>CAOLHI010001545.1:0-366110 GCA_948474755.1 Ctenosaura bakeri
GTTCAATTCCCCTTTCAGCCAAGGGAACCACTGGGTGACCTTGGGCACATCACAGATTCTTCGGCCTAGAAAACTGGTGGCTCGTTCAGTTGCATATCTCACTTATAAGGAATAAAAGTACTGATCTACTTTACGAGGCTCTTGTAGAGGTGTCTACAATAATATATGTGGAACAGCTAAACTAGCATGATCAGAAAAGATAAGTATGGCGTACACAAGACATTCTTGGTGCTGGAAGAGGGATAAGAATTTGTTACATTCATTTGTTCGTTTATCAAGCTTTCCAAGCAACTAAGCATTGAGCTTGCATACAGACTTTCAGTCCTATGAACAAAAAAGAACTATTTTAGAAAGTAAGGTTTTGCTCCAAGGATAGGTAACCTTTTTCTGTCAAAGATTGCATTTCTTTTCATAACATAACAGATTTCATAATCTGTTGGAGTCTAACGCTTAGTGGTGGGTGGGGCTAAAACCACCCAAGAATCCCAAGTAGGTGAACCTTCTCTCCCCATGTTATCCTCTTCTCTGTTTCTCCTATGTCTTCATCCCTTGGTAGTAGGCTTATGAGGAAAGGCCAGATCATTCTAAATAATCATTTGCAGTTTTAATAAAAAACAAAGGCAGAGAGCTTCAGGTTGTGCTCTCCTGTTCTAGCCTCTGTGGTCATGAGGCTCAGTTTGAACAGATGGTAATCATAAATGATGTCACATGTTCTAGAACATGAAGCTTAGCAAAAAGACAGGTGTAACCTTTTTAAAAGATGTCAGGTATGTTTTGTGATAAAGTTTTGATGAGCAGAATGATGGGTGATCATGTTTAGGTAGTTAAAGAATTCCTGAGGAAAGAAAGCACAAACTACTGTTGCTTCAGAACTTTTTGTACTGACTACCATCAGGGAGAAGTGCTGGGCTAAACAGATCATTGCTCTGACTGTGTCAGGCTATTGTTTTTGTTTTTTGCATTTGTGGTCTGTGAAGGAAGAAAAGATGTCACACTGAAGCAAGAAAGACATGGTCAAATTGATGTTCTAGAACAGAGAGAAACTGGAAACTAATTCCTGAATTCTAATTTTGGTGCGACACCAGAAGCTCCTGCTGTTGCTGCTGCTGTTGTTGTTGTTGTTGTTGTTGTTGTGTGCTTTTGAGTTATTTCTGACTTGTAGCAACCCTAAGGCAACTCCTTCATGGGGTTTTCTGGGAGTGAGAGCATATGGGTTTCCATGGCCAAGTGAGGAATTAAACCATGGTCTCCAGAATTGTAGCTCAGCACTCAAATCGTTCTATCTCTGGAATGCAGCAAGGTGCTTTATTATCAGGTTACTGTGCCTGTTTAAACAATATTGTGCATTCTGCCTTGTAATAGTCCTCTAGTGTTTCTGTCACAGGCTCATTCCTATGCTCTATCTGATACATTTTAACTAGACATTCCAAGGACTGAATATAGGATCTTCTACCTGCATAACCCAGTATTCACCCACTTATCCAGGTCCTCTCTTTATCTGTTTTACTACCATGTGAAGCTGAGATTTGACATTCACATTACACTCCTTCTGTTGAGCATGTTGCTGTCTGCAGCAATTTTTATATACCCGGTACTATTATTTACAACTAACTTTGTTTTGGCATTTTTTTAAATTGAGAAATGCTGTTTAAATTGATAGGGTCTCTGTATGGAATGTGCTTTTGTGGATTCTACGGAATCAGTCCATAACTTGGAGCTGTATTATCATAATATTTTCCTCTTGGTAGCCTATTAATGTACACATCTCTTTGAAATATCTTCTAGCTGCATGTTTTTCTCAGCTATGTAGGCCAGTTCTACAGTGGTAGATCTCAAAATTAATGTGCCCTACTGCAGTGCTTTTTCAAATGTTCTGGATACCTTCTGTTAGGGATTTCTCTCTCTGTAGAAAAAAGATTGGATCAAGCAGTCCCTCCTCTTTTAAAGAAACTAGTGATCAGAAGTCTCTTTGACATTTTAATGACACAATACTGCCCATAGTCAAGAATCACTGAATATCATGTTTAATTAGCTAGACATGTACACATAGGCATTAAAGGAGACTTCCAGCAATTTGAGAGTAAAATCTGGCTTTAATATCAACCATCCTTACAGATATGTCTGTTGTAGCACCCAGCAGTGCTTGGTTAAGCATTATATAAATTACTCCCTAGAAAAGGGGTAGGATGGCTATATATCCTGTTGCAGACTTTGGAACTTGTAGACTTCTAGATGTTCTGAGACTACATCTCCCGTTAACTATCACCAGTGGCTACTCCTGCTATATCTGATGGAAGCTCTACTCCAGGACCATACATTCCACAACCTTGTTCTGTTTGAAGAACTACTCTGAATCTGTCTTGAAAACAAATAAGGGTGAGCAGAAGCTTTGAAGTTACACATCAACACTCATCAAGCACCCTAGACAGCAGAAACAGCAGGAGGCACACTATGTTGAGATTCGTACTGAATTTTGATATAAAAGTATAGTCATTATTTCTAAATTTCTATTTTACATATAAAGTAGCATACCTAACTATATGCTAATCTGTGTTGTATTTTTCTTGTTTAGGTTAACACATTTTCAGTTCTCCATTTGAACAACATTCAAGTGGTCACCCTAATGATCCAAATTTTTTCCCCAATGTGAAAAGAATTGTATATCTTTGGGAGTCAGATAATATTGAGGTCACAGGATCCTTAATATTCCTGGGACTTCAGATTCCAAACAGGAAACAGGAAGAAATGATAGTGGAGAAGACTTTCAAAGTGGACATAGCAGAATGGCTTAAGAAACTCTGTGATTCTGGAGATCATAGGTTCAAATATTCCTTCTACTATCGACTTAGCAAAGGGTGCTCTCTCAGCCTCACTCCTGACATCCCATCAGTAATATGGAGGATTGTTTGAGAGTTATAGTGATATAACATTTGTGAAGTGCTTTGATAAGTTGTACTATATAAATATTGATAGCCCTGGAAGGGTGCTGGACTTTGCACTTTGCAATTTAATACCAGTGTACAGGAACTAGGAAGAAAGAAGACTGATTAATTACTTGAACAGTGGCTTGTTCCATCTCCCAGTAATCATTAGTGCTTGTTTGATAGCCCTTGAAGCAACAGACCAGGAGCTGGGACATTCTGCAAAGCAAGTGAGCTTTCCCTTACCATCTTAGCTTGTGGTCTGCTGACATTTTCCCCAATAGATGAATTTTTGTTTCCTGTGCCAGAAGTTAGAGAAGCAGCCTGTGTTGTGGGACTTTGCAATCAAAGGGATCCTAGACACTTAGGGGGACACAGCAGTTAAATCTTTCTTCAAGATATGGATAGCTCTCTTAAATCAGAAGGGAATGACAAGCCATGACCTCACTCCAGGAAGCACAGGCACCTGGAAGGTAAGCTCAGCCATCTGACATACTTGTCTGGTGAAGGTGTCATGGTAGGAAAACAAAAAATCCTACTTGTCTGTAGGATATTCTTTATGACTAGACAACTCCCCATCTGATATTGCTGTACCTACAGCTGTACTCTGGGTGGAGTTCTGAAAACTCAGGCTTAAAAGCCTGTAGTTCTAAGTACAACATGCTGAAACAGTTATTTATTCATTAAAAATATTTAAACTCACTTTTCTGGTCACCAAACTCTGAAGAACAACACAGAGTAAAACTACATTAAAAAAATCTTTTAATAAACAGACTTAAATATAATTTTAAAAACCAAAGGTCTGAAGAAATAATCATTTTAATGCTTCTTGGAAACTCAACAAGAACAGAGTCAGCCTGGTTTCCTTTGAGAGTGGTTTCACAGGTGAGGTGCTGCTACAAAGAAAGCCCTGTTCTTGAAGGCCAGATTAAGATGATTGGGGCACCAGAATGGTTCCAGAAATAGAGCTCTCATTTTGTATTATTCTAGAAGAAGTGGCATAGATGTTAAAGGTTTTTTTGATGTTAAGTTAATACATGCATAAATAGCAAGATGCAAAGTCCAACGGCCAGCAGCAATAAATAAAATAAAATTAAAATTAAAAAATCCCAAATATAAAAACATGTTCAATCCTGCAAGTCACAGAGATAAATAGTGTGATCCCATATATTCTTACACGTTTGTTGAAGTGCCATATAAAATGTTGATAGTAATAATAATGATAGTAATAATAATAATAATAGCCGCTGCAATACATAGTGCAATATGGCAGGGAGTAGGACTCAGCAGTCCTTGTGGTCCCTTCCAACTCTATGTTTTTAACTCATTATAAAACAATGCACAAAACTGAGGTTGTGAGGGATTATAATTATATTGTTGATATGCTCAGAGGTACACAAAAAGACACTTTGGAACAGAGTAACAAGTTTTGAGTATAGTACCCCCTCCACATTTGCAGTTTTGACCTTCACGAATTTCGTTATTCATAAGGCGCCTGCTTGCCTCCCCCCTTCTTCCACTCCCATTCTTTTTCCTGGGGGTATGTGCCTTCCTTCTCTGTGGCTGGTCAAAGGGCAAGAGAATGGGAGAGTGCACACCTCCCCACATTCCCTTGCCTTTTCCCCTTCCCCATGGCTGAGGAAAAGGGAAAGGAATGGGAGGGAGAAAGACTTGCATGTGTGCACATATCTCCCCCCATTCCCTTGCCTTTTGCCCTTCTCCATGCCTGGGGAGAAGGGAAGGGAATGGGAAGGGAAAGTCTTGCATGTGTGCATGGCTCCCCCACCATTTCCTTGTCTCTTCCCCAGGTGTGCTACCTTTTTTCTATTGAATTTGAGGTGGGGGAAAGCGCCAGAAGGGAATGAGAGAGAGAGCACTCACTCAAGTGGGGAGGAATTATTTGCTTTTTTTTTTCCATGCGGATTCTGCACCCTAAACTCTTGCGAAACTCAAGGGGTCACTGTAAATCTAAAATGTAATCTTTTGCACATTAACCACAAAAGCCATCATCTATATGTCTGCCTATGAATCAAAGTGAGAAGCAGTACAGCACAAAAATCTCACTTATACATGTATTTTCAGAAGTCCAAAGGACTCAGGAGAAAGCATGGGCAGCATGGCATGTTCAGAGAACATCCACAGTTTACCCCTTTACAGTAAACCACAGAGCTGTACAAAAACACCCCTTTTTTGAACCATGTTTTTCTATTCCACCAGGATTCAGTATTACATCATAAAACTGAATCAAATAAGTTGAGCTTTTGAGTACAAAACAGTGTGTGGGGGTTGGAATCCACTCAGTTATGGACAGAAATCCAATCTTCTCACATTCACCCATTTTTCATAGAGAAATCCACATTCCATACTTACACAGATGTGCCCTGCTACCCCATTCAGCTGCAGAGAGAGAAAGAGCCTGCCTCAATACACAAGAACTATTTTACACACATGTGAGCAAACCCTCCTAACCCAGTTTGGTTTCCAGTGACCTTTTTCATCTCTATGACTTGAGCTCCTGAGATTGCTGAGTTTGTTTTAAAATCCTCCTCAGTTCAGTGCATTGAAAGATTTTTTTTTTTAAAGATTTTCAGGATGGGTTGTGGTTGCCTCTTTCACAGAAGAAAACAGCAGTTTCCAGCGCATGCATTGGGTAGGACACAGGTTTCTTTCCCTCTCTTTACAACCCCCACGCATGTTCTGAGCCAGCAGTGAAGGACTGAAAAAATTCATTTAGTGACAGGACTAAAAGAAGAAGCTAGCTGTTTCCTGGCCCTGTTGTGTGTAGGTTCCTTTCAGATCTTGCTCTTCATGTTAGCCCTGAAACTGTCTCTAAATTACGAGCCTAATTTGTTGCTCTGTTGTCATCAGTGTTTCTGCTACCTCTGATTGGAGAGAGTGTGGATGTGAGAGAGAGAGAAAGAGGGAGGAAGTGTATGTGTCTGGGAAGAAGCGAATACTGAGTGAATGAAAGGCAAAGGTTGTCCTCTCCATTTTTGTGTTTGGCGAGTAACATCATATACGTAACTCTTCTGTGTGGGAGCATTCTGGGGCATCTTATGGTTTGAAGCTCAGTCCTAAGGGATCTCTTGCCTGAGAGGAGGAGTCATGGAGCTTCTAGAAGAGATCAAGCGGTGGAGGGCTCCATTGCAGTTGTAACATTCAGATAAATCAAGTGCAATTAAATCTTAAAAATGCATAGGAAGTAATAATAACAAATAACAGCGTTTAGCCAGTTACACTCCTGCCGCCACGACCTTCAACAGCCATTCCTTTATAGGGAGATCTCTTTGATTGTCTTCACATGCCAGCTAAAGAAGTTGCTGTTCACCATCATGTTTCATTTTGTGGGAGTTAGCTTAGTTTTACTGCTACCTTTTACAGCAGACTTTGCACTACTGGTTTTTCATGTCATTGTTAATGTTGATTTTAAAATCTGTGAATGGTTGTGGTTTTATTGTAAAAACCACCTTGTTATGACGTATTGTGGCTGGAAACTATGTTTAAGAGATAGGATTACATATTTAAAGATAATGAAAAGCCCCCCCAAATCTTAGGCAGGAGATAAGATCAGAGAAGTGTGAACTATGTTGTTTTTCAGAAATTGAACTCTGACCATGATTTAAATTTCTACAGAGCTGCACAATACTTAATTAAATTATGGAATTTACTATCACAAGTGGTGAGGAAGGAAAAGGAATTTGTATTAACCGGAATTTGTTACCAAATTGTCGAATACATTGTATGTGGAACTATTGATGAAATAAAGCACATATCTTTTGTTTTCTCATTATCAAAAGAAAATTGCATGCATCAGACTCTTCCTTTATAAATTAAAATACATACAAACAAGCAGCTTAAAGAGTGTATACTTGAAACATGCTCACAGCATGCTTTAGTTCGTGGAGAAAATGTCAAAACGTGAAGGAAAAAAGCCTATTAAAGTGTGTATATTAGGAAAACTGTTTACCAAAATAAACACAAACTTCTGTGCAATAGGAAAGAAAAGGTCTAACAAGTCAGCTTGGATGGGAGGAGAATGCTGAGGGGGTTCTAAGAAATGCATAGAAAACAAAATTAGCAGATTTTCACATTCCAAGTAGCAGTATTTATCTGTTTAAATGGCTTTAAAGGAAGAATAAGCAAATGCATTGGAATGGATGAGCTTTCTATTGTTCTGTTATCATGAACAGATCACTCTCTGGTTAGGGCTAGGCCTTCTGGAACTTGGAGCTCTGTGGGAGTGAGGACCTGATTAAGATGGTCTGGCCCTGGAGACTAATGAGCCAAAATGACTCATGAGGATTTCCCTATCGCCTTGGTAGTCAATTATTTCAAAGCCCTGATTGATCTCTAGAATGACCCTGAGCATCCCCACTCAGACAGTAGGGCTAAACAGCTGCTTAGTTTCATTCCAGCTTGTATACTATAGTTAATATTGATCTGATCATTGTAACTCTGAACACTGCCTGTGCTTTGATAATGATTACTGAGAATGTGGACAGGATTCTTGGAGAGATGAGAGTCACCGCATGTAGTCTAGATCACTGCCCTTTCTGGCTCATAGGCCAGACAGGAGCTGACTGAGTGGGTTGTAGTGATGGTTAATACGTCTCTTTACTGCAAGGTAAGGTACCAACAAGCCTGTTTTATGTATTGGGGGAAAAAACCCCACGTTCCTTCTTTTTACTATGCTGGATAATTATCTTCCAGTCTCCAACATGTTTAGTCTGCAGAAAAGAAGGTTAAGAGGGGACATGATAGCCGTGTTTAAATATTTGAAGGGATGTCATGTTGAGGAGGGAATGGGCTTGTTTTCTGCTACTCCAGAGACTAGGACAAGGAGCAGTAGATTCAAGCTGCAGGAAAGGAGATTCCACCTGAGCCTCAGGAAGAACTTCCTGACAATCAGAGCTGTTCAGCAGTGGAATATGCTGCTTCGGAGTGTGGTGGAGTCTCCTTTGGAGGTTTTTAAACAGAGGCTGGAAAGCCATGTGTTGGGAGTGCTTTGATGTGTGTTCCTGCATGGCAGGGGGTTGGACTGGATGGTCCCTGTGGTCTCTTCCAACTCTGTGATGCTATTCCATTTTTGAAAAAGGTACTGGAGCATGTGGTGATCTCTTGAGCTCCAAGGAATCTTGGATGAGATGGATTGTCTACATTCATTTCAGCCTGACTTTAGGACTGGCTGGAGAGGGGTTGGTGGATGACCTGTGCTGGAAAAATTGATGGTAGGAGTGCACCCCTGTTGGTTCTACAGTATCTCCTGACAGCTTTGGATACTATCCATCATGTGCCCTTCTGGGCTACCTCTCTGAGATGGGATTCAGAGGCAGTGTTTTACAGTAGTTCCAGTCCTTCTTGGAGAGGTGCTCTCAAAAAATGGTTCTGGGGAATTCCTATTTGACTCCTTGACTGTTAGCCAATGGAATCACTCTCTTTTTTGTCCTTCACTGTTTTTAACACATACATGAAACTCCTGAGAGAGGTTGCCCGTAGTTTTGGAGTCAGGTTTCACAAATATATTGATGACACCCAGTTCTAGTTGATCAGATTTGTAACCTTGGCCCCTCATTAGCCAGTCATAATGGATACTTTTCAATTTGTGCAACTTTAGGATATGGACTCTATTAGGGTGGTGAATTATAGACCTTTGCTGTTCTCAATGGCTGCTCTCAGACTTTGGAATGCCCTCAAAAGGAGTCTAGGATGGCCCCTTCCTTGCTGTTCTTTGGCTGGCCAGTGAAAATTTTCCTATTTCAACAAGTTTTTAACATTTGGTTGCAGTGGCCTCTTAATGGTGTGGTTTTTATTATTTTTATATGCTGTCTTTTAACAAAAGCTACAGAATCAACTTGAAGCTCTTTGTCTTATCAGAGGTTATGAGGAACAGCAACAAAAGCAGCAGTGTCAGTCCTCAGAGAACCTGCAGGTGTCCTTGGAAAATTCAGCACATGGAATGACTCCCGCCAATCCTCAGAAGAGACGAGTGGTGATGGTGGAGGACTCCTTGTTGAGGGGAACAGAAAGAGTGGTTTGTAGGCCTGCCAAGATGAGAGGTGTGCTGACTCCCTGGGACAAAAATTAGTGATGTCACAGAGAGGCTGACTTGTGAAACCGAATAACTGTTACCCTTCCTTTGGGTCCACATGGGAAGCAATGACATGGCAAGATATAGCCTTCAGCATATTACAAGGTATTACAAGTCTCTGGGTAGGAAGTTGAGGGAACTGGACATACAGGTTGTCATTTCATCTATCCTCCCAGTTAAAGGACACGGCTCAGGAAGGGAGAGAACAATAGTGGAAGTGAACAATGGTTCTGCAGATGGTGCCACTGGGAATGATTTGGCTTCTTGGATCATGGCAAGTGATGGGTTGTACTTCACAGCAGTTGGCAGGAAGGTTTTTCTAAGAGGCTCATAAACCTGATCAGGAAGGCTTTAAACTGAGTTATGTGGGGGAGGGTGACAGTATTCTTGAGGGGAAGAGTTTATCAAGTGCTAGAGGTAATAATCCAAATGTTATTGAGGGAACTGACCAAATAGTACAAGAGCCTGACTGTAGGAGGAGAAAACCCTTAAATATGAAGCTGGGGGGGAATGACCCATGGTCTTAGATATCTCTACACTAATGCACAGATCATGGGAAGTAAAGGAGATGAACTTGAACTTTTATCACAACAAAGCAGATATGATATAATAGGCATCACTTACACCGGATGGGATTGGACTCATGATTGGAATGTAGTAATAGAGGAGTATGATCTATTTCAGAGAAATAGACTGATCAGGAAGGGAGGAGTAGCAGCATTCTATGTCAAGGATGTTTACATCTGTGAAGAGATCCATCACTTAAATCCTGGAAGCCAGTTTGAGAGCATCTGGGTAAAAAAGTAGGAGTAGAGAAAAACAGGAATGTCATTTTGGGGTCTACTACAGACCCCCAAACTAGACTGAGGGCGGCCTTCCCAAAACCTTTCCAAAACCATACATTCAGAAAAATGAGAGATAGTAGTAATGGGAGATTTAAACTATCCTGATATTTGTTGGAAGTCAAATTCTGCCAAGAATATCAGGTCTGACAAATTCCTCACTTGGCTTGCTCACAATTTCATTCTCCAGAAATTGGAAGAAGCAACAAGGGTAAGCAATAAGCTGTTTTGGACCTGATCCTAACCAACAATGATGACCTGGTTAATGGGGTAGAAGTGGCAGGATTCCTACATGGGACTGACCGTGTTCTCCTGGAGTTTGTTTTACATTGGAAAGGGGAAGGCAAGCTTAGTCAGACTTGCATTCTAGACTTTAAGAAAGCTGATTTCAGTAAACTTAGGGAAATATTACATGCTGTCCCATGGTCAGGCATACTAAAAGAAAGAAGCTCATAATGGATGAGAGTTTCTTAAAAGGGAGATATTGAAGTGACAGTTTTAAACAATTCCATTGAGGAGGAAAAATGGGAGGTGTCTAAAGAAGCCAGGATGGATGTCTAAAGAACATTCAACTGAACCAAAATTTAAAAAGGCCGTGTACAAGCAATGGAAAAAGAGAGAAATCACCAAAGAGGAATTCAAACAAATGGTCAGCACATGTAGGGAAAAAGTCAGAAAAGTGAAAGTGCAGAATGAGCTCAGTCTTGCTAGAAAGGCTAAAAAAATAACAGAAAAGACTTTTTTGGGTTATGTCTGTAGCAAAAGGAAAAACAAGGAGATGGTAGGGCTGCCGCAAGGCTTTGGTTTGTCCTCCTCTGGAATACTTTGTCCAGTTCTGGGCACCACAATTGAAGAAGGAAATTGACAAGCTGAAATGTGTCCAGAGGAGGGCAATCAAAATGGTGAAGGGTCTGCAAACCATGCCTTATGAGGAACAGCTTACAGAGTTAGGTATGTTTAGTCTGATGAAAAGAAAGTTAAGAATTTACCATAGCCATGTTTAATATTTGAATAATGTCATGTTGAAGATGGAGCAAGCTTGTTTTCTGCTGCTCCAGAGACTAGGACATAGAACAATGGATTGAATCTACAGGAAAAGAGATTTCACCTAATGATCAGGAAGAACTTTCTGATGGCAAGAGCTGTTGGACAGTGGAATATGCTGCCTAGGAATGTGGTGGAGACACCTTCTTTGGAAGTTTTTAAACAGAGGTTGGATGTCCATTAGCTGCAAGTGCTTTGAGTGTGTGTTCCTACATGGCAGGGGGCTGGATGGCCATTTTGGTCTCTTCCAACTCTTTGATTCTATGGCCCTTTCCGCACCGGCCTATTAAAACGGTGCAGAGCGACCTCCGATGGAGGTCTTCTGCACAGCGGAGTGGACTGGGGCGGACTACTTTTCATAGTTCCGCACCTCAGTCCGCTCCGGAGTGACTGGAACTGGTCACACAGCATGCTTTTTAAAAACCTCTTTTAAGAGATTTTTAAAAAGCACGGAGTGCGTGACCCCGTGTCACTGCGTCGCCGTGCTTCAGTGCAGATTTGCAGGCGCACACTAGTGCGTGCCTGCAGATCTGCCAGGGGCGGGCTTTAGGCTGGCGAGCTTCTCTGGTTGGTGGAGAGCCTCCACCAACCGGAAGCCGCCATTTTGCATGCCAGAGCAGTGCGGAGCAACGAGCTTGCACTGCGCCTCATCTCGACGGACTCGCCCGGACGCTGAAGAAGTCCAGTGAGTCCCGTTTTTGTGCGGTTCCTTTCCCACATGCGGAAAGGGCCTATGATTCTAGGTGGGGTGGGGAACCATGAAGACTGTTGCAACCATTGCCTATACCTCCCCAACCTCCTGGCTGCACATCCTCATGGACTTTACAACTGATTTACCTGAAAGCAATGAAACAACTGTAATCTGGGAAATCACTGATCTATTTTCTAAAGAAGTGCATTTTGTACCATGCAAAATTTTTCCCATGGCCACCCAACTGACCAAGATGTTTGTACAGCATGTGCACAGATTACACAGAGTCCCCTTAAAAATGTTAATGAATCAGGGCGTTCAGTTCACTTCTCAGTTTTTGAAATCTTCCATGAAATTGTTAGAGGTGGAAGAAGCACTGAGCACACTCATCACCCTGAAACAAATGGACAAACTGAAAGGGTAAATCAGGTGCTCGCACAATACTTGTGTTGCTATATTAACTACCAACAAAATGACTGGGACGCTTTGTTGCTTTTTGCTGAGATGGCAAACAACAAAGCAGTACACCAAACACTGGATACAACGCCCTTTGAAATTATGTGTGTCCAAACTTTGAAACATTTACCACCTCTTGATGTCATCCAGACTGACCCCACTTCACTGACAGAATGAGCTACTAAGATAAAAACTGCCTGGCCCATTTTTATAAGCACCCTGGACTATGCTAAGAAAACATACATAAAACATGTGGATCACAAGAGGTGAAGGGTGGGACATTAAATTGGGTGGCAAGGTACTTCTGTCCACTATGTTTTTAAAATGCCCGCAGCCCTCCAAGAAGTTAGGTCAGAAATACATTGGAGCATTCAAAGTGTGCAAATTGATTAATGTTGTCACCACTCAATTGGACCTTCCCCAAAACTATAAATAAATATACCCTGTGTTTCATTTCAGCTTGCTGAAGCTGGTGGTGGAACCAGGTAACTGGTGAATGAAGGAAGAGCCACTCCCCCCGCCCCCATCATTGTGGGACAGGATCAACATTTTGAAATCACCAAAATTTTAGATTCCAGAAAGTAATGAGGACAGCTACAAAATTTGGTCCAATGGAAACACTTGCCTGCACATGAAAGGAAATGGTTGATAATGGTTGATGCACCACCTTAAAACACCCCATTTATAAAGAAATTCCATGACATACCCACACAAACCAGGATAAAGGGGAAAATGGGTTTGGGCGGGGGGAATGTCAGGAGGCTTGCCTCCTGTTGTACAAACAGGGAAATAGTATCTATTTTAATATAAGCAGTAGATGAAACAGAAGTAGAGATTACTGAAGCTCCATTGTTTTCATTGCTAATTGCTGTTTGCAGCAATGCATCAACTGCCAATTACTGTTTGCAACTTGTATCTGGGAATGGGTTCAAAGGGCACCAAGGCACCAAAAGTGTGCATCTGGCAATAGTTGATGTCCAGAGCATTGTTACCCTGTTCTCTGGGAGTCCCGGGAGGGGCACCCAGACAACCAAACACAAACACAAAGTTGGGGGAATTAACTGGAGCACTCTCTTAAGCTAGTGAGAGGCAGGGTAACTTAGCAGGGATCTTGTAACCCAATGTCTACGGGGTCAGGTCAGTTAAGCAGTCAGACAGTATTAAAAATAGGAAAAATGATATTTTTATTAAAGGACAAACAAACAATAAAGACACCACAAGCACACACAGCTAACTAAGGAATTGGAAATAAGAGTTTTCGGGGGAAATGGGTGATATGACATCTTTTCTCATAGTCCTGAAGAAGTTGGAGGTTGCAGGGAAGAAAGTTCAGCACGGTTCGCTGAGGGGAGCTCGCCGGACAAAACGGCAGCAAGGCGGTCTGGAACTTGGGAGTGATCCGAGTTGGACTCGGAATCAGGGGCTCTTTATAGGGTGAATTGTGCCTGCAGGCCATGCCATACTCGGTAAGAACAATGCGAGTTTGGAGCAGGACAAAACTTTGGGAAAGGTCAAGTTTAAGATGATCGGCTTAGCGCAGATTTAACAATAGTATAGCCAGTATGCAAATGCAAGGTGCTCAGCTTGACTTTGTAAGACTATCGGCTCGAGGCCGGCCGTCTTTGTTTAGAGTTGTGCTTAAGCAAGGGTGTTTGCAGGAGAGGTCCCTGAAGCAACAGAGTGGCTTTGTTCTGCCTGCCTAGGTGGAGAATGGAATGTCCAACACTTACCGGCCGCGCCTGTGTACGTGCTTGTCCAGAGGCCTTGCAAACACGTGGAGCGGGGTGGCAGAGGAAGGCCAAATGATTTTGATATCAAAAGAGATATCTAGTGCTATCACCGGGTAGGCCTGGGCTGAAGTAACAGCATCTGGCATAAAATGGGGATGAGGAGATCAGAGGAGTGGAATATGAAACTAGCAGGAAGGTGTTATGAAAGCTGATGGTGACAAATTAAGAAGACAGAAAGTGTCTTGAGTTCTCAAGATGAAAATTATGTAAACATCAGAAATGGCTGGGAAACTCTCATTCTGGTAGTGTGATGTGACATATATGATTCCCACTAATCATTACCATGCATGGCTGAATTTATAGGTCAAGGTATAAAACCTGTTACTGTCCAATACATCAGTCTCAGCAACTTTTGGAAAGTTGCTGTGTTGCTTGCTAATTCCAAATAAATGTTTCTGCTGAACCTCTGAGTGTTTTCTGTGAAAGCAAGTTAGCCAGCACCTGACACATGCTAACTTAAAGCAAAATGCAGACCTTCTGGCACATAGCCCTGTCCTCTAAAACCTCACTGCGACATCTCAGTATTTGCTGCTTAATGTTTTCCCTTTGTCAGATTTGCCAGTCTCCAATATCTATTTTTTGGGAAATGGAACAGAACATATGGTAGCCTCCCAGCTCCAGAGGTTCCTTGGATGAGATGGATTACTTCAGTCCATTTCAATCTGGCTGTAGACCTAGTTATGGACTGAGAAGACTTTGATTGCCTTGTTGTTACAGAGTTGGAAGAGATCAGAGGGGCCAAGGAGTCCGATCTCTGCCATGCAGGAATACACAATCAAAGCACTTCTGACAGATGGCCATTCAGCCTCTTCTTAAAAACCTCCAAAGAGGAACACTTCACCATTCTCCAAGGCAGGGTATTCCTCTGTCAAATAGCTATCACCATCAGGAAGTTCTTCTTAATATTTAAGTCAAACCTCTTTTCCTGTAGTTTGAAACCATTGTTCCATGTCTTGGTTTCTGGACCAGCAGAAAACAAACTTGCTTCATCTTCCATGTGACACCTCTTCAAATATTTAAACATGGGTATCATGGCACCTTTTAACTTTCTCTTCTCCAGGTTAAACATACCCACCTCCCTAAACCACTCCTCACAAGGCATGGTTTCCAGGCCTTTTACCATTTTGGTCACTCTCCTCTGGACATGTTCTAGCTTGTTAATATCCTTCTTGAACTGTTGTACCCAGAACTGGACACAGTATTTCAAATGAAGTCTGATCAAAGCAGAATAGAGTGGGACTATTACTTCTCTGGACCTAGATAAAATACTCTGTTGATGCAGCCTAGAATTGCATTGGCTTTTTTACCCGCCTCATCACGCCATTGACTTATGTTCAATTTGTAGTCTACTAAGGCTCCTAGACTGGGAAATGGATAGGAGCAGTTAGTTCTGCTGGACCTCTAAGTGGTTTTCAGTTTTATCAACTGTAGTATTCTTCTGAGCTACCTCTCTGGGATGGAACTTGAGGGCACTATTTTTACAGTGGTTCCGGTCCTTCTTGGAGCGTTGAACCTGGAAGGTGGTGCTGGGTGATTCCTGTTTGATACCCATGCCATTGGCCTGTCAGCAATCTCAGGCTCAGTTTTCTCCCTCATGCTATTCGTCATATACATGAAACCATTGGGAGAGATTGCCTGGAGTTTTGGGGCTCTGTGTCATATGTGTGCTGATGATGCCCAGCTCTGCCCCTGCTTTCTTTCTAAATCAAGGAAGCTATTTTGGTGCTAAAAAGATCCCTGTTGTCAGTAGTTGTCACAGCTCACCCTCTGGAATCTGAAGAAATGGACACAGAGGAGCCAGGAGCTTATGGCTCCAGATAATGGCAGTGTTACCCTGTATTCTGCGGGTCCCAGGAGGGGCGCCCAAATAACCAAATATAAACACAAGATGGGGAAATTAACTGGAGCACTCTCTTAAGTTAGCGAGAGGCAGGGTAACTTAGCAGGGATCATGCAACCCTATGTATACGGGATCAGGTCAGAAGAGCAGTCAGACAAGTAAATTAATAACTTTATTAAAGGACAAACAACAAATAAGACATCGCATGCACACAGCTAACTAGAAATTGGAATGAGAGTTTTGGGGGAAACGGGTGATACGACACCTTATCTCATAGTCCTGGAGAGAAGCGGAGGTTGCAGCGGGGGAAGCTCAGTGCAGTTTACTGAGGGGAGCTTGCCGGGCAAAACGGCAGCAAGGCAGTCTGGAACTCGGGAGCGATCCGAGTAGTCCAAGCGGTCCGGACGGGGGAGCGAGCGATCTGAGGGGCACTCGGAATCAGGAGGTTTTTATAGGCTGGATTGTGCCTACAGGCCATGCCATACTCGGTGAGAACAATGCGAGTTTGGAGTGGGACAAAGCTTTGGGAAAGGTCAAGTTTTACATGATCAGCTTAGCGCAAGTATAACAATAGTGTAGCCAGTATGCAAATAGCTTAGCATTGAAAGAGTGCCGGCTTGGGGCCGAGCGTCTTCTTGTAAAGTCGCGCTTAAGCAAGGTGTGTCTGCAAAAGAGGTCCCTGAAGCAACAGAGTGTCGTTAATCTGCCTGCCTAAGTGGGGATTGGAATGTCCAACCATTTACCAGCTGCGCCTGTTTACGTGCTTATCTGGTGGCCTCGCAAACACGTGGAGCAGGGTGGCAGAGAAAGGTCAAGTGAAGGACAAATAAGGTTGATATCAGGAGGTATCTAGTGCTATGACTGGGTATGTCTGAACCATAGTATCAGCAGCCTCTCCTAATCGGAGGATGTGGGGGCCCTCCTCCTCAGCAGGAATATGAGATGCTGATGAGGACACAGCCTCTTTCTTTGAAGTTCACTGAAAAGATAAGGAAAGGATTTGTGGGTCCCAGTGTCTCTAAAATAGGAAAAGCTGACTCATTAAACATGTTGGTGGCCAGGGGTGTGACTCCTATAAATCTTCCAGCAACTTTTGTTGCTTGCAGCCATTCTTATTTCTGTGTCTAGCAGAAATGGCCTTTGGACTTGCTGTGACTAACAAGTTAGAACCTTAGGACTACTGGACTAGCTAAAGACCTTGCTCTTGTTCCTTCCCTTACCTCACTGTATTAACTTGGATGGGATACTACAGCTTTTTGCCCTACATCACATGTATCCAGGTCACTGGCTGACTGTAATACAGGGCAGCAATGGACAGTCTGAGGAGCCAAACACTGAGACTTGGTCCAGATAAGACAAAGGTGCTCCTTTTCAGTTGAAAGATAGATCAGATCAGTTGCACTTCCCCTGAAATCTAGATTTCTAGTTCGGGTGAACTTCTGCATTTAGCCTTGAGCCTGGATGACCAAGTTTTGGCAGGGGCTAGGAATGCATTTGCACAGGTAAAACTATTGTGTCAGTTGTGCCTGTTCTTGGAGATGTCAGGTCTGGCTACAGTGACATATGACTTCGTTATCTCCCATTTTGATTACGTATGTGTGTAGGGGCTCTAACTTTGGAAACTATTGAGAAACTTCAAATAGGTCCAAGATGCTGGGGCCAGAGTGCTGACCAGGGCTTGTTAGAGGGAACATGTACCATATTTGCTGATATATAAGACTCTTCCCCCACCCCCGAAAAATACTGTTTGAAAATGGAGTGCATTTTATATGCCAGTGTGTCTTACACACTGGGAAATAGTATTTGCTCGTGTATAAATGGGATGCGTATTATATGCAGTGCATCTTATACACCAGCAAATATGGGGTAATTCCCTGTTGAAACAACTTCACTGGCTACTAGTTCATTCCCAGGCACAACTGGTTACAACTTCATAGATTGCAAGTACATCTTAGGCCCAGACTATCCAAAAGACCATAGCTCTCTGTATGAGTGTTTCTGAGTCTTAAGATCCTTTGGGGAGGGCTTTCACTCACTCTCACCATTTTCACAGACAGGTCAGGTAAGGATAGTGTCTGATCCCAGCTGTCTGCCATGGAAGCCCTCTTTGCTCTTCCTTCACTGGCAAGGAAAGAACTTACTTGAACAGGCAAATGGTTATGTAGAAAGGTGTTTTTGTGTTTGCGTGTGCTGTACATATATTGTTATTGTCATTTTCCAGAAGATTTAATATTGGTTTAAGATGTGTATATATGCCTTCAGATCTCCTATAGACTTATGGCAACCCCATGATTTTCAAAGGGTTTTCTTAGGCAAAGAATACTCAGAGGTGGTTTTGCCAGTTCTTCTGAAATATAGCCTACACCACCTGGTATTTATTGATGATCTCCCACCCAAGTACTGATACCCAAGCTGATGCTCCTTAGCTCCCAAGATCAGACAGGGTCTGGTACCTTTAAGGCATTTAGGCCTGATCTGTTTTAAAGTACTGAATTTCCAACATAGTTGTTAATTTAATTGTTTTTTAGTTTTTTTATTATTAGGTTTCCATTTATGTACCCTGTTTTAACTCATGTTGCTAGCCATCTTAGGTCGCATTCAGGAGAGAGGTGCAGTTTAAATAATGACATAAATGGAAATTGGGGTTAAGAAGTATTGTGCTTTCATTCCTGTTGGCATGTGAGCACTGTGTTCCCTATTACAGTGAATAATTTACTGCACCAAAACTAATATTCAAAAGTCACCTCCAGTGTAGTAGAGCAAGATGGTGAAGTTTCACAAAAATTTGTATCTTATTCTTTTTATAATTTTGTAGAGCACTTGCTGATGTTATGCGTCCAGAAGCTCCGTGTGCAACAGATCATATGGAAAGAGATCTCAATATTGTAGTCCATGTGCAACATTATGAAAACATGGAGACCAGACCGCCTGCCAATAATTTACGTAAGTTGTACTGTATTTCAGTGTTTTGTTCTATGATGATTGGAGATGGACATAATGGCAGGAAGCGGCTTGTTGTAAAGGAAAGTCTGCCTTTTATTGCCTTGATTCAGTTGTGCTGAAATCTTTGCATTGGAAGTGGTCAAATGTTGGCAGAGTATGGATTTCATTTTTGTTGTTTGGCTGGATTTATATTTTCATGTTGTAAAAGAGGTATCTTTGGTCATTTTTGGTCATAATTTTAACACATAGGAGTAAAAAATCAGATATATCTGACAGGACATTCCACCAAATGTGCACAGAGCTGCAGTACTAGCTAAAGCAAGAGTTACAGACAAAAATACATACTGTGAAGCTGTAAGAATATGAAGGATTTCTGCTTCAAGCAATATATTTCTTCATGGGCTGTGCTGAAATAATACAGGGATAGTCTGAAAGCTTCAAGAAGGTTAATAATGTGTTGTATTGTTGCAATGTGTAAATAATACTTTGTAAAGAGAGTATCATATGCATAGATCTTTATGTGGTGAGATCTTGTGGCTTTTTTCCCCCAAACTGTTGCTGTCTGCTACCATAATGATTTCATAAAATGTTTTTCAGCCCAAGGAGAAGTCAGTGGCCCTTTTCGCATGATTTTTTTTTGCGCGAGCACTCCTTGAGTGCCGCACAAATGGGAGCGGCGCTCCGTACAACGCACTCCCACTTGCGCAGCGCTCATGAGGCTGCAGTGGGGCGGGTGCACATTTTTTGATTTTCGGCTTGTGCCGAAAATGATTTGATTTTCGCAATGCTCGTGCCACCCTCACACACTTACCTGCATGCGGTGCGTCGGCGAGCTGCGCGGGTAGCGCTTCCTTTCCCAGCGCAGCCTACAGCTCCCACAGTGCCCTGCAGAAGGAAGGGGCGAGGCGCTCATGCGACGGTCGCGCAAACAGGAAGCGACCTGCGGACGGAAGGAGGGGGGAAGTGGCAGCATTTCGGAGGAGGCTTCTCGCACGAGACACCTTCCCCCGTCACGCAAAAAGGTAACATGCGAAAAAGGCCAGTGGAATTAATATAAACATTAAACTCTTGTCAGAATTGTGACCTTCATTGTATCTGATTATTTACTACTGATTCTGAATGTGGGCAAAAGTCAGCCAAATAAAACTATTTACATGATTATATAGAGCTAATGCTTGAAATAAAATACAGTAGGACCCCCGTATCCATGGAAGATTGGTTCCAGGCCCCCTGGTTCCAGGCCCCCTCACAGGTACTGAAATCTGCGGATACAAGCGAATGCCCTTTCCCCCGCCTGCCCTGGGCCAGTTGCGATTAGGCCAGGGCTGGCAGCAGGAGCATGGTGAGAAACGCTATCCTTGCTCCCTGTTCTTTTCCTGACCGTGGTGGGAAAAGAGCAGGGAGTGCAGGAACATGCCCCTTGCTCCTCTCCCGCCCACCAACATTGCAATCGGGCCCAGGGCGAGGGGCTGGAGGAGATGAGGAGTGCGATCCTGTGCTCCTTGCTCCTCTTCCGCCTGCAGCCACCGCAATCAGGCCCTGGGTGAGGGGCAGGAGGCAGCGAGAAGCATGATCCCACACTTCTTGCTCCTCTCCTGCCCGCCGCCGCTGCAACTGCGGTGGCAGTGGGGAGCCAAACTGCGGATAACTGAATCTGTGCATAATGAATCTGTGGATACGGGGGTCCTACTGTGTCTTAAAAATTGAATTTCCTTTACTATTTAGCTGTGGTACTTAATCTGTGTGTCCAAATCAAGAAGAAACTAAAGAATGAAAAATTTAGCTATGCTGTTTCAGTTTTAAATGACAACAACAAAAGGTTTCATGCTATTTCTTACCAGCAAATGTAACTGAGAATTTTGGGTTTGGTATTAAATTGTTGCAAATAATTATACATGCTTTGGAGAAAGGGCATTTGTGAAAACAATATAAGTAAAAGTTGCTGGCCTGGAAATGATTAATCAGATCAGGCCTGGGCAAAGTATATTCCAGAACAAGATGTGGCTCCCAAGACTGTTTTTGGGGTGCTTAACTCTCCCAAACACCCTGAGTTACCATTTTTCTGGCCAAAAAGAGTGACTTGTCACTCTTGGAATCTTCCAGTAGCACTTTCTGAAGAGGGCACAGCCCCCCACCCCTCTGCGTTATGTAACATCAGAGCTCTTGGCAATTCCTGGTTTTGCTCTGATGGAGGCTTCTTTGATGTGGCTCCCAGAGGAGCAGTCTGGGGCAGGAAATTGGCCCCTGATCCCACCTACAGTTCTCCCTGTCCCTTCCCCAACATAGGTTATCAGTATACCATCAAATTGGAAACTGGTCTTCATTGATTTTGCATGACATTGCAAATGGAAAAATATTTATTTTCAGCAATTTTTCATTGGTTCATTTTCATCTCTTGGAAAGATGTGCTTTTTTGGGGGGATTTAGTTTTGTTTTGTTGATTCTGTCAAAGTTGACTTGTCCAGTTCTTGAAGAATTTCCCAAACACAGTCTTTGTGAAGTGCGGTGCATAAGATGCATGCTTTTAATGATGGTACAGTGCTTTTGTGCTTCTGGTTACTTTTCACAGTTCCTTCAAGGATGTCATGAACAGAGACGTGCATCATGTGACTGAGTTTCATTGATGTGAATTAGCCACTTTGCCTCTGCTTGAAACCATGTCTGTGCCTGTCTTACATTAGCAAATGTGTTGACTGTTGTGACATATTGGTTAAAGTGTTGGTTATATGGACTATGCAGCTAAATCCAACAATTTGTCTGGTTGGCTGGTATTGTTGTGGTCCAATCACATAAAAGCTGATGGCTGTTTTGGAGCATGGAGGTCCACAAGTGTTGAAGAGATATTTCATAAGGGAGAAATGGCTATGAGATTGCAGGATTTTTTCTTGCCTAGTGGCATAAAATCCGTTTCCTTTTGCTCTATTTTACCTATTAGTTTGCCCATGATCCAGTTCCATTGTTTTCCAGGAAAAAACAAAAACAAAACCATTTTCCTTTGGAGAACACTATTGTTCCTGGTATTTTACATGCAGGTAGGACATACTGTATTCAGATTTGTCATTTTACTTCTTCCAGCGTTTTTTTCTTCTTCCTCTGAGCTGTCTGATTTTTGCCTTATTTTTATTGTTTTACCTTTTCTTTTTTTCACTCACCTTCCCCGTTATTTGGGTTTTCTCCTGAACTGCAACACATTCAGCCCCCCTCACCCTTCCTCACCTCCATGACCCCATTTCTTTCTCTTTACTTTTAGTTTCATTTAGGAAATATAACTTTGCATTTGAAAGCCTATGAGACTATGTGTGCCATAGGCATGGGCAACTGTGGCCCTCCTGATTGTGTAGTACAGTGGTTCTTATAATACTTTTACCATTGGATATGTTGGCTGGATCTGATGAGGGTTAAAAATCTAGAGGCTTTAAAGCTTTAAAGACAGGATTGTTTATTTCTGTGACAAACTGACATGGCCTGCTTAGAATCAAAGGAGGCATGCTATATTATATTGTTTTGTTATGTATGTTTTTTACATTTTAACAAGCATAGATTTACATATACAGCAGAGGTGAGGAAAAATACAAACGTGTTTACATTTTCATTGAAAACCTATGCAGATATGTTTTTAAAGCAGGGATGAACAGGTCTAGCCCTCTAGATCTTTTTGGAATATAGCTCCATGATGCCTCATCATTGTCTGTGCTGGCCAGGGTTGATGAAGTTTTTGATGCCTGTAGCACTGTTTATAATTATTATATGACAGATGATCCCAGTCAGCCCTTTCGGCACAGTGAAGAGGCTTGACAATGCATGTAAAGCAATCCAAGTGCCGTTGGTGTCTTTGTAGAAGTTTGATTTTTTGTGTGGGTCTTCTGACTGGCTCCTTGACTGTAGACTTATGCTTAGAGAGTGACATACTAGCCTCATTTATGTCATCTAGGGGGACGAGGGCATAAAAGCAGGATTTATTGGAGGGAGCCATTGTGGAGGGGGGGTAGAAGAGTGAAGAAGATTCACCCGATCTCAATAGGAGAAGGTATAGTGTTCACTCAAGTTCTGTATAGTCCGCCTGAATTTTTATATGTAAGAACTGTTAGTTTTGGTTGTGGCCTGATGGAAGATGGACGTTTTCCCAAAAAACAATTGTCCCTCCACATACGAGGGTTTAACTTTTACACATTTGATTATTTGCGAATATCTCAAACCCCTGTTCCCACAAATCAATATTTTCCAGGGAAATCTTCCCTCTTGGCATCTCTGATCAGGACTTGCAACCCTTTAAAAATCCACCTCTGATCCTCCTCCTCCTTAACCAACTATTGCCTGGCCAGCTAAGAATGGATCGCAGCTCAGTTTTCAGCACAACAAGCCCTTTTCCAATGGCCTGTAACACACTCAAGGAAGAAGATTGGCAAGAGGGGCAGTATAGGGCCACCATGCTGACTCACCCCCTTTCCTTGTCTTTTCTCTGACTTGGTTTGGACCCTAGGTGCCCACTCTCTACCATGCCTCAACCCTCTTCACACAGACACACATGTATATTTTGATATGTGTAGTTTTTCTACTTTTGCAGAGGTCCTGAGTCCCTAACACTAGCAAACGTGGAAGGCTGACTGTAGTGAATATGGGGAAGGGATACAGAGTAGCCATTAGAAAAGTTCAAGATGTGGGGAGACATGAAGTAAAGTGGCAGCCATATAATAATAATAATAATAATAATAATAATAATAATAATAATAATAATAATAATAATAATAAAAAATCCCGCCTCTCCCAGTGGATCGAGGCGGCATTACAGGAATATATAAATACATTAAAACATTAAAATGTACCCCATCCTCCCCACCCACCAACCCTTCTATCTCCCTAAAACACATTAATTATTAAAACAAATTAAAAACAGAATGCAACAGTGTGTGGTTTCCTCTCAAAGTATCTCCCATTTCAAATAACCTGGAGAACATTGACAACAGGCTGCCTGGGTTGAACATTGCTGCTCATGGCCAAGTCGGTAAATCATCGAATCATAGAAATGTAGATTTGGAAGAGACCACACGGGCCATCCAGTTCAATCCCCTGCCATACAGGAACACCTGCAAAGCACTCCCGACAGATGGCCATCTAGCCTCTGCTTAAAAACCTCCAAAGAAGGAGACTCCACTACACTCCGAGGCAGCATATTCCACTGCCGGACAGCCCTGACCGTCAGGAAGTTCTTCCTGAGGTTCAGGTGGAATCTCCTTTCCTGCAGCTTGAATCCATTGCTCCTTGTCCTGGTCTCTGGAGCAGCAGAAAACAAGCCGTCTCCTTCTTTTACATGGCATCCCTTCAAATATTTAAACATGGCTACCATGTCCCCTCTTAACCTTCTCTTCTGCAGACTAAACATACCCAGCTCTCTAAGTCTATCCTCATAGGGCATGGCTTCCAGGCCTCTCACCATTGTGGTCACCCTCCTCTGGACTTGCTCCAGCTTGACCATGTCCTTCTTGAATTGGGGTGCCCAGAACTGGACGCAGTATTCAAGATGGGGTCTAACCAAAGCAGAGTAGAGTGGTACCAGTACCTCTCTCGATCTAGACACCATACTCCTATTGATGCAGCCGAGAATTGCATTGGCTTTCTTGGCTGCCACATCACACTGCTGACTCATGTTCAGCTTGTGATCTATTAAGACTCCTAGATCCCTTTCACACGTACTGCTATCCACCCATGTGTCCCCCATCCTACATTTCTGTATTCCATTTTTTCTACTTAAGTGTAGGATCTTACATTTCTCTCTGTTGAATTTCATTTTGTTAGCCTTGGCCCAGCTCTCCAATCTGTCCAGGTCATTTTGAATTTTGATCCTGTCCTCTGGCGTATTAGCACACACCCAATTTGGTGTCATCTGCAAATTTGATCAGCATGCCCTCTATTCCTTCATCCAAGTCGTTGATAAAAATATTGAACAGCACTGGGCCTAGGACAGAACCCTGTGGCACCCCACTAGTCACTTCTCTCCAGGATGAAAAGCAGCCATTCGTGATCACCCTTTGGGTTCGGTTGGTCAACCAATTACAAATCCAACTAACAGTAGCCCTGTCCAGCCCACATTTTACTAGCTTCTTTGCAAGAATGTCATGGGGAACTTTGTCAAAGGCCTTACTGAAATCGAGATATGCTACATCCACAGCATTCCCTTCATCTATCAAGCTAGTAACTCTATCATAAAAAGAGATAAGATTAGTCTGGCATGACTTATTTTTGAGAAATCCATGTTGACTTCTCGTGATTACCGCGTTGCGTTCCAAGTGATTAGAAACTGACTGCTTAATGATCTGCTCCAGGATCTTTCCGGGTACCGATGTCAGGCTGACTGGGTGATAATTATTTGGGTGCTCTTTTTTTCCCTTCTTGAAGATGGGGACAACATTTGCCCTCTTCCAGTCTGCTGGAACTTTTCCTATCCTCCAAGATTTCTCAAAGATTATAGCAAGTGACCCTATCGTCTCCTTTTTTCCCTTTTGCTGCGAACGTATTTTAAAAAGCCCTTTTTATTGTTTTTAATGTCTCGGGCCAGCCTAAGTTCGTTCTGTGCTTTAGCTTTTCTGACCTCCTCCCTACATCTCCCAGCTACTTGCTTAAAGTCTTCTTTGGTGGTTTCCCCCTTCTTCCATTTCCTGTACATGTTTCTCTTAACACTTAGCTCAGCTGAGAGTTCTTTAGTCAACCATTCTGGTTTCTTCAAATGCCTTCCATTTTTCCTCCTTATTGGCAGTTTTAGACTATTCCTTCAGTATCTCCCTTTTAAGGAACTCCCATGCCTCCTGAACTCCTTTCCCTTTCACTATTCTTGACCACAGAATTCCAGCCAGCAGCTCCCTAAGTTTACAGAAGTCCGGTTTTTTAAAATCTAAGATGAGTGTCTGGCTACACTTATCTTCTCCTTCCCACTGAATGCCAAATTCCAATAGGGCATGGTCACTCCCCCCTAAAGATCCAACCACTTCTACCTCATTCACAAGGTCATCCCCTGTTGGTCAGGATCAGATCTAGAATATTTGATCCCCTTGGCCTCTTCCACCTTCTGGACCATGAAGTTGTCTGCAAGACAAGCAAGAAACTTGATGGACCTTGCTGTCTTGGCAGAATTTGACTGCCAGCATATATCTGGGTAATTGAAATCTCCTATTATTACTGTATCTCTCCTTTTTGAATGTGCAGTCCTTTGGTTGAGGAAGGCGTCATCAAAGTCCTCAGTCTGGGTTGGAGATCTATAGTAAACCCCCACCAGACTATCCATATTGTTTTTTGCTCCCTTAATTCTTACCCAAATGCTCTCGACCTGGCTTTCTGGGTTTAAGTCCTGGATCTCTTCACAGGTGAAAACATCCTTGACATACAAGGCTACTCCTCCTCCTTTCTCATTTGGTCTATTTTTACAAAATAGGCTATACCCCTCTATTCCTACATTCCAATCAAATGACAAAAGAAAAGAAAAAGCAACAACTATCTAGGATTTGACATTGGAAATACAAGCTGACCTGGCCTGTATTACAGAGACATGTTTGGATGAAAGAGAAGTTTAACTTTTTTATCCTTGCCCATTAGAAGGCTGATGGATAGGGCTTTCTGGTACTCTTGGGGATTTTCCTGTTCCTGTTGCTGCAACAGGCAGTTCGGTTGAAGTGCTAATCGATTTCTGGAATGGACATGATAGCTCCTCCAAAGCATGGAACGAAACTAGCTCCCTGGTTTATAAGAGAGCTATATTTGATTAACAAGTGAGACAGAGAATAGAGCGACAATGGCAGGAAACTCAGAGTGATTCTAATTAAACACAGGCTAGATCTCGTAGGAAAACCTAGTCCATGAGAGTGCTGGAAGGGCAACTGCAGCAAGGAGGATCAGCGTGGTCAAGGGGTTTTATGGATTGTCAGTGGGCCTCCCTTGTAGTATGAGTTTTAGCAAGATATTACTATCTGCTAAAAGCTGTGCCTTTTCTGCCAGAACTGCTCTGTGATTCCTGCTATTATTCACCACTATGTGAAGCCCTAAAATGTATAATTTACCTTATGTCCTGATAGCCAGAGTGATCCAAGTTTGCCTTTTTCCCCCAAATACCCATGGTGGGTCTAGCAAACAGTAGCATGTTTTTCTGTGGACATCTTAATCCAAACAGACTGTGTGTGTGTGTGTGTATTAAGACTGATCACCTCCATTCCTTTTGGAAATATCAGTCAATTTCTCCTCAGCTGAATTTGGAAAAAAAAGCATACACAAATTAGGAATTACTAGCACCACTACTACTACTACCTTCCTATTGTTGTTGTTGTTGTTGTTATTAGAAGCAGTTACTCCAGCATTGCTAATCAAGAGATCTTGGTCAGGGAAGACAGTGCAGTGAAAGTATGAACTTAATCCTCCCTTCACAGGTCATTACCATGAAGGAGGATCATGAATAAATGGGACCCACCTCTGTGCTTGTCTTCAGTGACATGTGGTTTCCCCTAGTCTCCATTCTTGGCATCCCCAGGATAGCATGGATATTTAATGCAAAGAAGCTAATGTGCATAGATCTCTGTACACTTACACTTCTCTCCATGTTTATCAGTTTTCTAGGATCCAGGGATGTAAGTGCACATAGATGCCTTGCACATAGCTTGCCACATCCCAGACATCCAAGATAATGTTCATTATGACAGCAGTGGTACCATGTGAAGGTAGCATACAGGAGTTGGTCCACAAGTATGTCTCTCACAGCATTTTTCCTAAGTTGGCTACTTGTGTATCACTGAAGAACAAAGGATGACAAAATCATACACACATATATACGCAAATATGAAAGGCAAAATGCATAGAGCTTTTGTTAAAGAAAAAGCTGAACAGAGGAATATATAGTAGAGTTTCATGAATTATGGTAACCTGAAGAAAGGGGAAGTATGTCCCCCCTCAGAGATTTAAAATTTCTGGAAATTTTGGAGCCATAGTTTTTCCCCCTTATTTATTTCTGGAAATAGGGAGAACCTTTGTTGAACTAAAATATATTGCAGTGCTGAATTTAAATATATTGGAATATATCATAGTTGAAATCTAAACTTACTTTACTTCCTTAGCAACATAATATACTAACACAATGGTACTACTTGGCAGTTTTATGATATCTAATATAAACTCTTAATTTTGTATAAGCATACATAATAAGATTAAGTATACGTGACTATACCTTGTACTAAAAACTGTAAACTGCTACACTATATGCTGTGTAAGAACATGTACCTTTATTATTTGCTGTGGAAAAAATAGAGAAGAAAATAGAAATAGAAATTTAAAAAAAGGAGGAGGCAAAATAACATGTTATTTGGAGAGAAATGGACACTTTCTTAAATGCCAAATTGAAGTCTGAAGTCATAAAAATACGCTGAGGACTGAGCTGGCTGAAGCTGTTTTTAATCTGATGTTGGAAATTATTCAGAACTACCCTCACCTTGCCCTACTTTTGTGGTGTCCTGGTAGCTGTGTCCTTTGGATCTGAGCACAGTTTGGTTCCTCCTTTTTTCTGTCCACCCTTAACTTCCTTTTGGCTATTTTGCCAGATGATTTAAACCTGCAGAATGTGTTTTCTGTGAATCGCTGTGTCAACTGGTTTCTGAGTTCATCTAGAAGAAGGGAATTATTCTGACCTAAGGGCAGTTCAGCTAGCCGAAAGCCAGTTCAGCCAGCATAAGAAATTTGTTGCTGTTGTTGTTGTTGTTGTTGTTGTGTGCCTTCATTTTCAACTTATGGCAACCCTACAGTGACCCAGTCATGATGTTTTCTTGCCAAGAATTCTTCAGTGGGGGTTTGCCTTTGTTTTCCTCTGAGGTTGAGAGGATGTGGCTTGCCCACAGCCAAGTGGGCATTTGAACTCTAGTCTCCAGAGTCATAGTATTAGCACTGTTATGGTGCTGCTATTCCACTTCCAACATCCTACAGAATCATGGGGTTGGCAGTTTAGGGAGGAGCATTTAGAATTCTCATCCAGACAGCTCTTTGACCTCAGTAAACTACAAACCCCAGAATTCCACAGGATGTTGAAAGTGGAGTAATAGCACTACAACAGTGTAGTGCAGAAAGGGCCTAAGTCTGATGCTCAAACCACTACACAACTCTGGCTTTCTAAGAAATGTCTGTGTCTTGCTAGTTTCCCAGAGCCAAATACAATGAAATCCAAAATCCACAAAACAGTGATTACCTCTATTGGGCCAGCTAAAATGCACAAAATACATCATGCAAACCTTCAGAGCCTCACATCTTCATCAAGCAAAGATGTTAACAAAGATGTTAAGAGAAGAAAAGTGATGATGCTGGAGTCACAGGCCTACATTTTGTCTCAAATCTTACTTCTGATGACAGTTAAAATGGTCTAGAGGGATATCAATGCAGGCAGAGGCCACAACTCTTCTTGGCCATGTGGGGACCAGGACAAAGGGCAATAGACAGCAGGCAGTAAAATTTCAAATCCATTAGGAGCAGCAGCAGCAGCAAAGTAACTTTCTTTGAGATCCAGGCAGACTCTGTCCTGTGTGGAGATGACTGCCCCTTTCTTAGGCAGAGAACATTAAATTTCTAAAGGAGTCTCCGTACTGTTACATCTGGAAAAACTTTTAGGTACCTTATAGGTAAAACATGCCTATTGTAGTTCAAATGAAAGATTATTACCTTTATTGGAGGTAGAAATCTCAAAGATTTAAGTATCACTCCATTAGCTCTTTATTAAAAGTTACTCCTGTTGCAGCAAAATTTGGTATGTTCGAATTCAGGAAACATATTCCGGGGTAGCTATGTTGGTTAGTTCACTCTATGAGGTTTCAGCTGCCAAGAAATGTAAAACTCTTTCATTTAGACTTTCAGTTGGCAAATTTTACCTATACCGCACCATATACTAATGTTTTCTATAGAAGAAAATTTAGAATCATAGAGTTGGAAGAGACCACAGGGCCCCCCTGCTATGCAGGAACCTATATCAAAGCACTCCCAACAGATGGCCATCTGGCCTCTGCTTAAGAACTTCCAAAGAAGGAGACTCTTATCACACTCCCAGGCAGCATTTTCCACAGCCGGACAGCTCTGATCAGCAGGAACTTCTTCTTGAGGTTCAGGTGGAAGCTCTTTTCCTGTAGTTTGAATCCATTGCTCCTTGTCCTAGGCCCTTGTTGCACCTTACTTTTTAACGCTGCTGGGTTGGGGTCCTTGTGCGAGAAGCCTGGGCAGGAAGGCTTTTGCAAGCCTCCTGCTTCAGCTCTGCAGCTCCTTCCTGCTCGCGCGAGAGCCCCACCCGTGCCCTGCCCCTTCCTTCCGTAGTACAGCCTGGGAGTTGGAGGCTTCACTGAGGAGAGGACGCACGACTGGCCCGGCTCCAGAGGCTCTGCACGGCAGGTGAGTGTGGCCCGTGAGCATTGCGCAAGCGCGGGTCATTTTCTGCTAAACGCCGAAAATAAAAAAAATGCATGTTCGCTATGTGTGAGGGCCTTGAGTGTCACATAAATAGGAGTGCATCATGCAGACCGCTCCTCACATTTATGCAATGCTCAAGGGGCCCTTTCGCTTGCAAACTGCCGTGCGAAAAGGGCCCTAGTTTCTGGAGCCGTGCAAAAGAAGTCCCTTCCCTCTTTGATATGACATCCTTTCAAATATTTAAATGCTGATGGTTATCATTGTCACTGCAAAAATATATTAATTATTTATCTATTATTAGTTACTTCTGAGTTCTGATCCTTATTAACTAGAGAGTGGAAATGTATCAGGCCTCTTAATCATCAGCTTTCTATTAAAATGACTGATTGTACTCTAAATGTAAATTTGGGCTAAATAGAGGAACCTGACTAGTGATAAGGGTTCTTCAATAATGTAAGACTACTGTTGGAGATAATGGACTCTGTTTATTGGGTGCACTGTAGGAAAAGGAAGAATTTGGACAGTCAGTCCCATCTTTCAGGAATGGTGTAATTGGATCTAGAATTTAGCAGTGGAGTGATTTACATAACTTTTCAAGTATCCTCCAATTCTAAAATTGAATCCAGTGGTTCTAAACCAGGATTGAGTAAACTTTGCCCTTTCATATATCTGAAGTTTGAAGCTTCAGCCAACATGGTTAATGGGAAAGAATGATGGGATTTCTAGTCCAAAACATCTGAAAGGGCACCATTGTCTCCATCTTTGTTTTATAAACCACTTCCTAACTTGTCAGAACAGTTAACACTCAGAATTCTAAGCTCTCTGCAACCATTGTAGGTATCCCGAGGCAGCAATTGTACAACACATTGATTTCATATATGAATTTCTCTGCCTCAGTAATCTACCAGTGCTAATTAATAGTTGTTTAATCTGAAATGTAATTAATTTACATTTCATAAAATAGAGATACAGAAGACTTGCACAGAATACAGTGTGATGTGCTTGCCTTGGAAACTGGCAAATGGTTTTGTAGAACTTAATTGTTAATTTTAAAATCAGAATATATTGTTTTGTCCATTTGCTTGTGCATGTGTTCCAGTCAGAAGAAAATAGTAGTATTTCTTCACATGGGAAGCTCAAAAACATAATTGATTAAAAAACTGCAGTGAGATGTAGGGGAATAAGCCTTTGCTACAGCCTAAGGTATGAAAAAAATGAGATCTAGTTTATAGAAGCAAACATGTGCAAAAGTTTTGTAAGCCCTGGGCATAGTTCTTCAAGAGGTTGGTGGTGGACTTTACACTTTTATCCTCAGTTCACTGTAAGAGGAAAAAGGCTCTTTGGTATCTTCAGTGTATGTCTGGATGTTAAAATGGCTCTTGTTAGATATGGTTTTTCAGTCTGGCTGCTTGGGAAATTGATGTAAGAGACCTTAGGTGAGTGCTGCTCTACAGAGCTTGTCAGTTACGTTTAGCACCTGTGTCATGTTTCACTAAGGGCTAGGATGAAATCATGACAACTGCACATTATCTTTAGAACTGTAGAATCATAGAATCAGAAATATACAATTAAAATGTACCCAAAGCAGGACCAGCTTCTAGTTGAAGTAGGCCTTTGGAAAAGTGCTTTCTAGTGGATCTCCTGCATCAGTGATATCTCTACATATGCTTACTTGGTAGCAAAGCTCCTGTGGGTGTTAGGAAGACATGAGTTGCCATTTCAGTTTCTCTCAATGCCTCTTATATGCACTTATTTTAGGTAAAAGCAAGGGTGTCACTTAATGTGGCAGATGCTAGGAGGCAGTGGGTAAGCATAAGAGGAGAAATACGGTATGTGTACCACATGGCCTGTGGTAGAGATTGCTGTCGCACTGTGAGTTTTGAAGGAAGATTCAAGTTAACAATCTGTTCATCTTTTCTACATGGAATAGGAGGAGACAATCTCATCTTGTTCTTTGTCTCAAGTATGCTTGTGTAGGATTGCTTTGAACACAGTGGGATATTAAAATATATCCCATCCACCAGCCCAAGAAGGTTAAGTGAGGCATGAGTGTTAGACCTGGCCAAGAAGCAACTCCCCTGATGATGTTTGGCATGACAGTAGGCTTGAGGCTGGACATAGAGATCAACTGACTAACTCAGGATACTTACTACCAGAAGCATCTGTTATAGCGCTTGTACATCGTGCAGCATTTCCTATGCAGTCTGCTTTAGTTATATATAGACTTAAAAGTCAGGGCTAAGATAAGTGGTAAATGTTTTTTGGAGGGTGGGCATTTGCCAAATATATTTCAAGGGACCAACATTCCCCAATAGGAGATGAGAATATTCCTCAAATTTCTCTGCAATTTGTTTCATAATTTGGCTTGCACAGCCTCTTGCACAAACGGTATCATAGAATCATAGAATCATAGAGTCATAGAAATTCAGAGTTGGAAGAGACCACACAGGCCATCCAGTCCAACCCCCTGCCATGCCGGAACACCCTCAAATCAATCCCGACAGATGGCCATCAAGCCTCTGCTTAAAAACCTCCAAGGAAGGAGCCTCCACTACACTCCGAGGCAGCAGATTCCACTGCCGGACAGCCCTGACTGTCAGGAAGTTCTTCCTGAGGTTCAGGTGGAATCTCCTTTCCTGCAGCTTGAATCTATTGCTCCTTGTCCTGGTCTCTGGAGCAGCAGAAAACAAGTCCCCTCCTTCCTCTACGTGGCATCCCTTCAAATATTTAAACATGGCTATCATGTCCCCTCTTAACCTCCTCTTCTGCAGACTAAACATACCCAGCTCTCTAAGTCTATCCTCATAGGGCATGGCTTCCAGGCCTCTCACCATTTTGGTCACCCTCCTCTGGACTTGCTCCAGCTTGTCAATATCCTTCTTGAATTGGGGTGCCCAGAACTGGACACAGTATTCAAGATGGGGTCTAACCAAAGCAGAGTAGAGTGGTACCAGTACCTCCCTCGATCTAGACACCATACTCCTATTGATGCAGCCGAGAATTGCATTGGCTTTCTTGGCTGCCGCATCACACTGCTGACTCATGTTCAGCTTGTGATCTATGAAGACTCCTAGATCCCTTTCACACGTACCGCTATCCAGCCACGTGTCCCCCATCCTATATTTGTGGATTCCATTATTTCTGCCTAAGTGTAGGACCTTACATTTCTCTCTGTGAATTTCATTTTGTTCGCCCTGGCCCAGCTCTCCAATCTATCCAGGTCATTTTGAATTTTGATCCTGTCCTCTGGCGTATTAGCAACCCCTCCCAATTTGGTGTCATCTGCAAATTTGATCAGCATGCCCTCTATTCCTTCATCCAAGTCATTGATAAAAATATTGAACAGCACAGGGCCTAGGACAGAACCCTGTGGCACCCCACTAGTCACTTCTCTCCAGGATGAAAAGCAGCCATTCGTGATCACCTTTGGGTTCGGTTGGTCAACCAATTACAAATCCAACTAACAGTAGCCCTGTCCAGCCCACATTTTACTAGCTTCGTTGCAAGAATGTCATGGGGAACTTTGTCAAAGGCCTTACTGAAATCGAGATATGCTACATCCACAGCACTCCCTTCATCTATCAAGCTAGTAACTCTATCATAAAAAGAGATAAGATTAGTCTGGCATGACTTATTTTTGAGAAATCCATGTTGACTTCTCGTGATTACCGCGTTGCTTTCTAAATGATTAGAAACTGACTGCTTAATGATCTGCTCCAGGATCTTTCTGGGTACTGATGTCAGGCTGACTGGGCGATAATTATTTGGGTCCTCTTTTTTTCAGTTCTTGAAGATGGGGATAACATTTGCTCTCCTCCAATCTGCTAGAACCTTCTCCTGTCCTCCAAGATTTCTCAAAAATTATAGCAAGCGGTTCCGAAATGACCTCTGCCAGCTCTTTTAATATCCTAGGATGCAATTCATCTGGCCCTGGAGACTTGAATTAATCCAATGCGGCCAGGTATTCCTGTACCACCTCTCTACTTATTATGTGCCTCATTTCCTCTGCTTCCTCCCCTGCTCCCCAACCGCCAGGTTGAGTGCTTGTATCCTTCTCGGAAAATATGGAGGAAAAGAAGGTGTTAAGTAGCTCTGCCTTTTCTCTCCCCCCTGTGATTAATTCGCCATCTTCTCTGCGTAGCGACCCTACTGTCTCCTTCTTTTTCCTTTTGCTGCAGACATATTTAAAAAAACCCTTTTTATTGTTTTTAATGTCTCTGGCCAGCCTAAGTTCGTTCTGTGCTTTAGCCTTTCTGACTTCCTCCCTACATCTCCTAGCTACTTGCTTAAATTCTTCTTTGGTGGTTTCCCCCTTCTTCCATTTCCTATACATGTTTCTCTTAACTCTTAGCTCAGCTGAGAGTTCTTTAGTCAACCATTCTGGTTTCTTCAGATGCCTTCCATTTTTCCTCCTTAATGACACTGTTTTAGACTGTGCCTTCAGTATCTCCTTTTTAAGGAACTCCCATGCCTCCTGAATTCCTTTCCCTTTCACTATTCCTGACCACGGAATTCCAGCCAGCAGCTCCCTAAGTTTACAGAAGTCTGCTTTTTTAAAATTTAAGATGAGTGTCTGGCTACCCTTATCTTCTCCTTCCCACTGAATGCTAAATTCCAACAGGGCATGGTCACTCCCCCCTAAAGATCCAACCACTTCTACCTCATTCACAAGGTCATCCCTGTTGGTCAGGATCAGATCTAGAATATTTGATCCCCTTGTGGCCTCTTCCACCTTCTGGACCATGAAGTTGTCTGCAAGACAAGCAAGAAACTTGCTGGACCTTGCTGTCTTGGCAGAGTTTGACTGCCAGCATATATCCGGGTAATTGAAATCTCCTATTATTACTGTATCCCTCCTCTTTGAATGTGCAGTCCTTTGGTTGAGGAAGGCGTCATCCAAGTCCTCAGCCTGGGTTGGAGGTCTGTAGTAAACCCCCACCAGAATATCCCTATTGTTTCTCGCTGCCTTAATTCTTACCCAAATGCTCTCTACCTGGCTTTCTGGGTTTAAGTCCTGGATCTCTTCACAGGTGAAAACATCCTTGACATACAAGGCTACTCCTCCTCCTTTCTTGTTTGGTCTATTTTTACAAAATAGGCTATACCCCTCTATTCCTGTATTCCAATCATGAGACTCATCCCACCAGGTCTCAGTGATGCCTATCAAATCATATTTATTTTCTTGTACTAGGAGTACAAGCTCATCCTGCTTGTTTCCCATACTCCTTGCATTAGTGTAGAGACACTTAAGTCCTCCCTGGGCCCTTCCTGCAAGTCCTGTACTATTGATTCTACTCCTCCTGCCATTGGCCACTTGTACTACTTGTCTAGTATCATTTGGGCCTTTTACCCCTGTGTTCTCTGAGTCCTTGCCCTGAATAATATTGTCTCCCTCCCCAGTGGAACTTAGTTTAAAGACCTCTTAATCTTCCTTGCAAGACTGTTAGCAAAAACATTCCTGCCAAGTTTTGTGAGGTGCAGCCCATCCCTCGCCAGAAGCCCATGTTCATGGAAATTCAGGCCATATTCCAAAAACCCAAACCGTTGTTGGCGGCACCATGTGCAGAGCCAGTTGTTGACCTCTACTATTGCCCTTTCCCTACATGCGCCGTATCCTTGAACAGGGAGGAGAGACGAAATGACCACCTGCACACCAAGGTTCTTAAGCTTCGTCCCCATACGCTCGTAGTCCTTTGCAATGTGGTTTAAGCTGCTCCTCGCAGTGTCATTGGTTCCGACATGAACCAAAATGAGGGGCTTATAGTCAGTGGGTTTAACTAGCCTGGTTAGCCTCTCCGTTATGTGGTTGATCCTGGCCCCAGGAAGACAATAGACCTCTCGATTGAACTTGTCTGTTTTGCAGATTGCTGTTTCAGTTCCTCTTAGCAAAGAGTCCCCAACAACCAGAACTTGCCTCTTCTGAGGCTTCCCCTGGGCTCCTCGGTAAGCGTGTTTTACTAGGACTGCCTGAGCATTCTGTTGAGGCTGGGAGCGTTGATCTAGTTCCTGTTGCCGATGTTGGATTCTTTCTTGTTGACATTCTGTTCCCTCTGCGTAGTGCTCCTCTTTTTCTGTAAGTCCAAGTACATCAAAGCGATTGTGTAGGTTAAGAGTCTCTGTTACCTTTTTGGTCCTTTTACTCCTCCGTGTGACATTTGCCCAAGCCTCCGTTTCCTGGTGCTGTGTACTGGCTTCCTGATCTGGCAGCTCCTCCGTGTATTTGGAGTTCTGGTAGGTCTTCTCTTCCCTATCCAAAAACTCCTCCCCTTCCGTGATAAGGTGGAGATCAGAAACTCGTGCCTCCAGCTGGCGAACCTTCTCCTGTGCAGTCTACATATCAGTAAATGTCCTGCTCTTTTCTTCTGCCTTAAATATCCTAAGGGCACCAGATCCTGTCTGATTTTGTAAGCTACACTGAGTCAATCCTGGCTAGTACTTGTTAGTACTTGAATGGGAGTCCACCGGTGAATACCAGGTGTTGTGTATTTCAGAGGAAGGTACTGGCAAAACCACCTCTGAGTATTCCTTGCCTCTAAAAACCCCTATGAAGTCTATGGGGTTGTCACAAGTCATCAGGCAATTTGAAAGTGTAATGTGTGTGTGTGTGTGTGTGTGTGTTTGTGCATGCACACACAAAACAGTTGTTCTGCTACTTACATAAGCATATGCTGAGTATTACTAAGATCTGTTTTCCGTCCTGTTCTGGCTCTTTGGATCCATGATCCATGTTTTCTAATCTAGTAGCCGCAAGGCACAATTTTAAAGAAGATAAAGCAGTACGCAAGCTCTATAATTGTTGTTATTTACTGTCAAGTCAAGTTTAACTTTTGGTGAGAGCTGTCCAAGTTCTTCAGTCATCAATTGACTAAGGTCTTGTAAACTTTTCTGCTCTTGTAAACTTGGAACTTTGGCTTCTTTGATTAAATCAATCCACCTGCAATGTGGTTTTGTTCTTTTCCATCCACTTTGCCAAGCATCAGTCTTCTCCAATGAGCCATATTGTCTCATAATATGTTCAAAGTAAGATAGTTTCAGTTTAATAATCTTCACTTCCATCAGCTTTCTTTCCTCTCCAGCTTTTACAACGATTAATAGAAATTACAAATAACACAGCCTAGATCATTCTGACTTTACACTAGAGGGGTCTTATTAAGTTTTTTCTTGGCTGCCTCTCCAAGGCCCCTTCCGCAACTCACCTTTTTGCAGAGCTGGGGTGCAGGGATCACGCAAGCAGCCTCTTGCGAGAGGCTCTCGTGTCCCTGTTGCTTCAGCACCGCAGCTGCTGCCTGCTTGCGAGCAGGCAGAGCGAGAGTCCCTCCTTTTCCTTCCGCAGTGCAGCCTGGGATTTTCCCAGGCTGTGCTGGGGCAGGAAGTGTGAGCGCCAATGCTCCAGAGCTCTGCATGTACAGCACAATTGGCGCCTGCTAGCCCCTTGAGCGTCGTGTGATTGTGAGTGCATCATGTGGACCGCTCCTCGCAGTCTTGCAACCCTTCAGAGACCCTTTTCGCATGGCAAAGGGCCCCAGTCTTAGTTTTCTTCTGATTTCTTGATTAATGACTGACCCATAGTATAGGAAATCTTTAACTACTTCAGTTCTTTGTTCATCATTTTGAAGTTATGTAAGTCATCTGTGGTCATTATTTTTGTCTTCTTAATATTCAACCGTAACCCTGCTTTTGCACTTTCTTCTCTAAATTTCCTCAATGTTTGCTCCAAGTCATTGTAATTTTCTGCTGGTAGTATGATATCTGCACATCTCAAACTGTTGGTGTTCCTTCCTCTAATTTTTACATTTTCTTCCTCCCAGCATAATCCTACTTTACATATGTGTCATGCCCTGCTTCCAGAACATGGACTCTGACTCAGAGTCTGAAACAAGGGGCATGCCAGAGGCTGAGACAGGGAACATGTCAGAGGCTGAAACAGGGGGCATGCCAGGACCTGCTATACAGGAGGAGGTTACAGTGCCACAAACAGAACACGGGGTGGGGCCAGCTCTAGCAGAGATCCTGCCTCTTCAGACATAGAAGAACACTTACCTATACCCAGCTTTGCAGAGCACAGGCAGCAAAGAGAGACCTGACGTTGCTGTCTCAGAATTTATAACCAGCAACAATTAATCAAGCCACAGGTGTGCTAGGCTTCAGACCTTCCCCTCCAGGAGTTGTCAGAGCAAATCTTACCTAGCCTGGTGGATACCTTGATGAATACTTGGACTGACCTTGGACACTACCTTGCCTTGGAACACTGTTGGACTCTGTGCTTATTGCCTGGAAGTGAGTAACAAGCTGGAAGTTATTCAGTTTATTTTGTTTGTTTTATTGGCTGTGCCAGGACTGAGATAGGACTGTTAATATGGCTAATAGCTCTCTCCCAGGGTCTACAATTTATTAATTCACCACATCAAATTGATATCTCCATGTGGCTAATATTAAAAATCATTCCATGTGTCTGACAGGGTCACTGTAAGTGCACGTAGGCAGGAAAGCTGAAAGGCGGAAGTTAGGAAAACTTTGGTCAACCCAAGTGACTCAATCTGTCACGTAGCCAGGGACCCCTCTAGACATTCTGACCATCAAACAGACAAAGGGCCCTTCGCACTGGTATGGCAGCTCAATAGAATCACAATCAGCCTGCCAAGTGAGGGCAATTTCCACTGTAATTGTGCCTTTGTCTCACTCGGGCAGAGTCATTCATGAAGCACTGAAAAACATTCAGCCAGAGATGTTGTTGTTGAGGGCTTTGATTTAGCTCTCCTTGCCTTTGTTCTCCCTGGGAGAGAACTAGAGAGAACTAGCCCTCCAGGTGTATAAAACCCCCATATTTTTATCTGTTCAGGGGTTCGTTTACATTTTCCTCTCGAATTGCCATCACTTTGTTTACCGAAGCGTTCCCCTCAACCCCCTCCCCCGTTCTGAGTTTCACCGCTCTCAGTGGGCATCAGGATCAGGTGGAGTATCACCCCAGAAATCCTCTCAAAATCCCTATTAATTTTCCTCACTTTTTTCTTCATTAGTTCTTGAATGAGTGCATAAGTGCGTGTGTCACTGTTTGCTTTAATTACTGAAAGTTTAATAAAATCTTTAAACTGAACAACTTGCCTAGTTCTTGGCTTGGCCTGACCCTGTATACATAGAGTTCAAGATCTCGCTAAGTTACCTGACCTTTCGCAGTGCCAGCTAGTGCTCTGAGCTAATTCCAATTCCCCATATTTTGAGCACATTGTGGTGTCCCTCCCGGGACCTCCAGAAATCAGGGTAACAGGGCAATATGATATGTTCAGCTCACAAGTTAAACAGATAGTGTGAAAAAAATGCAGCCTTGCTTCACTCCCTTGCCAAATAGACACTGTTCCTTTTTTCCATATTTTGTCCTGGTGATAGCCTCTTGTCCAATCAAATGTTATGGCATAGCTATTTCTTTAAGAGTGATCTGTTGATTTTTAAGCTCTACACAGTCAAAAGCTTTGCTATAATCTGTGAAGGGTAGGCTAATTTTCTTCTGAACTTCTTTAGTGTGCTCTAATGTATGGCTGCAATATGATCCCCAGTGGTTCTTCCTTTCCTGACCCCAGCTTGGATAGCTAGCATTTCTCACTCCATATAAGGTGAAAATCTTTGTTGTAGAATTTTGAGCATCATCTTGCTTGCATGGGAAATTAATGCATTGATCATGTGGTTGCTGCAATTCCTGATGTTCTCTTTCTTGAGGATTGGAATGTATATTGAGCATTTCCAGTCTCTGGGCCATTCTTTTGTTTTCCATATTTGTTGACAGATTTTAGTTAGGATTAGAGTAGATTCTCTCTCTGTAGCTTGAAGTATTCAGTGTGCCCTCTGTTCCTGGTGATTTATTTCTTCCAAATGCTCTGAGTGCAGCTTCCACTTCACTTTCTAAAATTGTAGGTTGATCTTTAAATGACACTTCCTTGGATGAATCTGCCATCCTTACATGTCTTTTATATAGTTCCTCAGTGTATTATGTCCACCATCTTTTTATTGGTAGTTGGTCATATAATGTGTTCCCCTGCTGGTCATAGAGCATCCCCATCCTTGGTTTAAATTTTTCCTTTGATTTCTTGGATCTTGTGGAAGAGGTCTCTTGTTCTTCCTTCATTTATTGTCGTCCTCTGTTTCTCTGCATTGATTGTTATAGTAGTTCTATTTTTTATCTTCTGGCTTCTGGTCAATAGTAGAAATCTATTTTTATTTATTTTTACATTATCTTTAAATTCTATGAGGATGTTCTTCTGTTTGTATTTTGGCACAATGGTTAGTTTAGTGTTCTTCAATTCTACTGTGTTTTTTCTTTTCTTTTAGCAGTTCATGGACTATGCTCTGATCCTGGTCTTATTTTTGCAGAAAGAATGGAATTTTTCCACATTCTGCTTCCAATTATGTAGTCTATTTTATTCCTGTGTTGGTCATCAGGTAATATCCATGTATGTAGTCCTCTTCTTAGTTTGAAGAATGTGTTGCAATGAACAAACTTTTGGCCTTTCAAAATTCAAGGAATTGCACTCCTGCCTCATTCCTCATTTCTTCTTCAGCCAAATTTGCTACAGTCTTTGATTTTGCTCGGTTCCTACATAACCAGCACTTTGAATTGTACTCGGAAATGAATGGGTAGCCAGTGGAGCTGTTTGAACAAGGAAGCTACACGCTCCCTGTAACTGGCCCCAGTCAGCATTCTGGCTGCTGCGTTTTGAACCCACTGAAGTTTCCAAACAGTTTCCAAAGGCAGCCCCATGTAGTCCAAATTACAGTAGTCCAAACAAGTTGTAATCAAGGTGCGTATCACTGAAGCCAGATCTGATGTCTCAAGAAACAGGCACAGCTGGAGCACAAGTTTTAACTGTGCAAGTGCACTTCTGGCCACTGCTGAGACCTGGGCATCCAGGTTCAGAGTTGACTCTATAATTTTACATATTTGTTACTGCTTATGTGAGATGGTGGAGGTAGAGGTCTTATAAAAATAAGGGCTGTTCAAAATAGCACAGTATCTTTTATTTTGCTCCAACAATGACTTCCTTTACCACAATCCAGGAAGTGTTAGATGTAGTACCCATACTTCCAGTATTGTGTAGAAGTTGGCATTCTGTATACAGGGCACTAGGATGTTCTAGTCCCTACACAAAGTATAGTGGGCTGCCTCCCTCATTTTCTGGACTGTGGCTAAGAAAGTTGTCTCTACAGCAACATCAGAGAAGCATGGGCCCTTATTTTCTATTTACAATAGGAGAAACTTCCAACCACGTTACACAATGAAGTCGTGTATAATAACAGCAAAACAAACAGTAACATAACATGTTGCTTTGCCATCAGGGGATATAACAGGTAATGAGAGAATTGACTATGCTTAGCTTGAAGAAAAGACTGAGAAGTGATATGATAGTTATGTTTGAAGGGCTGTCATGTAGTGGATGATGGAGTATACTTATTTTCTGTTGCTCACCTGAGCAATGGATTTCAATAACAAGCAAAGAGATTCTGACTAAACAGAATGTCCCAAGGAACAGCCAACTCTGAAAGTTGGTGGACTCTCCTCCTTTAGGTTTTAAATAGATGAGATGGACACCTCTTGGGGTGCCTTGGGAGTAGATTTTTGGGTGGCAGGAAGATGGACTAGATGGTTCTTGCAGTACCTACTTTTTTCATGATTCTGTGACAATGGCTTGCAGATTTTACAAGTAATGGACTGAGTTAATTTTGAAAATAATATTCAGAGCTATGGTTTCAGTCTGTACATCTTTGAATTAGCAGTTTTGAAACCTGTCTCTCTTTTGATGTTTGGAAAATTTCTGGAGCTGTATAGTTACTGTTTCAAAATATGAGCATCAGAACTTTTAAACATGCTAAATGCTCACCCACTCCTTTAGCCCTTCCTTATCTGTTCCAGATTTGCAAGCGTGCATTAGATTTTGGTAGGTGCAAATATAGTGAGGGACCTGATTCTTTATGTTAATATAGTATATGAAAACTGCCTGGCACCTCCTTGGCAATTATTACATACTGATGTAGTTCTCCCCAGATCAATATTTCTGTCCACAGATAAGATTTCCAAGTGGTCTGTTCCTGCTCTTTTTAATGTATGTTCGCTACTTTATAACATGATTTTCTTTGGAATACATTGCAATGCCAGTCCTATTATTATAAAATAAAACCAAGAAGAGAAAAGAGTGTGTTTTATATTTATAAAACTGTCACATTGTTGAAGTGGATAATATAGAACATAATAGGAGCAAATCTCTAGAGAGGTTCAGTATTACAGTAATAATCATTCATATATTATCACAATATTGATTTTAATGTGTCTCCAAGTATATTATTAAACCTTTAAAGGTTTCATTTAGTTTGAACAGGTGTTAGGTTCAGCAGTTTTGCTCTCAAACACATATACAAATATAATGTTCAAATAATTTTTTGTCTTGCTGCTCATCAGTGGTAAGGTTAGGTAGTTTTTGACTCTGTGTGAATAGTCTTTGCAGAGCCCCCTGCACACTTTAAGTGCCAGAGCTTCATTCTGTTTGGCATCTGTCGTGTTTATTCTGCTGAGTGGTTGTCTGACGTTCTACTCCAAAATGCTATCCTGTAGTGCCATTGTGGTGGATTGGACAACCTGTGCCTTCAACAACCCAAATCAAGATCCCAAAATAAAATATTATGCAGTGATAAATATACTGTGATGTCACTGTTGGGTTTCTAAAGTATTCACACAAGTCCTGGTGTGAGATCATGATAAATGGTGGGAGGGAGTCTGTAGATGACAAATTACATAATGTATTCAATCTGAGCAGTGCAAATTTGCCTGTCAGAGATACTGCTTTTGGCTTAGTTTGCAGTTGGGTTTGGCAAATTGAACCCTGCTGCAAAAAAGTTGAAGAAATTATTTAGGTTCCCTGCAAGCCCAATTCCGAAAGTTGGAAACCTGTTTATGCTCCATTCTGATAAAGCAGTGTGGCCCAAATGCCTCCTCACATTCTCCTACTGAAGCTTCACTCCCATGAGCCCTTGTGTTCTGCCAACTTTACCTATATTATTACATGTCCTTGTGTTTGGTGTATAATGTATATAAGGTGCATGTATATCTAATTGACATGTGTTTGTTTTTTTAAAACAAAAGCTAGAGTGCACGTAGCAGGAATAGAACACCAAGGTGCAGGAAACATATAAGGAGACAGTGAGCCATAGTTGAAGGTACTGAAGTAAACAGTTTGTTACAAACTGGAAAGAGCAAGTGCAAGAACAATCCAGTGATTATTTTATTAAATGTTTAGACTAGGTGGAAGAGTGAAAGCTGGCTGAAGTGGAAATGTCAGGTTGGCTTCACTTTCTCTGCCATGCCATCCTAATGCTTTCCTAATGACATGTAGTGTTTTGATGTTTGCTGTCATGGAATGCCCTGTAGTTCACCATGCACTCTCATATTTGCTGTTTGTTGCCATGTAATGCTTGGAACAAAGGGACTGGAAAGGAATGATGGGAACTAGATAAGAAAACAGTGTTTTGGGAACAAAGGTATGCTATTCTAATGAATCTTGATAAGAGGGAGAACAAAAGCAGATAAAATGTCAGGATGCTGATGGATGGGAAATAAGCCTGGGAAAGGAGTTGTTTTAATTAGCTGGCAAATAAGGGCCTCCTGCATGCAAATTTGTAATGTTAGTGCTTATAAGAGACTATAAATCCAATAGGGCTTTTAGTCTTGGCAATTACCAGTATGCTGTTGTTTCTTTGAACTTCCTGAATAAAGCTTTTGCAAACTTCTAAGTGGAATCTCTGGGACTGGAGTTATACTGTATATGATAGGAACAGAAGACAGAGGAGGGGAAGTGATACCGAATAGGAGAACAGGAGAGTGATAAGAGTAATACAGACATAGAAGAATCCTGATGAGGGCTGAGATAAGGGATAGAATAAACCATCCTGTGTTACCTTAAAACTTGACAAGTTTTATTTGGCATAAGTTTCATACAGTGTGATCCTACACTCTGTTGGTTGAGTGTTGTACTTACTTGTGCAGTTGTGTGCAGCAACTCCTGCTGCTTCCTAGAGAATGCAGCTTCAAGGGATTGAAATACATTGTTCTAGCTATTTAGTAGCCAGGGAGTAACAGAAGGTACCTGGACAGAATCTGGCTTCAGTGCTGCAGGCAGGAGAAGACAGTTGATGGGTCACCCTTCTAGATCTCCACTGACTATGCTGAATATGCAAAATGGTGGTATCTGCTTCCCTATCTCAGCTGCAGGCTTTAACTGTACAGACCTGTGCCCTCCATCAGTCACTAAGTGGGTGAACACACTGTTATCCTTTGAAATTGCCTTCTGGGTTGGGACATTGTAGAATAAGGTATTCAATATTTTCATTTTGTAATGTAATTTAACAGGGTATGTGGTTTGTGGCCATAGACTCCAGCCCATTTCATTGAAAAGTTAGGCCAAATAAAATGTGTCACAAGGTTCTTTATTGATTCTTGCTGCAACAGACTACAATGGCAACTCTTAACCACTGAATCAAGGAAAAACTGGTGTACAGTATTTTGCTTTGCAAAACCCAGCTTGCTAAGAGAAAATGGAGATTTTCAAGGTCATGTTGCTAGGAAAACTTTTTCAATCAGAGTGTCATGGGCCTGGCCGAGAACTCCGCCTTGCTTTGGGTGACGTAACCATGCCTTTGCTTGAGAATTAGCTTGCGTTTACTTTGGGACTTAACCTTTGCTTTGGGACTGGTGTATGCTTGAGCGGGGGCTTTCCTGTGCGGGTGCTGTAACCCTCTGTGTATTGGCTCCCTCGAATAAACACTGTTCAACTCCAGCCGCTCGCCCTGCGTCTGCTTGGTCTCCGCCAGCCGCTGACACAGAGATGGAAAACTGTGGCCCTGTAGCTTCCATAATTCTTTACCGCTGACTGTTTGGGGTATAAACCAAAAACTGGAAGGTTACAGTTTTTTACATTCATTCACTTGTGTGCTTGAAGTATTTTTTTTTTTTTACTTGGCCTGCAGGGGCTCCCAAGGCAGTGCACAAGAAATAAAATTTTCCTCTAAAACAAGCAAAAACATTTTAAAACCAGTTTTTAAAAATATGCACAATTAAATTAGCATCAAAGGCCAGTTCTGATTTTAAGGAGCAAATAATGCAATCTTGGGGGCCCAATGGAAGCTCAAAAGGGAGGTGGACAATTGTGAAGATATTGTTGGTCTGCAGTATTCATCTGCCTTAGGCATCATTGCCAATTCTGAGAGACCTTGGACAGTGCAATAAAAAAAAAATCTGCAGGACAACACCTTGCTCACGCTTCTAATAACAATAATGTCTCTTCATCCCCCCCCCCAGAAGGGATAATAAATACTTTGTGTTACAGCTTTAAAAACTTCTTTGTTACTGTTATTCATTACAGTTCTGGAAATCTGATCCCCCTAGGAATAAACAAAAGAAATGAATAATTATTCTTTGTGGTCTCTGTGACTCATATAAAAGGGTCATCTGCACCTGAGCAGTGCAATATTCAGAACCTTCCAGAGCCTAGAGATAGGTGTTTTGATGGGAACCCCACCCCCTTCCCCAGAGGCTATAAAGCCACCTTCGTGACCAAACCGTTAGTTTCTTTTCTTCTACTGTGGAAGCAGTTTTGTTCGAGCCTTCAGCGAGTCTTTTCCTTATGGGTACTGCAGCTTGGATTTGTTTCATGGATTTTGATTTTCTCTTGGTGTTTTGGCTTTGTTCACAGTCAACAGTATAATGTGGCAGCCAAGAAAGGCATCACAATTCTTGGTTGCATCAATAGGAGTATGGTGTCTAGATCAAGGGAGGTAATGGTACCACTCTATTCTGCATTGGTTAGACCTCATTTGTAATACTGTGTCCAGTTGTGGGCACCTCAATTCAAGAAGCATATCGACAAGCTGGAGCGTGCCCAGAGGAGGGCGACCAAAATGGTGAAGGGTCTGGAAGCCCTGCCCTGTGAGGAGTGCCTTAGCGAGCTGGGTATGTTTAGTGTGCAGAAGAGCAGGTAAAGAGGAAACATGATAGCCATGTTTAAATATTTGGAGGGATGTGATGTTGAGGAGGGAGCAGGCTTGTTTTCCGCTGCTCCAAAGACTAGGAGCAATGGATTCAAGCTGTAGGAAAAGAGATTCCACTTGAACCTCAGGAAAAAGTTCCTGATGGTCAGAGTTGTCCAGCAGTGGAATATGCTGCCTGGGAATGTAGTGGAGTCTCCTTGTTTGGAGGTTTTTAAGTAGAAGTTGGATGGTCATCTGTTGGGGATGCCTTGATAGATGTTCCTGCATAGCAGGGGGTTGGACTCGATGGCCCCTGGGGTCTCTTCCATCTCTATGATTCTTTGATTCTATGACCAGAGTGAGGGACATTCGTGTTAGGCCTCATGGCCTTGACTACGGCAATCATTCCCTTCACCAAGCTCAGGATGCGACCAAGCTTGGTTCCTGACCACCTCTGATCCACTTTGACACCGTTGATCAAGATTTATCATGGTACAGCATCCTGTCCTTCGATCTCTTCAGTGGTGGATTGACTCCCGGAATGTCCTTGCAGGCATGTTGTTCCTACCTTGCTCTTCATCAATCTTGGATGATCGTGGACACCTCTCTGAAGAGATGGGGAGCTCATGTACATGGCATGATGGTGAAGTGACACTGGGCCACGTCAGAGAACCTTCTCCACATCAACTCCCTAGAACTTCTTGCCATGATCAAAGTCTTCCATGCCTTCAAGCATCATCTCCGGGGAAGGTCTGTACAAATTGTCATGGACAACACCACCATGGTGTAATATATCAACAAGCAGGGAGGAGCAGGGAATTCCATGATTGTGCTCCTCCTCTCTGTATGGAACTGGTGTCTCCACAAGCAGATCCTACCATCAGCCATCCACCTACCTGGAGATGAGAGCTTTCTAGCAGACACCCTCAGTGGCATTCCCCTCTTGTGCCACAAGTGGAGAATACATGTAAGGATTCTGGCCAACATCTTCCACAGCTGGACCATTCCATCGATAGATCTGTTTGCCTCAAGGTTCAATCACAAGTGCAATCTTTACTGCTCCAGGAACAGCAAAGACATGGAGGCGCTAGGAGATGCCTTCCTATTCAACTGATCAAGTCCCATTGTGTATGTTTTTCCTCTGTTCCCATTGATCACAAAGGTGCTTGCGAAGATCTGTCACAATGGGGCCAAGGTGATCCTAATAACACCATGGTGGCCAAGACAGATCTGGTTAGCTCTCCCCCCGCCATGGTACTATCCAAAAGTTGCTTCGGTACAGATCAGACTATCTTACCATTCATGACAGGACCATCTGACACCTGGACGCTTGGGTTTCTCAGGTTGACGTCATGAAACCTACTGCACTGAACATGTTACCAGCTTCAATAAGGCACATCCTGGAATTGGCTCACAAACCTTTGATGAGAGATTCTATGTGTATAAATGGTTGAAATTATGCCAGTTTTCCCAAGACAACTACCTTGACCTCGACAATGTCAGTACCATGGATGTCCTTACCTTCCTTGATTCTCTGTCTTCCAAAGGACTCTCCTTCTCATTAATCAAGTGTTACCTTTTCACTTTGTTATGGCACATGCAACAATGAGGCCAACCTCCTTGTTTCTCTAATACACTCGTGAAACAATTCCAACAGGGGCATAAGAATCTACATCCCCCAGTGGTGCCTCTGGTCCCTGCATGGAACCTAACCCTGGTCTTTTCTCTGCTCTCGAAATGACCTTTTGACCCTATGGCTACTTCTGCCTGCGATTGCTTTCATGGAAGATGACCTTCCTGGTGGCTGTCACCTCAGGCAGGAGAGCTGGTGAGATTTGTGCTCTCAGAGTAGACCAACCATACATGCACTTCCACAAGGAAAAAGTTGTACTCAGGCCAGGTATGACCTTTCTGCTAAAGATGGTGCCCTTCTTCCATCTTAATCAGGACTTCATACTTCCTTCATTCATGTCCAATCCATCTTCAGGTATCAAATGGAAGCGTCATTGTCTTGATGCCAGACATGCTTTGGCCTTCTGTGTTCAACACATGGCTGTATTCAGAGACTTTAACAGTCTCTTCATTTGTTATTCATCTTTCAGGAAAGGACAACCAGTCTCATCACAAAGACTGTTGAAGTGGGTAGCCTCAAGCATCAGTTTTGCCTTTGAGGTAGCTGGCAGGCAACCTCCTTGCCAGTTGAGAAGCCAGTCTATTAGAGCTATGGCAACATCCACAGCTTTCCTCTATGGTATCCCTCTAAATAAGATCTGCAGAGCCGCTACCTAATTGCAGCTACTACTTTCATCAAACACTATAGGCTGGACAAAAGAGTATGCACTGATGCCATGTTTGGGAGAGTAGTCCTGCAGTCCTCTGTTGCCTGACACTCCTGCCTCCTTGGTTAGTAGCTTGCTTGTCTCTCATGAAGAGGAAGAATCAGTTGCTTACCTGTTGTTGGTTCTTTGAGTGGTCATCTGTGAACTCACATAACCCCACTCATCCTCGCCTTTTCCCTTTACCTGTTCATCCTCAGGCTGCTTTTGGCAGCCAAGGAACTAACGGTTTAGGTGGGAAGGTGGCATTATAGCCTCTGGAAATGGAGGTGGGGTTCCCACCAAAACACCTATCTCTAGACTCTATAAGGTCCCGAACATCACATTGCACAAGTGCAGATGACTCGTTTGTATGAATTCACAGATGACCACAAGTAGAACTATAGTTACAGGTAAGCAACTTGTTCTTCCTCATTACATATTTTTTAAAAAGAATACAGAACAGGAATGACATTTAGAAAAAGCGGAAGAATGGTGAGAAGGGGAAAAAGAACAGAAAAAAGAATCAGACTCAGGAGAAGAAGGAGAAGAGGATTTAGATTAAAATTAAAAAAGGACTTGAAATTACTTTCATGGAACATAAAAGGCATAAATGGTTCATAAAACAATGGAGAAAGATATTCTATCACCTTGGAAAGAAAAAAAATGGCATTATTTTCCTATAAGAAATTGAAATTAAAAAGGAAAGTCTAAAACTTGTTCATAATAAGAAACTAGGAAAAGAATTCATCAGTAACTGAGAATTAAAAAACGGGGGTGGTTATCTAAGTAAACCACCAGATTGAGACAAAAAAATCTTTAAAGAGGAATATGGACATTTCTTAGGAGTGGATATCAAATGCCAGAATAAAAAAAAATGTTAGTTGAAGTATATGATCCTCATAGCAGTTAAGGTAAATTCTATCAGGATTTGGACTCCAAGGTATCAGAATACAACTATGAAAAATTGATTCTGCTGGGAGACGGGAACAGAGTGATTGACCCTTTCATAGACTGAAAATCTGATAAGATGATAAAAAAGACGGAAAGAAAATTTCCTAAATTTTTCAAGGAGTTGTTGAGTAGCCTAGATTTGATACATCCCTGGCATCATTTATATGGACATATCGAAGAATACACCTTTTAATCCAACAGGCATTTATCACTATCAAGACAGACTATGCAAGCTCTCTAAGATGTTATGTAAAAATAGATATTTTTAAAGATGCTTAAAAATTATGTTGCAACTAACATGTTAAGAGATATATTTATTACAATAATAATGATATGTTTAAGAGAGATAAGAGGAGATAATAAAGTGACAACAGATCTTTTATATTAAACAAATTGATCGGCTCACATCCATAGAAAATTAAAATTATAACAGCTGTTTTGATGGATGTAGGGGGCGTAATTGTAATAACTTGTCTGTAGGAAGTTAGTGAATGGTTTATAGTAGAAGTAAAATATGTCAAATAATAGAGTTTATGTCCTTGCAAATTTGTTAGCTTTTTTACTTTCTGTATTTTTAATTATTTCCAATTTTTTTTTTAAAAAAAGAATGTCACTGTTCTCTTCTTTGACCCAAAAGTAATGCATTACATGTAAGGATATTAGTTGCAACTTCTTTCTTCTTAAACTCTAGTTTAGCTATATGACTCTGCACTTCCTGATGTGATGAAATGGTAGCATTCCAGGTAGGTATTCTGGGATGTATACTTTAAAACCACCTGAGATCCCTACTGAGTATTTGAGGGTCCTGGAAAACAACAGCTCCCTGTTGATTTCCAGATGCTTTGTTTCCCAATTTAAAGAACACGTTCCTGGATACATGATATTTGATTTATCATACAGCTAAGTACTACAAGTTAGAGAAGTGTTGTGTTCTTATTCAGGAGTGAAATCACTTTTATGAAGTAGTAATTTACTAACATTGGCCCTTCCTTCATCCCAACTGCCATTGCCCTGGCTTTGGAGGGAGAGAAGAAGAGGCTGGATTTGGTCCTTTCCCCTAGTGACATCTCCTTTTCTTTGTGTGTTGTGTCTTATTTAGATTCTGCTTGAGGGCAGGGAACTGTCAAATTAACAATTTATAAGCTGATATGGAAGCCTTTGTGGCTGCAGAGCAGGGTATAAATACTCTAAATGAATAAATAAACATTGTGTATATGGATTTTTAGTCTAGTTTACTATAGAAATGAATGTTATCCCAGTCTTTTTTTTAAAATCTTTTGATTCCTTGTAGGTACTAATAAGGGCAATCCAGCAGGGTATAGTGGTTAGAGAGCTGAGGTACAATCCTGGAGACTAGGGTTTGAGTCCCCGCTCAGCCATGGAAACTGACCTTGGGTATGTCACATGCTCTCAGCCCCAGAAAATTCCATGATAGGTTCACTTTAGGGTTACCATAAGTTATAAATGACTTGAAGGTACACAACAACAAACTAATAAGGGCCCTGGGAAGTCATCCATAGTAGCATAATAGCATGGAAGTGTTTATAAGTGCACCCTTTCCTTGGGTGCCCTGGACAATTGTATCTATACTATCAATGATGCAGTGTGCCATATGTTGTTGTAGTGCAACTCCCAGCAGTACTAGCCAGTGTGGATGAACACTGAGAACTGCAATCCAATATCTGCAGAACTGTGTGATTCAGATCCTTGGTCTACGTACATTGTATCTCCAAATATTTCTCCTCAGTGAAAGGAAAACTGTTTTTGGCTCTGCAGCCTGCTCTTCTTCCAAGATGCTTAAGGCAGCATACAGTGTTCTCTGTCATGGATGTCCCATGAAATCTGCTTCAGAAAGTCATTGCCCTCTTCTCTGAAGTTGGCATTTGAAAGGAGGACTGTGAGCCCTCCCTCCCCTTCACCTCTTTTTGCCTGGATGAAAAGCTAGTGGGGAGGACACATCTTAAGTGCTGCAGTAGTACATCTGTGAGACTCTTCACACTGCTCTAAGCAGACCAAGCAATATCCAGGGGATCTGGGAATTATGGGAATTGCATTTCTTATATTGGGGTCCCGATCACAGCACCATAAAGACCCTACCACAGTATATAATGTAAGCCCTCACTACTGACGTCCCCTGCTACAGTGAGGTTGGAATCCTAAAAATGTATTAACCAGGAGACACCATGCACATCAACAGAACTGGGTTAAGGAGAAAGACAGTGATAATGCGCTTGTGTTCAGCACAGTAGTGGTGGTAGGGATTGTGGTGTTCTGCATATTGATGGGATGGCTTTGTATTCAGGAATCTTCACTAATTCCTGGACATATGAAGGAGTAGTCTTGCTAAGTGTTATTTGGTTTCGATCACCATCTAAACATTATAATTGTCCACCTGGCCTTCTGATTAATAGTTGGATATTGTATGTATCAGTGTGGAAGAAATGAGAAATTATAATATTCAGTTTGACACACAATGATGTTTGTGATAAAGGTAGGAGATAAATGAATAAAAAATAAAATTGTTAAATTTATAATAATAATGATAATGAAGTGCAGTGCTCATTGCCAATGCTTACAGCTGCCATCATGAATGGTTGTTTTTTATTTATTGTTCATCTCAGGATCCCTCTGTTTCTTGTCTGATATATATTTTCATTTGCAATCTTATTTTTTTCCCCATTTACTGACCCTGAAATACTGTCTTTTGGTTGTTGCTTCCTCTCAGTTCCTGTTCCATTTCTAGAATAGAACAGCCATACATTTTTCTAGCATGACAAAATAATAATAATAATAATAATAATAATAATAATAATAATAATAATAATAATAATAATAGTAGTAGTAGTAATAGGGAAAAGCATTTCCCTGATGGCGTGTATTACAGAGATCTGGTTGGATGACGTGGGAGAAGTTAATCTTTCTCGGCCATGTCCGCCAGGATTCTCTGATGGGCACAGAGATGAAGTTGCAGTAGTCTACCAAGATTCCCTGTACTACAGTTATCAGGGTTTGAGTCTGTTTACCTGAAAATGAATGACTAGGACAGATTAGAGATTCTGCTGATGTACAGCTCACCTTGCTGATAAACAGTCTTCCTTTCTGAGCTAACTAGGTGGTCTCAGGGAATCCCCCCCCCACCTTCTTAATAGTGCTAAGAGATGTCAACATCAATACTAAGCTGCCTGCTGGTAGTGCTCAGAACTTCATGTATGCCATGACAACCGTGGGTTTATCCCAAGTGGTAGCTGATCCTGCTCATGCTGCTGCTGATACTTTGTACCCCATTTGCTGTGCTGGATGGGACAAATAGTGATCTGGGGCATAGTTCCATTGTCATGGATTTATCACTACCTGATGCAGTATAGACTTTATATACTGTTCCGAATATCTGCAGCAGTAGTGTATCCATTAAGATGGTCTGCCACAGGAAACTTATGGGCCCACGTGGATTCCTGATGGCTCTTGGGGAGTTTTCCACTGTCTTGGCTGCCAATTCTGTTGATGTATTGGCCAATTTCTGGAATGGAGAAATGGCCAGGGCAGTGGCCTCGTTTTCCAGGGAGCTGGTGGCAATGAAGCAGGTAAGAAGGTGACTAGAGTAACATTGGCAGAAAACTCAGAGCGGGTCTTATTGAACATGGTCTAGAGCTTATCTGATCACCTACTCTGTGGCAATTCAAGCAGCAAAGGAAAATTCTCTACTTCTGTTGAATCTACAAAGAGATAACCAGCTGTCTTGAGTAGTCAGCAGTCCTTACACACAAGCCCAAGAGAGGTAAATCCAGATCACTTGACAGCTCACTATGAACAACTTGCTGGGCACTTTGCAAATAAAATCATTTGGATTCACTCTGACTTGGATGTTATAATTGATACAGATCCAGTGGATGTAACTTTGGCTCCTGCTTTTCCTATTATGTTTGTCTAGTAATGATGGATACTTTTACAGTTTGTGCAGCCCAAGGAAGTGAACATCTCTTGGAGAGATGAGAACCACTACATGTATGTTAGATCTTTGCCTTTCCTGACTAGTTAAAAAAAGCTAGAGGGGGACTGGCTCAGTTGGTAAAGGGAGCAGTTAATGTCTTGCTAAAACAAGGCAGAGTTCCAGTTTGCCAGAAGGAAGCTGTTACAAAGCCATTACTGAAAAACAAAAAACAAAACCCTCTCTGGATCCCACCATTCTGGATAATTATCCACAAGTCTCTAAAATTCCATTTTTGGGCAAAGTTCTGGAGAATGTGTGGTTCTTTCCTAGCAGGATGAACCAGGAAGGGGGTGCAGGGGGACTTCTGCAGTTGGACTGTGGGGTCTCTCAGGGCTTGGTTCTGTCTCCCAAGCGATTTAATATATACATGAAATTACTGAAAGAGATTGCTTGGAGTTTTGGGGTTCAGTGCTACCAGTATGCCAATTATACTCAACTATATGCTAAGAGTCTCATGAATCTGATCAGGAGGGCTTTAAACTGAGTTCTGGGGGAGGGAGACAGTAGTATTCAGGGCAGAAGTTCAGCAAGTGCTGAGGAGAACAGCCCAAATGTTATAGAAAGAGCAGGCCAAGTACTAGTAGAGACCAACAGTGGTAAGAAAAGCAACTTTAGTAAAGGGCTTGTGGGAAGGGCACATGATCTTAAATATCTCTACACCAATGCACAGAGCATGGGAAATAGGCAAGATGAACTGGAAGTCTTAATACGATAAAATTAATATGATATAATGGTATCACTGAAACCTGGTGGAATGAGTCTCATGATTGGAATGTAGTAATTAAGGAGTATAACCTATTTCAGAGAAATAGACGAAACAAGAAAGGAGTAATAGCTTTATATATCAAGGATGTTACACCTGGGAGGACATCCCTGACTTAAATCCAGAAAGCCAGGTTGAGAGCATCTGGGAGAGAAGGGAGTGAGAAACAATAGGGATGTCATTGTGGGGGTCTACTACAGACCCCCCAAGCCACACTGAGGATTTAGATGATGTTTTCTTTTATTCAAAAAGGAGAGATGTAGTAGTAATAGGAGATTTCAACTATCCTGATATATGTTGGAGGTCAAGGAGGCCAAGAGCATAAGGTCCAACAAATTCATCACTTGCCTTGCAGACAATTTCCTTGGTGAAAGAGGCAACAAGAGGATCACCTACTTTAGATCTGATCCTAACCAACAGGAATGACCTTGTTAATGGGGTGGAAGTGCTGGGATCCTTAGGTGGGAGTGACCATCCTCTATTGGAATTTATTATTCAGTGGGAAGGGGAAGCCAAGTGTAGCCAGACACACATTCTAGACTTTAAAAAAGCTGATTTCTGTAAAATTAGGGAATTACTGGCTGAAATTTCATGGACAAGAATACTGAAAGAGAAGAGAGTTCATGATGGATGGAAATTTCTTAAAAGTGAGATACTGAAGGCACAATTTAAAACTGTTCTATTAAGGAGGAAAAATGAGAGGTGCCTAAAGAAACCAGAAAGGGTGACTAAGGAACTCTCAACTGAGGTAAATGTTAAAAGAAACATGTACAAGAAATGGAAGAATGGGGAAATCACCAAAGAAGAATTTAAACAAATGGTCAGGATATGTAGGGAAAAGGTCAGAAAAGCTAAAGCACAGAATGAACTCAGGCTTTGCCAGGGAGATTAAAAACAATAAAAGGGGCTTTTTTTGATACGTTCATAGCAAAAGGAAAAACAAGGAGATGATAGGGTTACTGTGTGGAGAAGATGACCAATTACTAACAGGGGGCAGAGAAAAGGCAGAGCTACTCAACAGCTTCTTTGCCTGTTTTCCCTCAAAAGGAGAAAAGTACTCAACCTGGGGGATGGGGAACAGGTGGGAAAGTGGCAGAAACTCAGCACAGTATCAATAGAGAAGTAGTACAGGAATACCTGGCTATTCTAAATGAAATGAAATTCAAGTCTCCAGGGCCAGATGAACTACATCCAAGGAACTGAACAAAAGAACTGGCAGAAGTAATTTCAGAACCAATGGTGATAATCTTTGAGAATTCTTGGAGAACAGGAGAAGTCTCAGCAGACTGGACAAATGTCCCCATCTTCAAAAAGGGGAAAAAGAAGACCCAAATAATTATTCCTTCATCTACCAAGCTGGTAACTCTATCAAAAGAAGAGATAAGATTAATCTGGCATGACTTATTTTTGAGAAAATCATGTTGACTTTCAGTGATCATGGCATTCCTTTTTAAGTGCTTACAGAGTATCTGTTTAATGATCTACTCTACAGTCTTTCCTGGACAAATTGCAGACTAACTGTGCAGTAATTGTTTGAGTCCTCTTCTCCCCACTTTTTTTTTGCCCTCCTCTAGTTTGCTGGGACTTCTCCCATTCATCAGAAATTCTCAGAGATTATTCATTATCAGTGGTTCTGAGATTACTTCTGCCAATTCTTCTATTACTCTTGAATGTAGTTCATCTGAACTTGGAGACTTGAGTTCATTTAGAGTAGCTGGGTATTCCCATACTGCTTCTTTACATGTGTTTTGCAGCATTTCCCCTTTTACATCATCTGTTCTATTTTCCCAACATAGAGCATTTTTTTCATTTTGTGAGAAGACCAGGGCAAAGAAGGTGTTCACTGCTTCTGCCTTTTCTCTGTCCCCACATACCATAACTACCCTCGCCATGCAGAGGCCCTACCATTTCCTTGTTCTTTCCTTTCCTATGGACATTAAAAAAAAAAGCACCCTTCTTATTGTTTTTAACTTCTCTAGCAAGTCTTAGCTAATTTTTAAAAATAATCTTTATTAATGTAGCATTGATAAAGTACAAAGAACATTATGCCCACACTTGTCATAGATCATGATATAGACTTGAAGACATTGAAAAAGAAGAAAAAGAAGAAAAAAGCTGTAAAGAAAGTAAGAAAAACAGTAGACAAGGCAGAAGAGAAAAGAAAAGAAAAAGTCTTAAAAAGTACATCACATAAACAGACGAAACACCACCTGTAGTTATAGAGTAAAAATACAGGTTTGCCAATAACAATCTGGAAAAAAAAAAGTTTCTTCCAAAATTCCTTAAGCTATAAGTTCTATTCTGAATCCCATCACCTCCAAGCCTGAGCTCATTCTGTGCTTTAGCTTTTTTGACTGTTTTCTCTATATTTGCTGGTTATTTGTTTGAATTCCTGTTACGGTGATTTCCTCCCTTTTACATTTCTTGCATATGTCCCTTTTAAATCTTAGCTCCATTGAAAGTTTTGTAGAAATCCATTCTGGATTCATTAGACATCTCCCATTTCTTCTCCTCACTGTGGAATTGTTTGAAATTTTGCCTCCAGTATCTCACTTTTAAGAAACTCCCATCCCTCATGAACTCCCTTCTCTTTTAATATTTCTGACTATGGGATCACATCCAGTATTTCCCTAAGATTACTGTGATTCCTATCATATATTTACCTTGCTGTGCTGCAAGTTCTAGTTTATCTTGTTTCCCATGCTCTGTGCATTAGTATAGAAGCATCTGAGACCATGGGTCACTCCCTGTAGCTGCTTGTTTAAATTTTTTCCCCTCCCATTGTTGGGTTCGTGTAGTGTTTGCCATGTCCTCCCTATAAGATTCTGACTATTATTTCCAGCACTTGATGAACTCCTGCTCTCAAGAATGCTATCTCCCTCTGCTCCATAGGTTGATTCTCCGTTCAGCCATGGAAACCCGCTGAGTGACCTGTGCGTGTTACACACACTCACCCCCAGAAAACCCTGTGATAGGTTCCGCTTTAGGATTTCCATAAGTTAGAAATGACTTGAAGGCATGCAACAACAAGTACGAACAATAATCAAAATGTATACAAAAATATGCAGGTATTCCATATTGAAAGGAAAAAAAAGTCTTACAACCCAGTACAGAATCAGAATGAAATGAAAATGCTAGAGGGGGTTTGACAAATACAGTGAAAAGTAAGTGAAAATGTTTCATATTCCTATTCCTTGGTGAAAATTTGACATTGGCCAGTGCTATGCCAAAGTATACTGGACTGTACCAATGTGCTGTGTGTGGTGTTATCCTTCAGACTGTTTTCAAAGAACTTGTTGTTTTGTAAGTAGTTACTTTCAAGCTCTGCAATTACTTTTAAAAAGTAACTTTTGCAAAACACTCAAACAGTTTTGGATAAAGATCCAAAACATGATGCAAAAGATTTTGAAGTCTCAGATAAATAAAAGACCTGAATTATACTTGCTAGGAATCTGGAAAGAGGATAAATTGTGGATAAGAAACAATATTAGTTGGTGCAACATACCGAATGTTATTCGCAGCAAGACTTGTATATGCAAAGTACTGGAAAAAAATTGCATTACCAATGGTGGTTGAGTGGATACCTCAAATGATGGTAGTAGTTGAAATGGGCAATCTTATACATAGGCTGAAAGGAAGAACAAAAAGTGATGTCTGAATGGAGGTGTCTGATGGAATATTTTAAAAAGAATGAAGGTGACAACAGGTTTTTAAACTTTAAATTTTAATTCTGAACTTATTTAGCTACATGAAAAGTATAAAATTTAAACTAAAATGTAATTTGTTTGTACCAGTTAAAGACTATTACCTATATAGAGGATTATTATTAATTCTTGAAGATTGTTATCACTCTTTGTTGATCTGAAGCATCATTTCCCCCCTCTATGATTAATAATCAGTTTCACCTCAAGCTAATACTGAATATAGAATTAGAGAATAGGTGATTAGATTTGATTATAACTGATTTCATTACTTATAACATAAAAATGATTTATGTTACAGTAGAGTCTCGATTATCCGTCCTGCGGTAATCCGACATTCCGGATTATCCGACGTCACGGCTGCTTGGGGGAGCTGTTTTCCAGGAGCACTAGTCCCCCATAGATATGCCTCCCAACCCTCCACTCTGCCACTAACTCGTTGCTTCTTGGGCTGCTAAGTCTGCCTCTTTCTGCTAACTCTGCCTTCTCCAAAAAAAAAGCCTCCCCCTCCCTCTCTGCCTCCCTCCTTCCCTCCTTCTGAACCCCACCCCCATCGATCCTTCAGAGGAAATCCAGGAGGGGAGGCTGGGATGGCCTCGGGGAGGGGGGAACCCCAGCTCTGAGCTGCTGAGCCTTCCTCCTTGGCTTCTAGGTCCCTGATTCCGATGCAGGGGCTCTCAGAAAGGGAAAGTTGCTGGGTGCCGGCTGAAGAGATCCAGACTCCGAGGATGCCGTGTCAGGAAGCTGGTGCCTTGCTCTGTACCTTCTCCCAGGCTTTCTCGCTCGCCCTCCCCCCTCCCTCCCCCTCTCTCTCTTTTGCTCTGCCTCTTTTTTTTCCTCCCTCCCTCCCTGTCTTTCCACAGTCCGGAGAGGAAAATCGGCAACTCTCTGGATTATCCGACATTTTCAGCTATCCGACTATCAGCCCGCCCGTTTACGTCGGATAATCGAGACTCTACTGTACTTTAAACTAATATAGAATTATTTGGTAAGTGATTATAACTCTTTTTCATGATTGGTAATTGTCAATTAATATCATAAGTATAGACTTATGATAATAAATTTTCTTTCATCCTGAAAAGAAGTGAACAGTGGGGTGTCACAGCATTCTGTCCTGGACCCAGTGCTATTCAACATCTTTATCAAAGACTTGGATAATGGAATAGAGGGCATGCTCATCAAATTTGCAGATGACAGGTAGTTAGACTTCATCTGGACTACTGTATCCAGTTTTTGGCACCACAATTCAAGAAAGATATTGACAAACTAGAATGTTTCCAGGAGAGGGCAACCAAAATGGTGATGGGTCGGGAAACCTGCTCTGTGAGGAGCAGCTTAGGGAGCTGGGTATGTTTAGCCTGATGAAAAGATTGAGAGGTGACATGATAGCTATGCTTAAATATTTGAAGGGATGTGATGTTGAAGATGGACCAAGCTTGTTTTCTGCTGCTCCAGACTAGGACATGGATCAATTGATTCAAACTACCGGAAAAAAGATTTCATCTAAACATCAGTAAGAGCTGTCTGACTGTGGAATATGCTGCCTGGGAGTGTGGTGGAGTCACCTTCTTTGGAAGATTTTAAACAGAGGGTGGATGGCTGTTTGCTGGGGGTGCTTTGAGTGTGTGTTCCTGCACGGCAGGGAAATTTACTCAATGGTTATTGTGCTCTTCCGAGTATGATTCTGTGATTCTTTGATTCAGTGAATGTGTAGCAACAAATATAAATTTTTGGTATAGATTTAGACTAATAGTTAGGTGTAGTTGTTTGATTACAGTGAGCTGTTTGTAACAAAGACGAGAACCAGTTTTTGTTATTTGTAGTTTTTCTGGTTTGTTATATGCTTATAGTTGTCTTATGTGTTTTTGTTTTCTTATTTCTATTGTATTATTAGGTACTATTATGTATTTGTAGTTTTATGTATTGTTATGTAGTATTTTTGGGTTTGTTTGGTTTTTTTTGCTTTTTCCTGTTGAATAAAAATGTTTTTATAAAAAAGTAACTTTTGCATTGTCTTCAAAGATTAGACATACTCTAACCATTGTTTATAGGCTCAGCTTGAAGATATATCTTGTTTTGCAAGCTTTCCCCATCTAGTTCAGCCCACTTTTTGACTCTAAAGTAGATGGCTGATACTGTGTATTGAATTTTATGTATTCTTTTGTATTGTTTGTTTTTTTGGTTGTTGTACACTGCTTTGAAATCTTGAAAAGAAATCAATTTTGTAACTGCTTATAAAATTAAATTAAATTTAACCTAAGGTTATGGCTAAGGTTGTCATACTCCATTTCCTCAAACCTGAGTATCTAATCTTTATATTAAGCACTTTATTCTAATTGTGAAGATTAGGCATATCAATTGTTTCTTTTTCCCCCTCCTGCTGTGTTTCAAACTTCACAACATTTTTTACAATTGCAATTGATCTGAGAGCACCTGTATAAAGTAACACTTAAAGTGCTAAACCCAGAATGTGACAAGATGCAGAGAAGAGTAAGGACAAACAGCAGTAATTGAAGGGGCAAAGCATGCCCTGTAAATAATAATTAAATAATTTTATGGTTGGGGGTCACCACAACATGAGGAACTGTATTAAAAGGTCACGGCATTAGGAAGGTTGAGAACCACTGCCTTAATAGATTCTAAAACTTCTGTTATTGTGGTAGTTCTGTTCAATAGTTTTTGTCTATCTTCTGGAATTCTCATTATTTTTTGATTTTTAAGATATTCCACTATATTTTTGTGTGAATCTGCATAGATATTCTTTTCCTGGAAGAGATTTGAAAAAAAAAAAAAAAAATTCAAATTTCTTTTTTATTTTATCTTCATTGGTGACTATCTTCTTTTCTTCTTTTATTTCTGTTATAATATTTCCTTCTTTCTTTTTTCATAATCTGTGAGCCAGCCATCTTCCTAATACTTGTTAGCTTGTTCAAAATGTTTCTGCTTCAAAAATTTTAGCTTTTTCTCAATCTCCTCTAAATGTCAATTGGGAAATTTCCTTTTGGAGTATTTTTATTTCATATTGCAGTACCTTTTTATGTGGGTTTTCTTTCAGTTCTTTCTCTTTCTTCTGCAACTCTGATGTTAGTTCATCCTGTTTTTCCCTCCTTTTATTATTAAGATGCTGCTGTTGCTGGATAGAGAAACCCCGCATCACCACTTTCGATGTGTCCTGAATTGTGTGCAACTTTGTTTCTCCATTTACGTTTTCTTTAAAAAAGAAATTCAATGTTTCTTTGGCTTTCTTGACAATATCTTCATCATTCAACAAATTGTCGTCCAGTCACCAATTAAATTGTTTCCTTCTATCTTTCAATTTTAACAAAACTGGGAGATGATCTGACATAATTTTGGGCAGAATTTTCACTTGTTTTACATCCTTTAACATATGATTAGAGACAAAAGTCATGTCGATCTTGGTCCATATTTGGTGTGTTTCTGAGTAAAAAATATAATCTTTATCATTTGGGTGAATATATTCCCAGACATCTGCTAATGACAACTCTTCACATAGGTCAAAGAAGGCTGTAGGTCAGTGGTTCTCAACCTTCCTAATGCCGCAACCCTTTAATACGGTTCCTCCTGTTGTGGTGACCCCCAACCATAAAATTATTTATTTATTATTTACAATGCCTCCCTCCCCTGGCAAAGGCCACCTCGCCAGCCAGGAACGGGCAGAGAGGGAAAGAAGAGCTGTGCGTCTCCCCCGGGAAAAAACTCCGAGACCCCCCGGGCTCTGCTTCTTCTTTGCTCTTATTTCTGCTGGGGGGGGGACGTGTGGGAAAAGTTTCCAGAGTGTCAACCCTGGCCGGGGGGGGGAGGAATCCCAGCGCCTTTGTTTTTTGCGCTGGGTGCAACTCGCCCCCCTGGAAAAGCGCCGCTTTGCGGCCCCCCGGCCTTTCCGCAGCGCCCCCCTCTGTGGCGAGTGGGGCAGGGGCCGTGGCGAGGAGGGGTCTGCCCCCTGTGCTGCCGCCGCCCTCCCAAGCTGGCCCGTCAGATGGTTCTCCCCATAGCGGAGAAGGGGAGTGATTTCAGTCCCTTCTGAACAGGGGGCAGGAGGACGCGAGCGCGTGGCTCGCACTTGCGCACCACCACCGAGGAGGGAATGGAACCTGAGACCATTGGAAATACGTATTTTCCAATGGTCTTAGGCGATCCCATGTGAAAGGGTCATTCAACCCCCAAAGGGGTTGCGACCCACAGGTTGAGAACCGCTGCTGTAGGTAATCTTCCCTGTGTCCTGATTTTCCTTTGTTTAGATAATGATTTGTCTATTTTAATATCTTGGACACCATTCCAATCACCCATTAGGATCTAGTTCTCATATTCATATGTAGCCAATTTTTCCAGTAGATGAATATAGAATTTTTCTTTTTGGTCTTTTGGGGCATAGACTTCAACTACTAGTATTTGCTTTCCATCTATCTGAATTTCCACTCCCAGAGACCTTCCCTCTTTGTCTTTAAAAATCTCTTTTGCTTGTATTTTCTGATCAATATAAATTGCCACTCCCTTCTTTTTCTTTTCATAAGATGATACAAAGCATTCTCCTACTTTTGAATTTCTTAAATCTTTCTCCTGATTTCTCTTTATGTGAGTTTCTTGGAGACAGATGATCTGAGTTTTTAATTTTAACAAATGATGAAAAATGTTCCATCTTTTCGCCAATGAATTTAGTCCATGAACATTCCATGATACAATTTTCATATCAACTTTTCTTTAATAAGTTGTTTCAATTATTTAGATTTTAAGTTTTCTATTCTATACAGTCTCTTCCTTGTCTCTGTTAAGGATGCCTCTTCCTTAGATGTTCCCTTAGTTCTGTCTCTCTGAGTGCATTCTCTCTGTCTTGACTCTATACTCTTTCTTCTTGATGTTTGGGGTTCTTTAGTCATTTGTTTTAGATTTATTTCATAGAATTCTTTTGCTTGATCTGTCGATGTTATTTTATACCTTTTACTCTTGAAGAAAAAAGACAGTCCTTCAGGAAATTCCCATTTATATCTTATCTTCCATTTCTGGAGACTTCTGGTGAATGACATGTACTCTCTTCTTTGCTTTAATATAGACGATGGGACATCTTTGAAAATCTGAATTTCTGTATCTTCAACAATCAATTTCTCTTTGTAGCGCTTTTCCAAAATTAAGTCTTTAATTTTTTTTCTTGTGAAATATGCCACAATGTCTTGTGGGAAACCTCTTTTTTTTTTGCGATTGGAGAATCTATTCTAAACAGTTTATCTATTCCAGTTCAAATCTCCCAACTCGTTGTCCTATAAACATTGCCAATATTTCTGTAACTCTCACCTGTAAATTTTCATCTTCCTCTTCTATGAGTCCCCTTAATTTTAAACACTTATTACATTGTCTCATTTTCAATTTTAAAATAGTCTCTTTGTTTTGTTTCTGTTCTTTTTTCATTTGTTCCAGTTGTTCCTCTAATCTTTGATTTTTTTTTCTTGAATGTCATCTACGTTCCCATCAATTGTTAACAAATCTTTCGCAAGTTTTTGCAGATTCAGATTCAAGTTTTCTACTTCCTTCTGTAAGTCTTGTTTAATCTCAGTTCTTGTGGTTCTAATTTCCATCCTTGTTGCTTTCAGTTCCTCCATCCTATCTGTTCTCATTTGTTGAATTTCTTCTATAATTTTGGAGGGGTCCATGGCCTTTTGACCTGATGGACCTCCTGTTGAATCTCTTCTCTCAAGGAGTCCTGGATATAATTGTATTTGTGTTACCTTTTTTTGATTTGTTATCATACCCTTTTGTAAAATTTTGTTTTCTTGTTCTTTCAACTGTTCTTTGTACAAATATTCCTTTCACAACTCAATTATAACATACAAAGAGTGACTTCTCTTAGCTTAAATCTGTTGCCCCAATATTTCACTTTATCTGTTATTGGTTAGATAATTAGCTACAAGTTAATACTTAATCTTCTAACAAAGTTAAATTATGCCTTAAAAGTTAATATATCAAGATATCAATTCATTTGTGTTAATTGAATCAGCAATAGAACAAACAGAACAAATAGAACAAACATCAACAAGAAATCATTGGATCAATACCTTAGTGAATCAATAATAAATAATTACTATTGGAAATTATAATCTTATCATTACCTCACTCTTGCTTAATTAATTGGTAATATATTTACAATATATTGTATATATAATATTGTGTGTATATATATATATATATATATATATATCAGTATATTTTCAGTAAATCTTTTTCCCTTTACATGTCAGTTTGTCTATTAACTATTAACCAATTATTTCTGTGATTTATCTATATTGATCCCAATCCACCAATATTTAACATTTGACTCAAATATATATCATGTATTAGTCCCTCTTATTCTTGGATAATCAAATAGTAATAAAAAATAAATTCATTAACATATCTTATACTCAATTCATATACTTCTTATATACTCCATTCAATTCATACAGTTCTGTAATAAATCAAGTATTCAATAATCAAATAATTCTTCTATAAAAAAACAATAATCCAGTTCTTTAAACAAAATAATAATTATGTCTTATCGGGGTTCTAGTCCATTCCTTCCCGCTTCTCCTAGACTTCTTCGCCTTTCTTCCCAAGGCTAGTCCTTGGAGTTTTTCACAACCCGTTGTATCTTGGTAATATTCACCCAGAAAAGATTACGTTCAAATCCAAACTTTTCCAATCCCTTCCTCTATTCTCTGTTCTCAGTTCTCCAATCTCAAAAACATCACCACTACTTTCCCACTCCTCACTTCTCCAATCTTTCCCACTGTTCTCTGTTCCAGTCTTAACTCACAATAACTGCCGCTGCCTCTGCTCGCCAAGATCATAGTTGTGGCTTCAGTCTTATTTCCATCCAGTTTTCTAAATTTGCTTAAGGCTAATTTATGGAAGATCAGCTTGCACTAAATCCTTCCCTCCATTTCAAATCTGTCTTTTCACTTGTGCTTCACTCTGATGCTTTGCTAATAATAACAATAACAACAATAACAACAACAACAACAACAATAATAATTTATATCCTGCCTCTCTATTCATCGCTATTGCTTCTTCCCCTCCTGTGCTGTCCCTCTCTTTAAGCCAAACTGCAATGTGAATCAGTCTATTACGGAGGTATGAACTTCTGATTAACAATTATTAGCTATTGTTTCGTTGTTTTGTCATTTTCTTATTTCCAAGTCTCTGCCAATGCTTTTATTTCACTTTCCCCACTTTGTTCCCTTTTGAGACAAGCCATGTTGCCAACTGCGCTATCGCTATCTGTTGCTTTCTTGCTGTTCTTTACACTTAAATACATATAATCCTTTGATAATCTTATGAATTTCTCTTTGTCCATATGATTTTGGTTGGTGTTATGAATTATATTAACAATCTCAGTTCATTCTCCACATAAATCTCAGTTGAAATGGGTACTTACAAAGGCTTATTTAGTTAAAAGTGGTTCTTCACTGGTGCTTCTTGGGACAAGCCCGGCTGCTGCCCGATGGTGACATTACTCTGTCCCTGTCCCTGTCCACGATAGTATTCCTTCCTTCTTTCTCTCTTACCAGCGCTGGGTCCTTTCGGGACTTGTGAGCTCCCCTGAATGCCCCACAATCCATGGGTGGGTTTCTTCGCCTCCTGATGGGGGTATAGATGTTAAATTATATTTGGGCTGCAGTGACAGACTGTGACTGACTGATTCAGGCTGTCACCCATGCCGACATCTTGACTGGAAATCCCAATTTTCTGTTTGTTCATATTTGTGCTTATGAAAAGCTTCTTGGATGGATATCCATCTTGGTATTTTAGGGTAGAGTTTCTTTTTGTATAAATTCCAAATTCTTAATAATGACTTTGGTAGAATATGTTTATTAAATTCTTTGTCTGTGCTTGCTTTGTTATGCTAGATGTAACCATGCCATCCATATTTAATGTTGAAGCATTGAAGTAGAAACATTCTGCTCTTTTCTAGACCCAGTCTTATACCTAATAAAGAGTGCAGGCCTGATGATAAGTCTTTAAATTTGGTAGACCTATACCTCTTCTTTCTTTGGTGGTCTAGCAGAATGCTCCTTTTGATCCTTGGTCTTTTCCCTTGCCATCCAAATTTCCTTAATTCCTTATACCACTGTTGAAAGGGTTCTTCAATCTCTAAAACTGGTAGGTTTTAAAAGAGGTGCACCATTTTGGGAAGAATGTTCATCTTGACAGTAGTTATTCGACCCAATAATGATAGATATAGATTAGACCATTTTTTGAGATCCTCTTTGATTTTATTCCAGAGTGGTTTATAATTATATTCATGGAGATCTGATTTTTTTCTTTGTGATTATAATGCCTAAATATTTAATTTTCTTCTCTTTTTGAAAATCTGTCTCCTGTTTTAGCTCTATTTCTTCTTCTTTATATATATTCTTCATCATTATAACCGTTTTATTTTTCTTCATTAAATGCAGCACGTTCCCATAATCTTGTAAGGTTTCAGTTAATTTTCTTATACATTTTGATCAGGTATTCTAATATTATGACTAGATCATCTGCAAAAGCTTTCCTTATTTTTCAGCTTATGATTTCTAACACCGTCATAAACATTAATGGTGAAAGAGGGCCCCCTTGCCATGTTCCCTTTTGGATCTCTATCTTACTGATTTCTCTCCATTAATTATTATATTTGCAATTTGGTCTTTATCTATTGCTTTGATCTAATTTCTTCATAACCTCCAACATAAAATGCCAATTCAAGTTGTCAAATGCCTTTCAGCATCTAAGAAGATTAATGCCAGCTTCTTATTTGTAAAAATCTAATAATATTCGATGACATCCAAAATTTTCCTAATATTGTCTTTCATGTGTCTTTTCGGTAAGAAGCCAGTTTGGTCATTATAAATCCAGTCTTTTAACTTTTCCCCCGTCTTTCCGCTAATATTGATCTGAATATCTTGTAGTCAACATTAAGGAGTGATATTGGTCTATAGTTTCTGACCTCCAATAAATCCCATCTTTAGGTGTAAGGGTAATCTCAGCTATTTCCCATTTGTGGTATGCCTGTATTATTTATCTGGTTAACTGTGTTCAAGAGAGGTAGTACTAGTTTGCCTTTAAAAATCCTGTAGTATGAACGGTAAATCCATCAGTATCCAGTGCTTTATAAATTTTTAATTTACCTGTTGCTTAATTTTTTTCTTGAATTGAAATCCTTCAATTTAATTCTTGCTTTTGGGATTCAGTAAGCGTAATTATCTCTTTCCTATTGAGACACTGTTGTATCTTTTAAATTTTATCTTCCTGGATTTGTGGTTCTTGATACAAATTAGAATAATATATTTGAAATTTATTTATTTGCTTCTGTTTTGTTACTATATGCCCATTATCTTTTATTTGAGATATTATATTTTTCTTCCTTTTTCTTCCTTATTTTGCAAACATGCCACTTGCCAGATTTATTGGCATGGTCAAAGTTCCATTGTCTAATATATTTCAGCTTTGTTTCAGTTTCCTCAAAACATAAAAATGGATAGCTGTTTTTGTAATACTTTGATATCCTTAATGCTATCTTTTTCCCCAGATGATTCTTTAAAATTTCTTCTTTCTTCTTTATCTCATTGTCACAGGGACCCCTTCCTCCATGCTTTAAACAAATCCACAGAAGGGAATTAGGTGACGGGTGAATGTGTATTGCAACAATTCGTCATACAAAGCACAGCAAATCTGGGCGTTGGCTCTGGCAGCCTTCCTTTGTCATAGTCCTTATTGGATTTCTTAGCCAGCTGTAATGATAGTTCAAGGACACTAGATGGTACCAGAGGATACCAAATGGCTTTCCCAGTTTCTTTTGTCTCTGAAATTTCCCTCTCTTTCTCAGTTTCCTGCCAGTTACTCACGATACTTTGAAATGGCCCATCTTTCTCACTTCCTACTGAGACCACTTCCCCAACCTGACAGGTCTAGAGGCTGACGGCTCTGTTGGTCATCTGCTGCCTCCTTCCTCCCCTTTATTGTGGATTTGAGACTTGTATTTTCCACAGCACTTTCTGCTCTTCCTTCTCCAACTTGGACCACCTCCTCCCCAGAATCACAATTACCAAATTTACTGTTCTTTAAATATATATCACTTTTCTATCACGTCAGTTTCTAGGATATAAGTAGCATCAAACTTCTATTTTTCTAAATAATGAAATACTTTTTTCCCTTTTAATCAGGGAATTCAACCCTTTCCACATTGTGGCTTGCTTCTTCTAATTCTTCTGTTTCACCTCCTTCCCCGTCTTGATGTAAATCTAAGCCCTGCTTCATATTATATTGTTGTTTTCATAGAATCATAGAATCATAGAAATGTAGAGTTGGAAGAGACCACACGGGCCATCCAGTCCAACCCCCTGCCATGCAGGAACACCCTCAAAGCACTCCCGACAGATGGCCGTCTACCCTCTGCTTAAAAACCTCCAAGGAAGGAGACTCTACTACACTCTGAGGCAGCATATTCCACTGCCGGACAGCCCTGACTGTCAGGAAGTTCTTCCTGAGGTTCAGGTGGAATCTCCTTTCCTGCAGTTTGAATCCATTGCTCCTTGTCCTGGTCTCTGGAGCAGCAGAAAACAAGCCCTCTCCTTCCTCTACATGGCATCCCTTCAAATATTTAAACATGGCTATCATGTCCCCTCTTAACCTTCTCTTCTGCAGACTAAACATACCCAGCTCTCTAAGTCTATCCTCATAGGGCATGGCTTTCAGGCCCCTCACCATTTTGGTCACCCTCCTCTGACCTTGCTCCAGCTTGACCATGTCCTTCTTGAATTGGGGTTTCCAGAACTGGACACAGTATTCAAGATGAGGTCTAACCAAAGCAGAGTAGAGTGGTACCAGTACCTCCCTCGATCTAGACACCATACTCCTATTGATGCAGCTGAGAACTGCATTGGCTTTCTTGGCTACCGCAATCACACTGCTGACTCATGTTCAGCTTGTGGTCTAGGAAGACTCCTAGATCCCTTTCACACCTACTGCTATCCAGCCACGTGTCCCCCATCCTATATTTCTGTATTCCATTTTTTCTACCTAAGTGTAGGACCTTACACTTCTCTCTGTTGAATTTCATTTTGTTAGCTTTGGCCCAGCTCTCCAATCTGTCCAGGTCATTTTGAATTTTGATCCTGTCCTCTGGCATATTAGCAACCCCTCCCAATTTGGTGTCATCTGCAAATTTGATGAGCATGCCTTCTATTCCTTCATCCAAGTCGTTGATAAAAATATTGAACAGCACTGGGCCCAGGACAGAACCCTGTGGCACCCTTCTCTCCAGGATGAAAAGCAGCCATTCGTGATCACCCTTTGGGTTCGGTTGGTCAACCAATTACAAATCCAACTAACAGTAGCCCTGTCCAGCCCACATTTTACTAGCTTCTTTGCAAGAATGTCATGGGGAACTTTGTCAAAGGCCTTACTGAAATCGAGATATGCTACATCCACAGCATTCCCTTCATCTATCAAGCTAGTAACTCTATCATAAAGAGAGATAAGATTAGTCTGGCATGACTGATTTTTGAGAAATCCATGTTGACTTCTCGTGATTACCACGTTGCTTTCTACGTGATTAGAAACTGACTGCTTAACGATCTGCTCCAGGATCTTTCCGGGTACTGATGTCAGGCTGACTGGGCGATAATTATTTGGGTCCTCTTTCTTTCCCTTCTTGAAGATGGGGACAACATTTGCTGTCTTCCAGTCTGCTGGAACTTCTCCCGTCCTCCAAGATTTCTCAGATTCCTGTCCTCCTCAGATTTTGCTTCAGATTCCTTTTTTTCTGTTACTTGTCTTTCTTTCTTCCTTTTCCTGTCATCTGATCATTACCCAAATAGTCCGAATCTTGTGAATATCTATATGTATCCAAAAAGTCTTTTGCTTTTTGTGTTGTATTGATTAAAAATCTTCTACAGTGCATTGTGAAAGAAATTCCCTCTAGTTTTTGCCATTTGTTTCTTATTTGTTTTTGCCTGAAATATTGTGTAAATCACAATATTTGTATCTCCTATTCTCTTCTTTTACTTAATATCTGTGATGGAATATCCTTAAATATTTGGAGTTCATTCCCATTCACTATTAATTTATTCTAATAGCTTTGCTATAGGATCAAATCTTTAACTCTCTGTCACTATGATAAAATAAATAGTAATATAAAATAAATAGCAATCTCTCTAGGAAATTTCTTCCTTGTAGCAACAGTGGAGTTTATTCTAAATAGCTTATCCACTTCCATGTTAAGTTGTTCTGGTGACCGATCAATACATTCAGCCATTGCAGGTGTTATTCTTTCAACTAGATTTTCACGAGGTTGTTCTTTCAGGCCCCTGATTTTCATACATTTTTTTTGATATCTTGTTTCCACTAACATTCTGGTTGTAAATATTTCCTCATAACTGCTTACTCTATTTGATTATTCTGTTCTTCCACTTTTTGCACTTAAAGCTGTAGTTCGTCTGTTTTATTATAAATCACTGACATATCTTTGCTTCCAACTTTTCTCTGATGTCTTTAAGTTCTTCTCAAAGATCTGAAGGTATCTCTGCTTTTAATTCTCTCATTTCTATTCTTATTTACACATCAAGTTTTTTAATTTCTTCCACAACTGATATGTTAGATTGTATAGTTTCTTTTGAAATTCTAATGAATCACTTCTCTATGCATGAGCTGTTGCTGATCTGATTCCAATAACCATACTTCTTCCTTCTCCTTATTTCCTTTCTATAACTTTTCCTCTTCCTCCTCCTTTTCTTCTTCTTCACACTTGTTTGATTATATTAATTAATGTCATTATAACCTATAGATATAATTTGTTACTATTGTTTACTCTTCCATCTCTTTTTCCAAAATATTGTAATTATTAATAAACAATATTCTAACACAATATTCTAAACATTCTATCAAATCAATCAAATAGTTTCTTGTTATCTAATTCATTAATACCTCTAGGCACTTGACAATATTAAATATCAGTATCAATAATTAAATATCAATGTTAATTAATATTAATTAATATTAACCACTTCAGTATCAAGGAAAATTAAATAACATATACCAGATATTAACAGTATATCAATATGTCAAATTATATCATTTATATCAATTTGTTTTCACACTTCTAGGCTTGAAGGCCAGGAAGTTGAAATTACGTTAAAGTTATATAAGCTGTGTAAAGAATTATTAAAAAACTAATACAAAAGAAGAAAATAATAGCTTCTAAGACAGAAATTATTAGGATAGCAATTATTTAAATAACTTTATATGGATTAATTGTCGAGAAAAATAAATGAAGTGGGGAACTTGTTTAAGTAAACAAGAACCACCTAGCCCCAATGCTATGCAAAGCTCCACTTTAAAATAAAACATCTTTGCTGACCAGGAGAGAAAAACACACCACTGACACATCAGGAGCATTTAACTAATTTATTGCGGGTAATAAAAAGTACAAGCAACTAAGTAACTGCCATCACAGGGAAAAACTCTGACCACAAGTCAGAACAGAGGCAGTGAAAGAGCAAAGAAGAAGCAGAAGTGAAGACAAACCTTCTCAGACCTCCTCTTTTGTAGAAATACATACAGCAGACAATAATACATGTAAGCGTGTGAGAACTCATACACAGTAGCCTCAACATGGCTAGAAACACACCAAAACACTGGATCACAGCTGTGAGACTTTGCAAACTAGATAACAGGGAACACAGATAAGTTTTCCCAAGAGAACCAGGTCGAGCTGACAGAAAAACTGTGAACTGCAATAATATTTACACAAGCACATTTTCTCTGTGAGACAGCGAAGCAAGGAGTCTGCTAACTCATTCCTCACCATGCTACATTAATAGCATTACTTTTATATGTGTTTAATTTCCATGCAGTCAGAATATGTATCTTATTTAAAATCAATCCAAAGCTCTGCAAACTTGATTCTCTCCCTGTTTACCTATCTATCTTGCTTAAATGACCTTGACTATCTTGCTTAAATGACCTTGACTATTCACATTCTATTCAGAAAAAAAAGAGTACTTATCTCTTTATCTAGCTTGCCTGTCAAAGTCATTCCATCTTGAATTAAATAAGCTAAGAGGCTTTAAAAAAGAACCTCTTGCAGTAAGTGATTATGAGTAATTACTATATAAATACATTAGGTACATGCCATGAATGCTTAAATTTATACATACGATAGGTACAGTAGGTTTTACACTCAGCTTCAGGGAGGGATTATAACAACTTTCAAAAATATGAGAAAACTTCAAGTCTGCTTCATTGTCTCTATACATGTTATAAACTTTTTTAAAAAAATCAGTTAACAGAGATAGGACAGGAAAGTGGACTAAACTTGTGGGAAAAGACACGTTTAAGTTTCAATCAATCATTTATTTACGGCCAATAACCAAATGAAAATATATAAAAAGTTACTATAAAATAATAAATACTAATACTGATATAGGTGTATTAAGTGCATTACATCTATAATAGAAGTCCAAAGATAAAATTTAAGACAAGTAAAGTTTTATAAATTAAATAAATAAATAAGTAACTAAATTATATATGTCCTTGTATTATTTGTCCATGTATTATTTATCCATGACCACTTTCCCAGACTGAAATGGGCATGTACAAACAAATAGAAAGTTAGTCTAGGTTTTTTTGCCTCTAAACCTAGAATGATCATGCAACCTAACTAGTTGTGAATTCTGAGCATGCTAAGGTTGCTATCCCAACACCCCTCTCTTTTCTTTCCTGCTTTGTCATCTCACGCCTTCCCAGTGTACTACTCGCTTGCTTCTTGCACTCTGCCACTCCATTTGCTTGCTCTCCCATCTCTCCTGCCCCTTCCCTTCCCTCACCTCAAACCCTTGTGGTGTGTCCCTCACTTGCTTGTTATGATCTGCTGCTTACACTTCTTACTCTCTGCTACTCTCTCCATCACATTACCTTGTGCTCTTTCAGTGTGTCCCTCAATTGCTTCTTGTGTGCCACTACTTGCACCACTTATTTTTTTGTCTCTTCTACTCCTCCTCTGCCTCCTTACACAGTCTCATGGTGTGGCCTTCACTTGTTTCTTGTATGCCACCAGTTGCACCCCTTGCACTCCTTTATCTCCTACTTCCTCCTTTCTTCACCTTGTTCCCACAGGTATGCCTTTTTCTTGCTTCTTGTCCACTACCACTTGCACCACTTGCTCTACTATCTCTACTGCCTCTCTTACCTCACCTCACACCCTTTTGGAATGCCCCCATTACTTCTTGCACTCTACCATTAGCTCTCATATTTCTTGTGCACCACTGCTCACACAGTTTCCTTTCCCATCTCGCCTACTCATTCTCTCACCTTGCATTCCCACAGTACAGCTCTCGCTTGCTTTTTGCTGTCTGCTGCTCTCATCTGCTTTTATATCTCTCTTGCTCTCTCTTCCTCATCTCAGTTTGCACCCTTGCAGTACTGCCTTGTTTGCCTCTTGTACTCCTGTGGTTGCACCAACCAGTCACGTTTCCTTCACACCTGAAATTCATGGGAGAATCAGAGAATCATAGAAGTGTAGAGTCGGAAGAGACCACAGGGGCCATCCAGTCCAACCCCCTGCCATGCAGGAACACCCTCAAAGCACTCCCGACAGATGGCCATCCAGCCTCTACTTAAAAACCTCCAAAGAAGGAGACTCCATTACACTCCAAGGCAGCACATTCCACTGCCAGACAGCCCTGACTGTCATGAAGTTCTTCCTGAGGTTCAGGGGGAATCTTCTTTCCTGCAGCTTGAATCCATTGCTCCTTATCCTGGTCTCTGGAGCAGCAGAAAACAAGCCCACTCCCTCCTCTACATGGCATCCCTTCAAATATTTAAACATGGCTATCATGTCCCCTCTTAACCTTCTCTTCTGCAGACTAAACATACCCAGCTCTCTAAGTCTATCCTCATAGGGCATGGCTTTCAGGCCCCTCACCATTTTGGTCACCCTCCTCTGACCTTGCTCCAGCTTGACCATGTCCTTCTTGAATTGGGGTTTCCAGAACTGGACACAGTATTCAAGATGAGGTCTAACCAAAGTAGAGTAGAGGACTTATTTCTTGTGGAACAATTTGACAGAAGAGTGCACACACATTTTACTCCATATTTCAGCTTCTGTAAGACTTAGAGACAGGTTTTTAAAAATTGAAACCTTAGAATCTGAGCCAAATGATGGTCCAAATGGGGACTGGGTTGTATACCTAGAGTCTAGCTAAAACCTGGCTATCCAGGTGATATGGTAACACATTCTGTTCCCAGAACTGTTGCTGAATAACTGAGGCCAGCAAAACATATATTCAAATGATATCTACACTTTTTATTTTTATTTTAAAGTTAACACACCAACACAGAGCACAGACATGTGCAAATATTTTGTCCCTCTTATTTGATCTTTGAAGATGTATTAATATTCTTATTTCTAAAATATTCTAAAATAGCAATAATCTTGGGCCCAAAGTAGCCATGTGTGGTTCCTTTAGTTTAACTCCTAGACAGGTAATTATGATCCCTTTTTGCCAGATTAATTAGTATGTGTCTGAGAGGGAATATTCTGTTTAAAATTTATTTCTTCCTCGCAAGAGACTTCTGTATTTCACTTGGAAAATTAACTGATCTGCCATGTGATCAACATTTTGTTAGACCAACAATTCTGGTAGCAGTTTGCTAATTATGCTACTAGTAAAACCCTGTTTAATAAGGATAGCTCCTAAAATAATTCCCTCATCTCAGCAAAACTCTTCAGCTATACAAACTTGTTAATTTGATGCCTGTGCGTGTTTGCATTAAACCTGTACAGAATAGTTTTCCAGAGTAAGGAGAAATCCTGCGCATTTATCAAGGATGGGCACTTCCACTCTGAGTAGGCAACAGTGTTTATTTGTGACAAGCAAGCAGCACAGCGAGCTTTTTCTGAAGTTGCTGAGACTGAAATATACATGATATTCTTCCTTCTTATACCTTCACTTACAGATTTAGGTATGCAGAGGATCAGCAGCAGCCCACAAGTTTAGACAATTCCCTGATTCTCAATTGTTTACCCACCTTTCATCCTTGAGGCAGAATATGTTCCTGCCTCTTATCTCTGAACATTTCCAGTTCTCACAATGTAGTGGCAAGGAAATGATGAAGACCTTCAGGTTGTTCCAAAACAGAAAGCTTTATTTTCCAAACCATTTATTTACTGCGCAGGGCAAGCAGCGGATATATAATGTCCAAAACTGCCAGCCCCGATTGATTAAAACACTTAGTTCTTATACCTTTGGTCAACAGCGTCAGCAATCAATCACATTTCTAGTCTACGTCAGCCATTACATTTGGAGCTTAATACCACCCCCAAAACAAGGGAACAAAGGCCTCAGTCACCAAATAACACAAAGATGAGGCGAAAGTGTATGCTTGACTCCCTTTTACTTCCCAGGCACCTAAGCATAGTGTTACAAGGCCAATCATACTTTCAAACCGAGATAAGGCAGGGACATCTGCTGTCCAATTCACTTATTTTTCTACTCATGCAGTACTTCTCTGAATTTAACTCTTTCATTCCCCCCTTCATGCCAAATTCAATTCCTTGCAATTTGAAGCATGCGCTATTTCCCTATTGCCTTTATAACACAAAAGATACATAGCAGCAAAGAATTCCTCCAGCAGTCAGGTATACAAAACCTGTGAATAGGGTTTTCACCCACTACTGTAACAAGTTCACTAACATGCATTCCATGGTGCCTCCGGTGACAATGGGGATTGAGATAGAGACCCACGGTTTTAGGGGAAAGATTTATTGTGCACAATGTCCCAGTTAGATACTTCTCAAAAGTCTGGGCCCGTCCAAAAAGAGAAACTGACATGTACAAGTGGTTCCCACTATTCTCTTGCCTAATCTTACTAATGTTGCAAAGTAAGGGAAGCTTTGCAGAGACACATTCCATCCCCCCTAACACTGTCTCACAGAGTACCATTGTATTCCTTTCAAACACAGACAGATTTCAATCAAAGCATATACTGCAGCCTTTCCCTCTATTACTCTAATCATTACAGATTGAAAACTATTTAACATGCAGAGTACAGAAAAGCAGATTTAGTAAGGCCATTATTTATGCACAAAGCAATTCTACAAACAGTGTCTTTTACCCATACTTACTTAGGGAACCAGATAATCATGTCCACATGCCTGCAGAGTACAAGAATGACTTTCTAACATTGAATACTGCTAAATGTATTTTCCCTCTTCACAATCAAATTCATTCACACAATAGTAAGACAGTTCAACCAATTTCATGCTGGGCTACCTTCATTGGTTGGTGCCCTGGGTGAAAGGTGATACCCTCAGTGGCCACACCAATTCATCCCAGAAGACAAACCATATACCCATTTACCATTGTAAAAGCTGGTTTCTTTCTAGAACTCATTTATGGAGGACCAGGCCCCCCTTTTCCATATAACCTCAATAAAACCATTGCTATAACTAAAGGAAAAGTCAACATTGGGATGCTTTCCTTGGCAGGCCTGTAGAGATTCAGGGATTTCAAACTTTACATAACAATTGGGATAGTCTCCTAAGCTTAGCCCATTAGAACATACTCAGTCATTACTGACATTCAGGGTGTTCAAGATCTGATTGACCAGTTGGTGAAACCAATTCACTTCCCAGCCTCTCCTGCCCAGCATTCTCATCATCACCATCATTACCAGCAATTACCATATACACATATCTTCCAACCCCACAGAACATCCGTCTGTAGTGATAAAACAGGCAGGCCAGGCTTCCTGCCCCTCCTATGCCTGCCACAACCCATAATATTGTCTCCAACATTCAGGGATCTGGCCGTGTGTAGAGCAGTGTGTACGTCCCAGGTCACACCTGCAACAGGGCCTAGTCCCCGTCTTCTTCCTCTCCAGTTGCTAAGTCTGACCGTAAGTAGAGCCTGACAGCTTCCAGGTGTGTGTCAGGCAATAAGGTCTAGCTTAGATTTCTTCATTCACCAGTTGCGGATCTGACTGTGCTTAGAGTGACCAATTTCTCCTGGTCTGGCCACAGCAGAGTCTAGTCCGAATTTTCTCTCCCCCCTTTTCGTCTGGAGATCTTCAGTTTCAGAGGATTTTACAACCCAATCAGTAAAGGCTCTCTTAGCCTGGCATAAAGTATCCAAAGCTTCAACCCTGCTACCTTTACAGCTGTAGGGGCAACCAGCAACACCTAATACAATCCCCTCCACCTATGACCCAGTTGCACTCTAAGGGGAATCTCTATTCCCACATTTTCTCCCTTGTTGTACTCAGAGCTTTCCCTAATCTACTAACTCTCCCTTATATGTCTCCTTGATCCACCCAAAATGGCCTCATGTTTTGGCTTGAAAGGGAACAAACAGCCTTATGGTTCTGTGAAGTGTGCACCTCATCCTATGCCATCCTATGACGGGGCTCTGGGAAGAACAAAAATACTCCTTGTTTTTCTGTTGTGGGCTGCACATGGAATAAAAGTGAAAAGCCTCTGTAAAATGGGCTAGGTAGATGGTGATATCATATCACTTGCCCTGTGTTGGCATCCAGTCCAAAGACATAGCCAGGGCTGTTGTTTGGGCCATACACGTTGAACTACTGTTTCTTCGGGATTTTTATCCCATTTCCTCCACTTTTCCTGAGTTCTGAGGTCTGCAGGTACAATGTGACTTCCAGGTGATTCCTAGAACGGTGGTTCTTGCCTTTGGTGATCCTGTGGACAGATGCAGGTCTGTTGCTCTTGAGCATATGTGGTGTGTGGGCCTTTAGGGCTGTTGTTGGTCCTTTAGCTGTCTCACAGCTTGCATCTCTCTTTCTCTCTCCCTTGCCTTTTCAGTCAGCGTCCTTCAACTGCAGTTCCACTTCCAGCCTGGAGGGGCGCACAATCGCCTCTCAGAAGTGCCCCCTTATTTTCTCCCTTCCAGCTCAGAGGTGCACCATCACCTCTCCTCCCAGCTTACTCGTAGGGGTGCTCTGTCACCTCCTCCATCCAGCTGAGGCTGCGCTTAGGGAGCCATTCCAATCTCCACCTTATCGGGGACTGGTGAGGGGGCACTCCTTTGCTGCTTGGACTGCCAACTTTCCTTTTCCAGAATGTCACAACTCCAAGCCCTTGCCCTTCTCTGTCTGTGGGATGAGGAACAAAATTTTTCCTCTTAACTGCTGGCCACTGACAGTATTCTACTTCCATTAGTCCCTGCATCTGTCAGTTGGACCATCTTTTCTGCTTTCCTCTTCCACACACGTCCACATCCTTCTCTGATCCTCTTCAGGCTCTCTTGCCTATATCTCTCCTGCCCCCACTGGGCACATTGGCTCTCAGAGACCCTCATCCTCTTCTGGGGTCTCTTATCTCTTCTGACCTCTGCTCCATCATTCGTTAATCTTCTTTCTTTCTCCGCTTGACAGCCAGTCATAAATCTTGCTTCATAGAGCCTTACAATCGCAGGCCCTCTAAACCTTCCTTAATTGTTCTGTGGAATCCTGTATCCTGAAGCCTTTTCAAAGACTTCCTGAAGAGATTCCTCTGCTGCATCATATGAGAGGTTGCTAACAATAGGAGTCCCTTCAGATTCCTGGAGCCTCCTCCAAACACTCAGATAGCCTTGGGTTTTTACAACAGCCCACAGCTCCCAGTATTTCCAGGCGGTCTCCCATCCAAGTACTAACCAGGCCTGACCCTGCTTAGCTTCCGAGATCAGACGAGATCGGGCGTGTTCAGGGTGGTATGGCCGTAGGCAGCTAAGCCTCTCTTTTTCAGCTCCCTTCGGTTTCATGCAGCTTTTTCCTACTATGTTAGATGGCACCTCCTACTGGCCACCGTTCTGCAGCATCCCCTCCCTCTCCTCTCAGGTAGGAAAGGGCAGCCAGGGATTGTGGTTTCCTGTAATTCTCCACCCACAACTTTAAACATATTGACTGGCTTTTTCTAGCAGAGTCTGACACTGGGAAGAATTCCCAGTGTATTCAGATCCCATCAGGGGTCCATCAAAGACACTCTCCCCCCTGTCCATGCCTGTGGGGAGTTCTCTCCTGGATGATCCGCTCTACCTGCTGAATAATTTGGCTCCTTTCTTCAGTAGTGATTGGCAATCTTGCCAGTTAGGCATGTGCATTGCCATGAGGCTAGAACACAGTTCTACTATCTTTCAATTCAACAGATCAGACGTGGTGAAGGGCGCATATGCATAAGCCTAAACAGGTATGTAGGGGGGTGTTGTAGATTTGGCATCATCTGAGTTAGCTGCCTCAATAGAAGGCAACTGCATTCCTAGCCCGAATGTCCACAGGCAAATCTTCCTATTGAGGGGAGTTTACAATTTCCCTAAGTTGTTGAGTAGCTTCTTTAATAAAAAATCTTCTGGTTCTGCTGCTTAGAATCCTCAGGCAGCCTCTCTGGTGGGGTCTGCCGCTACTTCCATTCTCCCCCTCCTTCTCATTGCAAGCTGGGGGTGGGGAAGAACTGCTGCAGCCATTTCTTCTCCCAGTCAGTCTCACCCTTTTCTCTTCCATGCAAAAGCAGGCGGGTCTTTCATGCAAACGCTGAATCTTTTGCTCTTCCCCCTCCCTGTCTGTCTCCTCAGGGGAGAGGCAGTTTCCTGTTGGTGTGTTTAATTCCCCCCGGGGGGGGCATCCAATATTTTACTTCTCTTGTTACTACAATTCCCATGTGCCCCAAAGTTCGTATGCTAAATGCTTTTTTTTTAAACTTATTGTCAAATAGAGATTTGCAGCCCCTTTTTTTTCCTTTTTTTTTTTTAACCAAGTTGTTGACGTAATAATGCCAGAATTGCAAATTCATGCTCCTCATTCCCTCCGTCTCAAGAGGGGGAGGGTTGCATTCAGCCCGATGGCCACAAGGAGTAGAGAAAAAAGCCATGTCTTTTGGAGAAGCAGCCTTCCCTATGCTAAAGCTGCATTGTAATCTTGTTTTCTCTCTTTGATGTAGAAATGTATCAAAAAGGTAGACACAACTGCTGCCACACTAGAAAGAATAGTTCATTGTTCATTGTAAGGGAAAAACGAAACTAACACCTCTTGTATGACATGTTTGTCTATACGGGCTCTCAAGGTGGGGTTTTTGCTTTGTTTTTGTTGTTTTTCCCTTCTTCTCCAGATGCGGCTTTTCTCTGTGCTTAGAGAAAACATTGGGACTCTGTATTGTTTAGAAATGTTGCTAAAAGTACTGGAGGAGAAGTTTCCAAAGTTCTCTCTCTTTTTTCTTTTCTTTTCCTTCTATGTGAGCCAAAAGGGGGGGGGGGGATAGTACTGCTTCCAGCAACACAGGAGAGATAGAGAGGGAGGGGCAAGCAAAGAGATGCCGCTTTTGCTTACACACACACAAGCCTTTGGGGGAAAAAAAATTTCTTTCATCAAATCAGTGTTTTTCTGCCACTTCTAAGAATCTGCTTAAAAGTGCATCTCTTTCTCAGCCCTTTTCACTCACCCCCTTTCCTGCTCTGAAACTGAGCTAAACAGTTTGAGCTGAACAACCAGGTAGAATGAACAATTGAGGTAGGAAACCTTTAAGTTCCTATGCCAACTGCTTTTTCAAAAAAGCTTGTTGTCAGATAGCCTTCTTCTCTTTCTTCTTGGAAGTCCCTCGAATTGTGAATTACCAGCCCATTAAATAAACAGACTTGTTCCTTGCCTTTTGCAGAGTGATTTTCTTTCCAGTTGATTGAATCACTGAACTGTGCGTTTGGAGAAAACAACAAATCCCTATTGTTTCCTCACTACTTCTATTAACACCTACGGTTTGCTTCATCATTTACATACTGACTTAATTTCTGCTTTTTCCAAGCCCCTGGCCAGATAACTTCCATCCCTGCAGGCAACTTCATGGTTAACTCAGAGCCAGGAGAGGGAGGGGCTCTGGGCAATGGCACCCAGCAGAGGGAAAACAGAGCGCTTTCTCCTGTCCTGGGATTTTCCTACAGCACAAATAGCACACAGCAATGGTAACGTTTCCACTGAATCCTTTCTTAAGATTCTTCAGCATATTGTCCAGAGGGTTTGCCAACTCACCCCCCTCCCATATCCTCCCGCTGTTTAGACAAAACACAGAAGGGGGAGGGGATTTGACGCGCAGGTAAAAGGGGGTCCTGTGCGCCCACACAAGAGGATTTTACAACAGACTTTCTGTGTCGACCTGGTCACCCAGACGGAGTCAATGGCATGAGCCAGGAAATGCGACACCAAGCATAAATCTGACTCTGGTCAGACCAGTCACACCACACTCACACCAACAAACGGCCTCCCACCACCGTTTACCAGACTCGAAGAGATGTCTCTTTACCAAAGTCTTCGCGGCTTCACTCCCGGCCCCACTAGCCATGAGTTACTAGGGCGAGACCTAGAGAGGTGATCAAGCTCTCTCTTTCCCTTGAAAACGCAAGGGAGTCAACTTCACCAATTAGCCGTGGGAGGCCTTATGCTTTCTGCATGACCAGAGTCCGTTGACTGGAAAACGCTGCTGCCAGGGAAACCACCCCGCTCAAGGCCAAACCTCTTCGACCAAAGCAGTCGAGGGCGCCCTGGGTTTCGCCAAGAGGGGGGGCAGCGACCCTAGCACTCAAGCGTCCGTCAAGGGGGGCTCCAAAGCCCCTTCTCTCAATTTCCCGGCCAATGCACCAAAAATGTAGTGGCAAGGAAATGATGAAGACCTTCAGGTTGTTCCAAAACAGAAAGCTTTATTTTCCAAACCATTTATTTACTGCGCAGGGCAAGCAGCGGATATATAATGTCCAAAACTGCCAGCCCCGATTGATTAAAACACTTAGTTCTTATACCTTTGGTCAACAGCGTCAGCAATCAATCACATTTCTAGTCTACGTCAGCCATTACATTTGGAGCTTAATACCACCCCCAAAACAAGGGAACAAAGGCCTCAGTCACCAAATAACACAAAGATGAGGCGAAAGTGTATGCTTGACTCCCTTTTACTTCCCAGGCACCTAAGCATAGTGTTACAAGGCCAATCATACTTTCAAACCGAGATAAGGTAGGGACATCTGCTGTCCAATTCACTTATTTTTCTACTCATGCAGTACTTCTCTGAATTTAACTCTTTCAACAACACTAAAAAGTGTTTTCATTTCCCCCTCTCTGATCTTCTTGCCTTCTCCCACATACATTGTTAACATGAAGCAATAAAGCAATAAGCCATTTGATACTTTCAAGAACACAAGCCTCAAACAGATACAATCCTGCAATCAACAATCTGCTGTTTAGCACTTTGACTAACTCTGCTTTTCTCTGCGTTGACTACCCTGAAAATTCTAATACCACATACAGCAAATATATTTTGACAGGAGCAACACATGCTGACAGGCAACCCCCTGAATTTCACAAGGTTTTCTTAGGCAAGGAATACTTAGAGGAGGTTTTACCAGTTCCTTCCTCTGAAATGTAGTCTATAGCACCTGGTTTTCATTGGTGGTCTCCCATCCAAGTACCTGCCAGTGTCTTTAGGGTAATTAGACCAGGTGCAGTCAACTATACTGGGTGCCATTTTTGTGCCATCCTCCACAATAATTTTGGTGTGGTATCAAACCTAGGCATTGTGGTGATGAAATGGTGGCTGCCATGCACACAAAAATGGTGAAGAATATTGGGGGGGGACCCTACCAAGTGGCATTGTTTGCTGAAAGAGGGATGCAGGAAATATCTAAATAAAACCTCTTATTAAAAAAATGACTTCTGAGAAACTTAAGTTCAAACCTAATTTCCATTCAAGCTGCTTTCTGATCTATTAGTCTTATTTACTGTTCTGGGGCATTCGTAGAAGTTCTCTGGAAACAGGAGACATTTCTACTGGAATGGACTCAGCTGGCAAGAGTTCTTGCTACCATAGAAATAGAATAAAGTCAGAGTGCATTAATGGTCCAAGAGATTCTCAGGAGAATCCGTGCAAAGAATTGCCTCTTAGAACAGCTTCTTTAACTCTAGTAAAAATCACCATTCATTTTAAATGATCACACTCTTAGCAACCAGTCAACAGAGATTCCAGAGACAGGGAAGACTAAAAGCCAGGCTAAATGAATAAAAATTCTGACAAGACATCTTTTTTCTTTTTCTTGGAAGCTTCTTTTATCTTGCTCCATCCAAGTGAACAGAAATTTTTTAGGCAATAGGATATATTTATTTGACCAATTAAATAGGTCACAGTTTAAAACAACCCATAGTTTTGTTTATCTTATTTTAAGTTATTTCTGGGCTGCCTTTAAGGGATAACCCTCACAAGGTGATATACAGGATAAAAGAAACAGCATTGAATGCCTGCAGTGAATACAGTACAATATAAACAATGTTAGATAAGACCATCAGCCCCAAAATTAAGAGAAGTCTAGCAAAAACAGATCAGTTTTCAGAGCTTTTCTAAAGAAATGAAAAAGAAGGGCCCTGATGACCATTCTGATTCCAGAATCCTAGGACTGCTATTGAAAAATCGTTCTTTGTGCTCGCCAACCCGGTGGCCCTTGGAAACAGAAGATTGAGTAGGGTCTCTTTTGATGACCTTGGAGTGAACATGGCCAAGTAACTTGGAGCCAAACAGTTTAAGACTCCAAGGTTAAAACCACAACTACAGTTAAATTGAATACAAAAAGCATGGGTATAAACTAGATATGAACAGCTGATGTAATATTGGTTTCAGATGAGTTAATTACTCAGTACTTACTGATGCATGTAGCCATATTAGTGGATCAGCTAAACTTTCAAAGACAGCTATAGAGACAGCTGTACAAAGAACATATTGTAGTAGTTTGGACTGAATGCCATCTAATTATTAATAACTGTGGCAAGATCAACAACAATGTTATAGGTGATTTATCAGTCAAGCATTCAGATGTTTTCCTGACCACTACCACCAACAGAATTTCCCCAGTTAGTACTGATTCCAGATGCTCTTCAGGTAGAGTGCAACCATATATAAGACCAGAGGCAGCTTCTAGATTGGTCAATTTCTCTACCCACAGTAAAAGACGTCCCCCTTGTCCAGATTAAATCTCAAATTATTTGCTAAAACTACCTCTAGACATTGGTTTAAGAATGCAACAGTGGATAAATAGGTGGAAATCAGAGGGAGAATCTCAGCAATGTCTTGGTGGCATTTCAGTCCAAACCTTTCCTTCAGCAGTTACATTTATATTATAAGCATTATCCACAGACTCAACCAGAAGTCTCCAGATGCTGCTTCTTGAGGCTATTTGTCCAGGAAGAGCCAGAATCCACCATAATACCATGCCCATGGTACCTAGATAAACATCGCAAAAGCATGCTGCGGTCAGTAGCATTGAAAGCTGCTAAGATGTCCTAGATTCCTTAACATAAGTCATGTAATAGAGAAGTGTGCCCCTCTATTCTGCTTTGATCAAACCTCACCTGGAATAATGCATTCAGTTCTGGACACCAAAGTTCAAGAAGGATAAATTAACAAGATGGACCTGGGTATGTTCAACTTGGAAAAGAGAAGACCGAGAAGTGGCATGATAGCTGTCTTTAAATATCTGAATGGATTCAATGTAGAAGATGTTTGCTTCAGAAACTAGGACAAAGCAATGGATTTTAATTAGAGAAAAAGAGATTTCATTAGGAAGAACTTCTTTACTGTAAGAGCTGTTTGACAGTGGGACAGACTGCCCTGAGGGATGGTGGACTCTTTCCTGGGGGGTCTTTAAACAGAAGTTGGATGAACATCTTTCAAGACTACTTTAGTTGTGTATATCTGCATGGCAGAGACTTTGCTAGATACAAGATTTTATGTGTCTATGATTTCAAAACCAGGATCCAGATAATCAGCAAAATCACACATTACCTTGGAATCACACACTACCTTGGAGAAATCATCACATGCTTCTCTGCAAATAACAAATATGGCATCGGGCAGTAATTGAATCTGTAAAAGATTTCCCCAGTAATTGCATTCATCATTGCTTCTATTAGGTTGGTTGAATCACCCCTTCCTCTGGGTGTTAACATACTTTCCAACTGTCCCAGTTTGGCAGGGACAGTCCCAATTTGTCAGTTATCCTACCTTTTCAGCTGCTTTTAAAATGTTCCTGTTTCTTTTTCCTCATTCCACTTTTGCATTTTGTCCTCAACTTCAGTTGGTGCAAACTGAATTCAAAATGCAAAAGTGGTTTGCATTCAATTTACTTAGAAGAGGGGAGAGAGAGAGAGGAGGAAAGTTCAGGAAAAAACAATCTGATGCAACCTCTCCTAGCTTGTATGTTCTTTATTAATAACTTGTACCATCTGGACCACATTCTAATGTTGTTGGAAGGTATGCATTATGAGATTCATGGGGTTGCCATAAATTGATAAATGATTTGAAGGTGCACAGGCACACATGCATTATTAATTACCTCCATAGTCCAAGTATTCAGCCCAGCTCTGGCTAATTTCATAAGTCAGAAAGGGTCCAGAACATGGGTAGAGTAGTTCTGTCCTTCAAGCATTTTGTCCACATCCTTAAAAAGATCTGGCCACAGTAGTTCATGCTTTAGTTACCTCCCAGTTAGGTTAATGTAACAAGCTCTATATAGGATTGCCCTTGAAAAGTATTTTGAAGCTGCAGCTGGTACAAAATGCAGCAGCCAGACTGGTATCAGGTGTGTAATTTTAAAGCTCATATAACACCATCTTGCAAGAACTGCACTGTCTTCCAGTTTGCTTCTGACTTCAATTTAGGGTACTGAAGTTGACTTACAAAGTCCTAAACAACTTGAGACCAGTGTTACCCTGTTTACTGGGGGTCCCGGGAGGGACACCTATATGCACTCTCAATTAAACAAGTTGGGGAAATTAGCCAAGAGCACAAGCTAGCAAAGTGAGAAGCAGGGCAACGCAGCAGAATCTTTTACCCAAAGTCTAGGGGGTCAGGCAAAGCCAAGGAGCACACCAAACTTTAAGAATAATTGTGATATTTATTAAATACAGACAAACAGTGTATGCAACACACTCACACAGATAACTATAGAAAATAAAGGTTGAAGTAGTACAGAGGGATTTTTGAAAGGGATTGTTGAATTGGGTGATACGACACCTGTCCTGAAGCCCGAATAGATCACTGTGAAGGTCCGAAGTTGCGCAGTCTCAGTCAATATGACTGAGGGGATGCAGAGCGGCGGCAAGACGGGATGGAACTCAGGAGCGATCCGAGGAAGGTCATGGAATCAGGGGTTTTTATAGGGAGAAATGTAACTGCAGGCTATTCCGTACTTGGGGAAAACAATGAGTTTTGGGCTCGAGACAAAGCTTCGAAAAGGTCAAAATTTAGCATGACTGAGTTAGGTCCAAATTGACAATGGAGTAGCCAGTATGCAGATGCACAGTGCTTGACATTTGAGTATCCAGCTTGTCAAGTTGCCTACTCGGGGCAGGGAGTTCTTTGTAAGCAGCTTGCATACATAATGAGGATGTTTGCAGAGAGGTCTCCTAAAGCAGCGATCTGGCTATTTCTGGCCTGCCTGTATTGTTTTGGGATATTGCAGCGTTTAGTGGCTGAGCCTAGTCTGTGCTTGTCTGGGGGCCTCACAAACACGTGGAGAGGGATGGTGGAAGACAGCCAAATTATTGATATCAAAATGATATCTATGTCACCTTGAATGTGGCCCAGCCATGGCAGTAACACCAGGATATCTGAAATGCTACCACCTCCCTTATGAGCCTCCCAGAAATTTGAGATCTTCTGAGGTGCCCCTGTTGCATGACCCAAAATCTCATGAAGTTAGGCTGGTAGGTACATATAACAGGGCTTTCTCTCCATAGCAGTTCCTCGAATGTTGAATTCCCTACCCAAGGAAGTTAGACTGGCTCCATCAATTTAAACTTTTGGCAGGCAGCCAAAACAGTGATGTTTGGTATAGTGCTGGAAATTGCTGTTTTAACTGTTTTAAAATTGGATTCTAGGATTGTTTTTAGCCTGTTTGTTTGTTTTTTATATATAATTTTATTCAAATTTCAACAAATAAAACAAACAGTAATTTCTGCAATGCTACATGTAATGTTTTTTCCTTCTTCCTTTCCTTTCTGGATTACAATTATTAATATTCCCTCTATTTGTTATATCATGTATCGCAATAAAATGTTAATAACCTATAATTTGTTAGTTCCTGCTATATATCTCTACTTTACTTGCTACATGATATTTCATTAACTGTTAACTGTATAATAATTATCATGAAAGATGTAATGCCCTCCGTCTACCCCAACCCAAATCTGTAACAATCTTCCACTCTTTGTTTATGTCCTCATCTGATTTCCCTTTCAATCTTTGTGTAAGTATGTCCGCATTTCTATTTTCCATAAAAGCTGTCCACCACTGTTCCGTTGTAGGTGTAGTTTCATTTTTCCAAAATCATGCATATTCAATACGAGCCATCGTCACCATGTGTACAATATAATTCTCCAATGTCTCTTAGTTGGTGTTGCATCTAGAGTATGTGTCACGTTTAACAAATAAAATTCAGGTGTCATCCCGAATTGAATCTTCAAAATTGAACTTATTTTCTTATGTATTTCTTTCCAGTATTTTTGTGCTCTAGGACATGACCACCACATATGAAATAATGTGCCACAGTTCTCTTGACATTTCCAGCATTGACCTGTACCTATCTTATAAATTGTCTTTAATTTTTCTGGTGTCATATACCATCTATGAAATAGTTTGTAATAGTTTTCTTTTAAATTTTGGGCAGCAGTAAATTTCTGTGTACATTGCCAGCTCTGTTCCCACCATTCTAACTGTACTGAGTTTCCGACATTTTGTGCCCATTGTATCATTGCAACTTTAACTGTCTCTCTCTCACATTCTTGTTGTAAAATTTCTTTGTACAAATGTGCTAGTAAATGTGGTGGATTGTCTTTTAACATTCTCAGTAAATGAATTTGTTCCTTTTGTTGTATTCCATAGGTTTGTACATCCATCTGAAATCTTTCCTTTAGCTGTCTGTTGGGGAAACCAGCTTAATTTTATTCCTTCAGTTTCCAATTTCTCTCTTGATTTCATCTTCACACCAGAGTCATCTGTTATGTCTAATAAGTCTTCATATCGTAACCATTTATCTGTATCTTTCCATCTCCCAAAAAAGGCTTCTTGCGGGGAGACCAAATTAGGTAACTGCCTTATATTCTTCTTCTTGTAGTCATTCCATATTCTAAATAGCGATTTCCTTATAAAATGATGCATAAAATCTTTGTCTACTGCTGTTTTTCCATAAACATATAGGTGTGCCATCCCGTTCTTAAGTCTGCTCCCTCTAACGCCAGTATCTTTGAGTTTTTAAGATTAAACCAATCTTTTAGCCATGTGAATGCCGCAGCCTTATAATATATTTGTAGGTCCGGCAAGCCTAGACCACCTCTTGCTGTTGTGTTCATCATGGTTCTCCATTTAATTCTTGGTCTCCTCCCCTGCCATATGAACTTAGTTATATCTCTTTTCCATTGAACAAAAGGTCTAATGCTTGTTATGATAGGCGCATTTTGAAAAAGATAGTTCATTTTAGGCAAAACATGCATTTTTATCACTGATATCCGTCCCAGCAAAGATACCTTTAATTGAGTCCATTTTTCCAAATCTTGAGTTATCTCCTTCCATTTTTTATCATAGTTGTTATGGTACAATTCATTATTTCTTTGTGCAATCCAAACTCCTAAATACTTAGCTTTCTGTCCTTTATTGAATCCTGTAATTTGTTTGAATTCAGCTTCTTCCTTCTCCCTCATGTTTTTTGATATATATACTGTTTTTTCCTTGTTAATTTTAAAACCGGAGTAATCTCCATATTCTTGAATAATATCCATCAATCTTTGAGCGCTCGTGAGGGGATCATCCAAAAAAAGTACCAAATCATCGGCAAAAGCTTTGAGTTTATATTGAAATGTCTTTATCTGGACTCCTCTTATTGCCACATCTTCTCTTATATTATTGTTAAGTGTTTCTAAAGTCAAGATAAATAACAGAGGTGATAGAGGACAACCCTGCCTTGTGCCCCTCAAAAGTTTTTAGCCTGTTTGTATGAGTATTTAAAGATTCTTCTAATGTGTTTTTAAAATGTTTTTATATCTGTATTGTTTTAATTGGTTTTATCACCTCTTGCAATGATTGTGGGTAGGGAAGTGCTAAACAAACACTTTAAATTAAACAAATAAATAAATAATCTGAGGGTTATCTATAATAATATGACTAAACATCCTTCTAACTGCATCCATCTGTAATTCTATTAATACAATAGTATCTAGATTGGTGAGAATATGTGTCAATTCAGTATAAAGTATAAAAAAGTCAAAATCTATAAAATTATTATTCAGTAAAACCGGCCAACTATACAAACAAACAAAAAACTTATTTGATATGTTTGAGGGAAAGTTTCCTATCTCCAATCTTGAGTGATGTAGAGCAGGGAAATAGCAGTCTGAAAATCTTTGGGGATAATACATAGTCTCCACCTGCAAGATACGAGGAACCCAGAAGTACAGTCAACCCTCCACATTTGCAGGTTTCACTTTTGTGGATTTGATTATTAACGGATGATTTGCTGTCACCTCTACTGCCTCCTATGCCATTTTTAATAGGGGCTGCAAGCCTCGTGAGACTGAGAAACTGTGAATGAGGTTTGTAACTCCCTATCAAAAATGGTGTGGGGCAGCAGTGAAGATAACAGTACACCCCACCAACCAACCACTTCTACCTTGTGAAGGAACCCTGATACCTCAAAGGAATCGATGGTGGATTGAATATAGTGATCATATTTTGTGTGTGTGTGTGTTAAATATGGTTTGGGAGGACCTAGAGTTATTCACAGTTTTCCCACTTTCACGGGGGTCCTGTGCCCCAACCCTAGAGAATGTGGAGGGATGATTGTCTTAATATGTAGCTAAATTTCCTAGTTTCTGTTGATAAATTTTGGCAACTCATAATTCCTACTTCAAATATGAAGTGAAATGCATAGCCTCTAACTTCTGTAGCCATAAAATCCAAGGTGGAGAAAAATAGAAGCCCTTTCTTCCATTTAGTCATTCAGTTTTAAATTTTCATCCCCATCCCTACCACCATACATTCACTATCTTCCTTGCTTATTTGGGTGTGCTGGTAGTGGTAGTAGTGGGTAGTGGTGGGTGGGTTTTTTTCCTCACCCTTCCTTTCCTTCATTCCACTTCTGATACAACTTTGTAGTGTTCATGCCCCAAAGAATTTCTCAAGAAATGTGTCTATATATATACTCATGAAAACAACCATCAGAATCTATGGTGTAGTTATTGTAAGGTTATTAAAAGGAAATAGAATAAATTATGTTGAAGTACACTGTGCTGGGGGCTGTACAACTTAAACTTGAATGTTGTTGTTATTGTTGTTGTTGTTGTATGCCTTCAAGTTATTTCCTACTTATGGCAGGTGACAAAGGCAAACATATCACAGGGTTTTCTGGGGCTGAGAGTGTTTGATTTGCCCGAGGTCACCCAGTGGATTTCCATGGCTGAGTGGGAAACTGAACCCTGGTCTTCAGGGTCATAGTCCAATGCTCAAACCACTATACCTGAAATTTGAATATAGCCATTATTAAATTGTATCTGATTGTTTCAATTTTATTCAAATTGTTTAAATTTGCCTTTGTTTGAATCTTTGTGATCTTTTTGCTGTTTTAATTGTACTTTTTATTCAATATTACTGTTTTATTATATATTACTGTAAGCCACCTTGAGTTCTATATTTTAGAAGAAAGGTAGGATAGAAATTGAATGAATGAATAATCCCTTGTGTATTGTGCTATTATCTGAAACACTTTCCGGTTGTTGTTTTTGCTACCTGCATGTCCAACTAAGAAAATGGTTTCCTGAGAAAACAACAGTCAAAAACCTATATTTTCCAATTGCAATGTCCATTCATCAGGCAGAAAAGTAGATGAATTCGTTCTGAGCTAACATTTATGCGTGCTTGCCTTCCTTAGCCTGTTTTGCACCCTGAGATTCTGCACTGGCCCTTCCCTTCCAGGACTCATAAATGATGCTCTCATAATGCTCTTGGGGCTGAAGCAAACATCAGGACTGCCAAGTAACACAAGTCATTTCCCCTTAGAGCCAGAATGCCACTTGCCATCTCTTCTACAATCATTGTGTGGCCTTTCGAGGGAGCAATGCTGGATAAATAAAATGCATAATTTAATTCATCTCCCAGTTCTTTGGTTGTTTGGTCTGGGGAATTATACAATTAATATGTTGTATTTTTTAAAAAGAAAACAAAACCTAGAGAACTTCAAATCATCCAGGAACAAGTCCACTTTTTTTTCCTAATACCTGCTGCCTGGCCTACCTCAGCACAGTAGTTTCTTCACCCCTTAAAGTCTCAATATCTCTCATAAAAATGATACTGTGTCAAAAGTTGAGCAGACAAGAAAAGCTTACACTTCTGTATCAGTAGTATGGATCCAATTTTGAGGTATTTATATGGCAACAAGAAGGAGACTGAGCCTAGTCTTTTGAAAGATTCAGGGGCTCTCATCCAGTTGGGTCTGCTAATATATTCAACATTCTTTTCCCAAGGTTAATTACAGGAAGAAGACTGGCCTTCCTGTATAGAGTAAATTCCCCCATAACTATGTGACAAGTATCCACAGTTTCACTTTACCTATGATCCACTCCAGGGCCATGGCTGCTGCAACCGCTGGCCATAGTCTTTATTTTGTGCAGCCGGCTGAGAGAGGCTTATGCAAGGCATAGCTGGGTTTCCCATACCTCTCTCAGCCTAGGAAGAGACAGACCTTCCTGTTTCCCAAAATGTAGGTGCCACAAGGGCCATCCTGTGATGACAGTGCCTCCTTGCAAAAGTGGGGAATCAATTAGCTCAAAGAGGAGGCTTGTGAGAGGGGGGCAACTTAGCAAGATATTTCCTACCAGTGTTTATAGGCGCACGCAGGAAAAGAACCAGCCAAAGATTCAAAAATAAGCTAAAAATGTGTTTCTATTGGGGGGAATTCACCTGTGCATGCACACAAGAGACATACAATCACACATTCACACAAGAGCTAACTGAAGGAAAGGGAGGAAAGCAGATAGAGACTGTGAAGGATGCAGGTGATATTTACCAGATCTGATGAGAAGCAGAGAAGCGGGACAAAATGACTCAAGTATTGGACCCAAGGGCAGTTCTCAGTTCAGGAATCAAATAGACAGAGTGACGCTCAGAAAGGCAAGAGACAACACTGGGCATCCTGAAATCAGGGGTATTTATACCCTGAAAATAGCCTGTAGCAGTGAAGTTTCCAGATGCAGGACAAAGGGAACCTGTTGTGGGCAGTGGGTCTTTCGCCTCTTGATGGGCTTAGTGCTTGATTGGCAAAGACACGGTGGATGTTGTAACAGCTGTCTGTTGTGAGTGCTGTGAGGAAAGAGGAAAGAATCCAATTGTACAAGGGATGGATATCTGTCAATCAGTGTCCTGGTGGGCTTCTCACAGTTGGGTTCCCTGGAAAATTCCAGCTTCTATTTAAGCCTATTATCCACAGGAATGGTGTGTATTTGCCTGACAAATGACTCAGTCTTACCTGGAGGAAGTTTTGAGTTGACCTATTTACAGTCAAATTCTTTCCTTTGCTTGGTTTCACCTCTTGACACCTCTTAGGCTTGAATTTGATATTAGTGCCAATTAGTGTGTGTTGCCTATTACATATGATACCAATTAGGTATGGTGCCCATCCAAACCATAATGATATCAGGGACCCCCAAGAAGGGCCTTACACTCCTTCCTCTGTTGAGAGAGGCATGTGAATCCCAGCATGGTTCCTCCTGTCCTCCTCTCTGTTGAGGAAAGAGACAGACACTCTTTTCTCAGTGGAGAGACGCGCACAAAGCATGGCTTCCCACCAAGGAAGGAGATGGTTGTTCACTCCTTGCTGGAGTGAGGCATATGAAGCCCAGCACAGCTCCCTCTCATCCCTCTCTCTGCCAAGGAAGGAGATGTAAAGCCCAGCACAGCTCACCCTCCATTATCTGCATTTTTTGGCATCCACATTGAGTCTGGGAACATATCCCTTGCACATATGGGGACCTACTGTAATCATAATTTCTTCCTACTCTATCTTGACTTTAGAAAGTTTTTAAATTCAAAAGTGAGAGAAAATAGCAAGATCTTGTGGGGTATATAAAGAAGGTTTCTCCCTTGGTATCTGTAGGGAAAGCCAAAAAAATGAGTTTAGGTTTTCTGATATGACCCTGAAGGATTTAAATAAGAATCACCAAACATTTTCACATGTTATAATGTACCAAATCTAATTAAATTAACATTGCATTCATGAAAGAAAACAATATAGGCTAACAATGTATTTTTTTTTTCTTTTAAAAAAATAATGTCAGACATAATTAGAACAAAGAGGGTAAAAAACACTCTGTTTTCAGTATGGCTTTGTAAATATTTTTTCAAAATCAATCTACAAGAAAAAGATATGATTCCAAGATCTGACAACCCATTTGGGGATTTGCTTTCAATTCCTGATGTCAGTTTGGTTTGAACATGAATTGTTGGGATATAGTTATCACAAAACAGAAAGTTTCTGAAACGTTTCTTTAAAAGTAGGAGCAGACAGCTTCTGAGAGTTCAATGGCAGCTGCCTGCTCTGGGAACCTTGAGGATCTGTACTGTGCTGACCCAGAAATGTGGCAGTGGCAACAAAATTCATTCATTCATTTGTTAATTTAATTTCTCCCAATACTGGACCCAAAACAGGCCACAATGTGAATAAAACAAAATATAATGATGAATAGTAAAAAAGATTTAAAAAATCAAATTAAGATATTACTTTAAAACAGTTTTTAAAAGGCTGTTAAAATACTATAATCACAATACAAATTCAACAACCCCCAGTTAAAACACTTTCTGCAACACAGACTCATAGAGTCGTAGAATCATGGAGTTAGAAGGGGCCTCTTGGGCCAAGTCCAACCCCTGCTCAAAATAGAATCTCTAGCTAGAGTAATTGCAACAGGTAGCTATTAAAAACTCTTATTAAAGATGTCCGGAGAAGGAGACTACTTCACCTCTCTAGGCAATTGGTTCCATTGCCAAACTGCTCTGTCAATACGTTCTTTCTAATGTTCAACTGAAATCTACACTCCTGTAACTTCAAACCGTTAGACCTGGTCCTCCCCTCTGGAGAAGCAGAAAACAGACCCATCCCCTCTTCTCTGTGACAACCCTTGAGGTATTTAAAGAGGGTAGTCATGTCACTCAGTCTTTCCTTAACCAAACTGAACAAGTCCAGCTACTTCAACCTTTGCAGTTTTTGCAAAACAGAAAAAATCCATTTTGTACCTGCAATCCTACGGCACTTCTGTCCCTCTGGCTGTGTGGAAGCCACGGAAGCACAATGGCGACACCTCATCCTTCTGTAGTGCAGCAGTGAAAGTGCCCACTTGCACTGCAGAAGAAGCATTGCCACCATACTCCCTTCTACATGGAACGAGCAGGTGTGGAAGGGAGTGTTGCTGATGTGCTCCCTTCCATACCCAGGATTGCAGCATGATGATGCAGAAGAGCATTGTCATGCTGAAATGGCTTCAGTGTATTGGTATAAAGACATTTGAAACTTTGTTTGTTCTCACCTATAAGTTACTGTTGGTTTTTCTGTGGATCCCATTCTCTATCTCAACTTCTCCTCTGTAATTCACATTCTGGTGTTTAGAGCTTATTGTTGGGCTGATGTTTGAACAATCATCTCTAACCCCCGAGATTTAGTTTTAAGCCTTCTTGATTAGACCTGACATGCTACTACCAAAAACATTTTTTCCCAGTGTTCATAAGGTTCAGCCCATCTGTAGCCTGTAGTCCTCCAGCTAAGAAGTTAAGACTGTGATCCCAAAAGCTAAACTTCTCCTGTCTGCACCATCTACATAGCCAGTCATTCACTTTTAGTATCTTCTCTCCCTGTGTAGTTCTTTATCTCTCACATTGACAAGAACACAAACTGTGCCTCAAACCCCTTTAAGCTTCTTATCCTGAACTTCATAGTCAGAAGTGATCTGCTCAGAGATGTTCTTGGTCATGTTGGTGGTAGCACCATGAATAAGCAGAAAAAGATACTGATCTTCATGAAGAGTTTTGGCAAGTTGTCAGTGACATACTAGATATGTACACCAGGAAAACAGCATACATCTTGATTCATCTTGTCAACCTGGCACACAGGTGTCTCTTACCTTTGAGCAATGTATCTCTAACCACCAGCACTTTTATTTTCTTGTTGATGATGTTTACCTTGACCCCCTCCTTGGCATGTGGCATTCTTTGTTTCTGATTTCCTGTTTGAACATCTTCACTGCTGTTATCCTCCTGAAGCTGTAGGAGGCAATTGCTTAGTTGAAGAGGTTCTGAATTCCTTCTGTACTGTCTGCTCCTGGCAGTGACCTTTCTCCATGGTATTTTCTCACTGTTACAGGTCTCTTCATTTTCCTTGGAAGTTTTTTCCTGTTGGTTCTGTATGATCAATACTCTTTGTGTTCTATCTGGGAAGTTCTCATGTTCTCTGTTGCACTGAAAGGGCTCAACATGTGGCTGTAGTGCCTGACTTTCTCTTCTAACAGGGCTACTTGCACGTGCTGTAGGTGTAGTTGTTTCATTTTTCTGGCAAGAAGACAAAAATCTTTGTAAAATTTTCTCTCCTCTTCCTCTCTTCTCTGCAGAATAACACTGCTATTCCTTGAAAATGTCTTCCAAGGCAGTTCTGTCATTCCTGTGCGGTTTAGCAACATTTACCCAATTGCTCCAGTGCTGTCCCATCCCAGCATCACCTCTGGGCTAGGCAGGCACCTGTGCTCATCAATGGTTGCTATTGACTTAACTGTTTTTTAGAGGTAAACACAAAGGTCTGCCTGCTGGCAGGAGGAAATCAGTGAAGGGGCCAACATCACTTCCAATGGAAGGGCATTTCCTCAGTCTCGGAGCATTTGCTGAGAAGGTTTTCTCACCATACATGTCTATTGTGGTAGTGACACTGAGAGATAGCCCTCCACTGAAGTTCTTAAAATTGTGGCATGCTCATATGGGAGATAAGGTCTTTCAGATAATCTGGACAAAGAAGAAAAGTGAAGATGTAGAGTCACAGGCCTACATTTTGTTTCAGATGTTACTTCTAATATCAGTTAAAATGGTCAATGGATATCAAAGCAATCAAAAGCTACTCCATATTCTTGTCCATGTGGGGACGGGAGATTAAGTGCAGCCAAACAGGCAATAACATTTCAAATCCATTAGCAGCAGCCAAGTAAATTTCATTGAGATCCAGTCCTGTGCAAGGCAGACTGACCCTTTCTTAGCAGTAACTTGCTTTGCTTTACTGTTCCTAGTTTGAAATTTTCTTGTCTCTATTATATGTCATTTTGCCCCCACCTCAGTCCCCACATGGACAAGAAGAGAGTGGTCTCTGCCTGCAGACCCTCTTAACTGTCAACAGAAGTAACATCTGAGACAAAATGTAGGCCTGTGTTTGCAGCATCATTACTTTTCTTCTCCTATATGATTTTTAATATCTTTCCCTGAAGAAGAAATCAGTGAAGCTTTGAAAACTTGAATGATGTATTTTGTTCATGTAAATTGGCCCAATAAATGTGTTACTGTTTTGTGGATTTTGGATTTTTGTACTAATAGTGAGCTGGCCTGGTAATGAGTCAGCATATCCTGGGGCTAGACTAGGGATGCATAGTATCCTTTCATCTCTTGGTTACAGATCATGCTTATTGAGCCTGCTAGCTGGTGAGTGTAGAAAAACTACCTGGTACCCCAGGAGGCCAGTGATTCATCTTGACAGCATAAATCACATTGGATTACAGCCAGGCAATGATTGGACAGTAATCCAAAAAGAGACATCAGTAGAATGATGCAATGCAACATTGATTATCTGTCTCCTATCCTAGGACTTTAATTTTATGTTCCCTTGAGCACTAACCTTTTTGTCTGGGTCATTTTCACTGCGATGATGTGCTATCATTTTTCTGATGCTGAACATAAACAGTGCTTACTCACTTATCCATTAAATGGTTTAGGAGTAATCCAATTTTGTGTCATCCTTGCATCATTTAAGCAAGCACACGGAGATCTTGGGAGAATAAAGTCTTCATAGCCTTGAGAATCACTGGCAAGATGATAGAACCATAGAGTTGGAAGAGACCACAAGGATCATTCAGTCCAGACATAACCACAAAAACCCTTTTTATTGTTTTTAACCTTTTTAGCAAGCCTGAGCTCATTCTACACTTTAGCTTTTCTGTCTTTCTCGCTATACTTGCTGGGTATTCATTTGAATTCCTTTTTGATGAATTCCTTCTTTTGCCATTTCTTTTTAATCTTAGTTGGGCTGAAGATTCTTTAGACATCTGTTCTGGTTTCTTTAGGCACCTTCCATTCTTTCTTGTCGTTGGACCTGTTTGAAACTGTGCCTCCAATATTTCACTTTTTTTTTATTTGTCAGTTTTATATATATAGGAAACATACAAACATTTAAAAATACCAATCATTCATCTACATTTATAAATAAAATTAATTGCATCTTCTTAACCTTCCATTGTTTCCACCTAAATATAGTATTATTCATTTGTTTCTATTTATAAATGTACTTCTATTACATTCTTAAGAGTTTACTCCAGATCCTAGACAGGTAAATCACACAATAGTAACTAATATACATTTTGGTTCTAAAGTTTTTTCCCCTCTGTCATGTCAACTATACCAATTCAGCTCCCCCAGATGTTGTCAACTAGTAAATCTCCCCTACAACATTTTTTTCCTATTTACTCATTGTATCATTGGTTTGCTCAATTTTTTCGTTGGAGATAGATATCGACAGGGGCCCATTCTTTATTTATGTTCTATTCTGTTGAGTTCTTTAATTTTTGAGATAATATATCCGCTGTTTTCATCTCCAGCAAACTATAAAACCATTGTTCAATTTTGGGGGCATCTTCATTTTTCCATAGTTTGGCATATTCTATCCTTGCGGCTGTTACCATATAGAGTAAAATTCTCCAGTATTTCTTAGTTGTCTGACTGCCTATTTCATTTAACATATTTAGTAGATAAATTTCTGGAATCATGGCATATTGAATTTGAAAGATTTCTGTTATTGTTTTGTGTATTCCAGTCCCGTATTCATGTGCTTTTGAACAGGTCCACCACAAATGGTACATCGTTCCAGTCTGAGCACAGCATTTCCAGCATTTTCCTATACCAAATTTGTATATTTTTTCAAGTTTTTCAGGAGTTATGTACCATCTGTGGAGTGCTTTAAAATAATTCTCTTTCAAATTTTGTGTTATTGTGAATTTCAGTGTCATTCTCCAACTAGCTTGTCAATGTTCTAACTGTACTGGATTCCAAGATTTTGAGACAACTTTACCATCACCTCCTTTACTGTTTCTTCCTCTTTCTCTTTAATTAGCAAAGTCTTATATAATTTTCACCATCAAATGTGGAGGATTTTCAAACAGAAGTTTAATTATTCGTTTTTTTTCTTTGTTAGTTTCAAAACCTCGAAGTTTCGAATCTATATGGAACCTTTCAAGCAACTGACAATAAGGGAATCAATTCAGGGCATTTCCTTCTTTTTGAAGCTTTTCTCTAGTTTTCATACTTAATCTTCCCATAGGAGATTTTTTGGTTATGTCCTCATATTGCAACCATTTGTTCGGTGTACTGCTCCATCTTCCAAAAAAAACTTCTTGTGGCGAAATCCACATGGGTATCTGCCTGAGTAACATTGGCTTATATATATTCCATATTTTTATTAAACCTTTTCTGATATAATGATTAGACAAGCCTTTTATCTATTTTTGCTTTCTCATAGCAAATGTGCCGTTTGAACCTTGAGTCGGCACCTTCTGATGTCAACAGTCTTTCATTTTGTAAGGTGAGCCACTGCTATCCACGTTAGTGCTGAAGCTTGGTAATATATGTAAAGATCCAGAATGCCAGCGCCACCTCTGATATTCAAGTCTGTCATAATTTTCCATTTAACTCTGGGTTTTTGACTGGCCCATATGAATTTAGATAAATCTCTCTGCCATTGTTTGAAAGGTTCCAAATTGGTGATGATAGGTAGATTTTGAAACAAAAAGTTTAATTTAGATAAATATCCATCTTTACTGAAGCTATTCTGCCCATAAGAAGTAGTTGGAGCTTCGACCATGACTCCGTTTCTCTCTTGATTTCTTTCCATTTTTTGACATAATTATTCTTGAAGAGTTCATTGTTATGTCCTGAAATCCAGACTACTAGGTATTTAATCTTTTTGGTTATGTTACAGCATGATATAGTTATTAAGAGATCTTCTTCCTCTTTTCTCAAATTTTTTGTCAGAACTGCAATCTTTTCTTTATTGACCTTGATACCGGAGACTTCACCAAATTCGTTGAGTACAGTTTACACTGTTTATTGAATTCTCCAGGCAAGGTACCAAATCGTCAGCAAATGCCTTCAATTTGTATTGATGATTTTTAATCTGCATACCCTTAAATTTTGATGTCACTTGGAATTGGATTATTTAAGATTTCTAAGATAGTTATAAATAATAAGGGTGATAACGGGCATCCTTGCCTGATTCCTTTCTTAATGTTTATGGATTTTGTTTTTTCTCCGTTAATCAGCAGCTGTGTCTCTTGATTTTCATATATAGCTGCAATCCATGAGATGAACCTTTTTCCTGGGTCCATTTTATTGAGCACAGCTTTTAAGAAAGACCATATGATTGTATCGAAGGCTTTTTCTCCATCAATGAACATCAGTGCAAGTTTTTTATTGTGTTTTTCATAATATTCAATTATGTTCAAAACTGTTGTAATATTCTCTTTTAAGGATCTTTTTAGTAAAAAATTGTTTTGGTCTTCTTGAATCAATTCTGGAAGGACTTTCTTTAACCTGTTTGCTAATATAGCTGTAAAGATTTTATAATCAATGTTGAGTAATGAAATCGTATGACAGTTTTTAATGTCTGTTAAGTCCTTTCCTTCTTTTGGAATTAGGGATATGTTTGTGTTGTTCCAACTTTCTGGTTTTCCAGATTGGAGAATGTCATTGCATGTTAGTTGCAAAGGTTTAGTGATTTCTTCTTCGAAAGTTTTGTAGTATCTTGCTGAAAATCCGTCAAGACTGGGAGCTTTATCTTGCTTCAGTTTTCAAATTGTGTCTATAACCTCAGGCAATGTTCAAGATGATTTTATGATTTTCTGAGGATTTAGGAATCTTTTCTCCAAATAAGAGAATATTTTCTGAATTTCTGAGGATGTACGCGGTTTATCATCAAATAGTTGTTGGTAATATTTAAGGAAAGCTTGTTTGATATTATCTTGTTGGGTTAGTTTTGTATCTCCTTTATCTTCAAAATTACTGTCCTTTCCCTTCTTTTCGTAAGTTTATAGGCTAGCCATTTGCCAAGCTTATTAGCTTGTTCAAAGAATGTTTGTCAAGCCTCTTTTATTTTGTTTTCAATTTCAATCAAATTTTCTTTGTTTAGTTGGGCTTGTAAATTTTTGAATTCTTGCATGATTTGATTATTTGCTTGATTTTTCCTTAGGTATTTCTCAAATTCAGTCATTCTGTCCAGAATCTTCTGAATCTTTTGATCTTTCTTTTTTTCCAGCTCAAATCCCCATTTCTTAAATAAACCTCTAAGTACCACTTCACTAGCATCCCAAATTGATTTCATAGATACTTCTTCTAAAGTATTCCCCCCAAAATAGTGTTTTATTGCCATTTTAGCATCTTGAATATATTCTTCTTTCTGTAGGATAGCGTCATTTAATCTCCAGGATTTTTCTTTGGTTGTCAAGCGTAGTTTAATTTGAATGGGGTTATGGTCAGAACACAGTTTTGGTAAGATATCCACTTTTGTTATGGCATTCTAGATGTCAAAATTAAGTCAATTCTTAGCATGGATTTATGTCTGATTTCTGATTCTGATTAACCTTTATTAGGCATACTACAACATATACATTTACAATAAAACTTCAACAATCATTTTTAGAAAATTTAAGCCGTAAGTTTGTTGCTTCCACCAGAAAGTTGGCCATTAGCCTAGTAATATGCGGATTCCAATCTTCCAATAAGTATTCCACTGATAACCTATCCAGACAGATATTCCTTTCCAATAACTTCCTTAACAACTTTTTCCTTGGAATTATATACAATGGGCAGAACAATACAATATGATGGAGAATGTCAGGAGCTTTAGCACAATGACATATACGATTCAGAAAAGGGGTCTGTAGATATCTACCCTTAGTCACGTTTGAGGGATGTACATTCAACCTTGCAAGTAGAAAGGCCTTCCTTGACACCAACAATGAGAGAGTTTGAAAATAATCTGGAATCCTACCCTGGAAAGGGGGAATACCGAGCATCGACGGGGAACAAACCCTAGGAGGTGTTGGATATGACAACTGATATTCCCTCTCCGCAAGGCAGGCCCTAATAGTTTCAAGACACTCCTTTTCGGTTGATAAGAAGAGAGAATCCATGTTTAAACCCATAGACATTATTTTACTTTCAAAAAATGTAGCCCACCTGGTGTAGTAAACATCAGATTGAAGGAAACATAAAAGGCCAGATCTATTAGGCCTGAAATGAATCTTAAACCAAGATCTATAAGTCATCAGCCAAGCTTCAGTTTCAAGAGAATTCAAGCCCAATTCTGCATAAAGAGTCAGATGGTGTACACATGGGGGAACAGATAATATTCTCCTCAAAAAAAAAAAGTGTCTGCAATCATTCAATCTTCTTATTAAAGGCTGGAATCCAGATGAATATACTATAAAGTAATTATGGTCTTAATTTGGTTTTATAAATTTGTAAGGCTGCCAGGATATCCTGGTTGCCTTTTTTATAGTAGAAAGATTGTACAACAGGCAAAGCTCTTTTCCCTGCCAGAATTACCTTGTCTCTCCGTTTGCACCAGTGACCGTTAAAATGGAAAAGGACACCAAGGTAAACATACTTCTTGACCTGTTCGATTGTCTGGTTACCAACCTTCCACATTCTCGGGACAAAGCTCTTAGAAAATACCAGTATTTTGGATTTATCAGAATTTACCTGCAGGTGAAATTTATCTCAATATTCAAAAAATCTTTTCAGGGCTCTTACCAAACCCACCTGAGACAGGGAGAGTAACAATGTATCATCGGCATACTGAAGTACAAATAGTGGCCGATTACCCAGCGAAGGTGGGTGCGAAGCTATTGTGGCCATAAAGGCAGGTAGATCAGCCACAAATAGATTAAACAGGTGAGGAGCCAGCACACATCCTTGTCTAACTCCTACACCTGAGTAGATAGGGTCTGTTAATAAGCCGGTTTCAGAAAATTTCACTCTGCACTGGTTATTTGTATGAAGTTGGCTTAAAAGAAACAACAGTCAGGGATCTATATTAAGCTTACCAAGCTTGTCCCATAGTAAGGGCTGGTGAACTGAATCAAAAGCAGCTTTCAGATCAATAAAAGCTGCATACAGTTTGCCTTTAGGGCGCAACAAGTATGTATTTGCAAGGAATGAGAGCACTATTATATGATCCTCAGTGGACACGTGTCTTCTAAATCCCGCTTGCTCAGGACCAATCAAAGCCTGGGCATTCATCCAACTCAATAATTTCAGATCCAAATAACTGGCATAAAGTTTGCCCACTACAGAAAGAAGACTTACTGGACGATAATTGCCAGGGTTCCGTCTATCCACCCTTTTAAAGATAGGAAATATGATGGAATCATTCCAGTCGGCTGGAATCTCACCAGAGTTATTTACAAGAGTAAATAAATTAGCCAATGCCTTTGTCCATTGCTCAGGGTGATATTTCAGAATTTCTGCCGGGAGGCCATCATATCCTGGGAATTTACCAGATTTTAGTTTAAGGATCAACTGATGCACCTCATCGGCTGAAACTGAGCTCCATAAATTAGGAGGGTTTTTTATTAGTGGATTACCCTCAGATGTTTGGTTTCTCATTTTATTGGTAAAGTAAAAAACCCACGTCGAGGGGGGTATAGTAGGAGAGACCATAGAGTTCTCGTTCTTCGTATGTTTCCTAACCGCCACCCAAAAGGTTTTCGCATCTTTGGATTTCAAAGCATTATCCAGAGACGTCCAATTTTGCTGGAAAAATACCTTCCTTTTACCCTCCACCAATTTAGAATATTCTTTACAGGCCTTGTAATAGGGCCCAAGATTAACCACCGGATTGGCCAAAGCCTGATGGAACATTTGTCTTAACTTTTGTTCCAAATAAGACAGCTTTTCTCAAACCATGTTCTTCTGCCTTTTATATGTTTAGGGGGATAAGAGACCTTATTTTGAGAAATAGTCACAATATCCTTATATGCCGATAAGGCATCGTCTATCCTAGTGCTACTAGTTAAAACATTAAAGCAATTTTAAACCCGTATGTCCTTAAAACCATTGCTAATAAAATCTTCCATTTTAGGATCCCAACGGATACACTTCATTGTCTCATATCTATGGAGAATCAAATCACTCCTAAAAGGTGAAAGCACTGACTCAGATAAATTAAGGGAAACACACAGGTCTCGCCTTAGGAAAAAAGTAAGCACTAGATGGCAAATGTGCTTTACAGGCCTGGGTGGGGTTAACAGGAAGCGATGACATATTGATGTTGAGTGCATCATCCCTTTCGCCCCCATCCTCCATTGACACAAATGGCTGGACTGAGCAATCCAAAAGTTGTCCTTTAGTAGCAGAAACTGGTTTAGAGGGCCCACCAAAATCGTCATTTAATTGTCTGGTTGTCTCTGTTTCAAAAGAAGCCGCCATTAAATGTTGGCTATTGTTAATCCTTTCTATTGCCTGCTTCAAACTGTTCCATTCCTCTTTAAGTTGAATAAGTTCATCTACATTATTGGGCCTGCTCCAGGTTGAAAATACACAATGATCCGAGCTTACTCCTTCGAGTATTCCCTCTTTATAGGCCACCAACGTATTAATCACATTATTCTTAGAGACCCTAGAGCAGTGAATATCATACTTTTTTGCAAAAGAGTTTTTTTTAGCAGACAACAAAGTAGGGCCTGAGGTAGAATCGAAGGACATAATCAGTCTTTGATAGTGTCCCAAGTTAGGAAGAAACTGAAAGGACTTTAACCTAATCCTTCTGGGCTCACACCTCAACAATTTACTTAAAGAGACCTTGACATTATAAAAAATTGACCATTTGCCTTTATTAATAGGGTTGTTCCCAACTGCAATCATCACTTGAGATGCTTGTAATGTCAAAGCCGAGGGATATTCAGTGGGATTAGGATAAACAAATGGTGAAGCAGCCTGAAAAGCAGTCCTGTTATTAAAATGAGTAGAAACCTCCTCCTTATAAAATTGTTCTGTTAATGCCTCTATTCTATTGTTGATAGAAATACAACTAGTCAGCAACAATTCAAAGGTTTTAGAGATTAGAAACGCCTCTCTTGCCAAAAGTTCCTTCCAAGGACATTTGGATGGTGATCCCTCGGAGCAACCACCATTACTAGAAGGAAAAACCGAGACTCCCACATTCTCTATGCAATCATTATCTAACGTAAGTGCTTCAGCCTGCAAAGATTCCAAAGTCACATATCTGTTGTTTAATTCTAAATTGGTCTGTTGGACAGAAGGCATTTGCCTATTTGCAAAAAGAGAGTTTATTTTTGTCTGTTTAGAAGGTTTGTTGCCTAAGTCGGTATTAGCCTTAGAACGCCGACGTTTCCGTATTGCATATTGCAAACTGAGGTTAAAGGTTAAAAATGCTCAGGGCAAAAGAGAGGCTAACAAATAAAATAGAGTTATAGCAACATTTTAAACCTTAAACAAAATTTAGCAACAAGGCAGTTTGGGTTTATAGTAAAACTGATAAAAACCTTATTAAAAAGTAAAATGCTGGAGCTCTAAAGGCAGCATCCTCCTCCTATTCCGCCACGTTTCCCCCTCCCCCCGGATTTATGTCTGTCTGAAAAATAAGTGTATCCTTGAGCTTGTCCATTCTTGAATCTCCATGTGTCAAACAGTAAGAGATCACCCATCATTGAGAACAAGCTTTTGGGGAGTTTACCTTGATTTCTCAATAGCTTCTTCTGGATAGTTCTGTTCATCATGGGATTTATGACTTCATTCATGTCCCCCAGAAGTATAATGTTATTTTGGGTTGTATTTGTTACATAATTTATGATTTCAGTCTGGAGTCTAATAAAAAAATCACCTTTACTTCTGTTTGGGTATATATTCTAACTATCAATATCCTTGTTTGACAAATGGTCACCTTTACCCCTAGAAATCAACCCTTGTTATCTTTAAAAATCTCTTCTGATAGGTAATTCTTGTTGACATAAAGTACAACTCCTCTTTTCTTCTTCTCAAAGGTGGAGGCATAGCTGTTCCCCAATTTGTGTTAAGTCCATATTTTAAGTCTTGCTGATGAAGTCTGATCTCTTAAAGGCATGATATGTCTACATGTTGTCTCTTCAACAAGTGGAAAATCTGTCTTCTTTTAAAGGCTGAGTTCAGGCCTTTTACATTCCATGACTGGATCTTAATAGTCATCTTTAAATACAGTTCTTCTTCAGGACTGTTCTATTTACTGTCTAGATTCTAGAAATCTTCTCTCTCAATGTCTTCTCCAAGCAATAGCTGTGCAGGGTCTTCTAAATCTCTTTCTTCTTTATAGCTTCTCCTCCTAGTTCTAGATCAGTATCCTCTAATTTGCGCTGAAATTTACTTGTGTCTGAAGTTTGTTCAGAAGTCTCTTTTGAGGTTTTCTGTTTAGTTATATTTCCTTCCTGAGGGAAATGTTTTTTCCAGATCTTTTTTAATCTTTCTAGTATTTCCTTGGCTTTCCTGAGGGAGTTAATCTCGTATCTTTGTTGTTTGAATGAAAACAATAAGCCTTCAAATTTCCCCCACTTGTAACTAATATTATTCTTCAAAAGAAATGAAGCCAAGGATTTATATTCGTGCTGCTTTTTTAGAATCAGGAAAGGAATGTCTTTGAAGATTTTAATCTCTGTAGCATCAACAATAATTTTTTTTCTGATAGCTAGTGTGGAGTATCTTTTCTTTGATAATGGTTCTAGTGAAACAGATAGCCACATCATGCGGAAGGTTTCTATCTCTGGCTGTTTTGGATGAGATTCTAAAAATGTTGTCAATGGAAGATTCGGTTTTATCTTCTCGTATTTCTATATATTCTGCCAGTAGTGGTATCATCTTTATATATAAATTTTCTGAAGACATTTCTGGTATACCTCTGAATTTCAGGCATCTATCGCAATATTGCAGTTTGTGAAGCTCCAGTTGAGTTCTTTCTTCTTCCTGGTTTTTTTGTAGGGCCTCAACTGAGTCTTCAACTTGTTGAGTTCTTTCTCTTAAGGCTTCAGTTTCTGTCTGTAGCTTAGTGATATCTTTGGTTATATAGTCCGTTTTCCCCCCAATAACTTCCAGTTCTGTCTTCATATCAGTTCAAATTTCTGTTCAGGTCTCTGTTAGTTCTTGTCTAATTTCATCTTGGAGATTTCTGAACTCTTCTAAGATCTGCGTTATCATATCAGTTGCTTTTGAAGATACATCCAGAGAGGGTCTTCTCGTTGTCGTAGATGTTAAAGTAGATGTAGATGTAATTATTGCTGCATTTGCTGCACCTCTTCTTGTGTGAAGGTCCATTGTTTACTAGATTCTTGAAGCAGAATCAATTGTCGGTATTTCACTAATATTTCACTAATCAATGTTTTTGTAAATCTATCTTTGTTCTAAACTGTTCTCAGATAATTAATTTTAAATTCAATTCACATTTTGTACAAAATGTCTTTTGCCAGTTCAATTTCAGATTGTACAAATTCAGAATCATTAATTTTTTATACTTAAATCAAAATGTAATTTTCTATCTGGCCAACAGATGGCAGTCTTTTACCAAATTTTACTTTCCTATGTCCTTTCTTATTATTAAGTATATTTACATTTGTTTTGAAGATAAGGCTTGGTGGTCAAGGATGAAAATAATTGCCTTTGTTAGCCAAGGTCAGAATATGTACCGACAGTACTTCAGGTTTCAAAAAAGATAGCAGTAGTTTAAGTCTAACTTGGTTTCTAAACAATCTAAGAGGTGTAGCGATTAATTAAAAAGGAACAGTAATTAATTTGATTATAAATCAGTGACAATTAAATCAATTAAAGTTCAATTCGTATCAGTTATCTTAATATAAGGTCATTAAATGAAGTCTAAATAATTTTGCCCTAACTTAATTTTATGATATTGTTCTATTTCTTTTCTGTAATATTTGAATTTAACTTAATAAACAAGTAATTAATTTATGATAGATCAACAGATGTCTAGTAGTAATCATCAATGATGTGTTAATAGTTAATAATGTATATTGTATTGTATATTAGTTTAAGGTCATAAGATAATAATATATTGGTTAGTAGGTAGTAATCAGTCTTTAATAAATAACTATAAATTGTATTTGTACTAGCACCAAGGTATTATCTATTGTATATCTATTTTTCCCACTACATGAAATTGTTTTTGCTGTTTTGCAATGTCTGTATCTGTCTCATTAAGATCCTGGGAAAAAAGTCTTCTTCAACTTCACCAATGCCAGTCTCTTTTTTCTACCGTCTTACGATAAAAGGTCTTTGTAAAGTCGGTTGAAGTTCACAGCAATTAAAGCTGAAAATCCCATCAGAGTTAGTCTTAAAAGTTTTTGTAGTCCTATCGCCCTACAGCAACTTTCCACAATCTGGAATCAGGCAAAATTGTCTTTTAGTGAAGCTTTATAAGAAGCTCACGACCACTACTTCCTTTTCTTCTTCTCAATCCCCCATGTTTCTTTCTTGAAGTGTCATAGGGCTTCATGAGATTTTGCAGCTCTCTCAGCTCTCTCAGTGCAGCTCTCTCAATGCTATTATTGTTGTTAATTTACCAAATCAAGTGCAGGAAAAAACAAAAAGACAACAAAAGCAAAAAAAAAATCTCAATCCAGAAATTTCCCATCTCTGTCAGGTAATGATTAAATTCTCCAAAGCTTTTCTCCACAATTTAGTTTGAAATATCCAAGTAGTTCAAAAGGCAAAGTCTCTGCAACAATCACTTTGTAAGAGGAGAATGTCCAAAAAGCTTGATTGGGGTAACTCACTGCAATCCACCCAAAGTTTTACGCATACAGTCCTCTGGAGCTGCATTGATGAAGTCCTCAATGAACTTAATCTTAGGTGAGTTTTGTCAAAGTAAGTACTTTAAGAAATTTAGTGAAATTGAAAAGACGGCGGTGGTGCTTGTGCTGATTGGTCGGCAACGGCAGCATGGCTTTGGTAGTTCTTCAGTACCCTCGATCTCTGTCCGCTTCTGCCAAGGATTTTCTGCAAGAGCTTGGAAATTGGTATTGGACCCCTTTCAAACTCCCTCCGGACCCCCTTTACTGAGGGGGTACCAGACCGGGTCTGGATGGTTTGAGCTCCAGTTAGTCCACGGTGGGTGATAGCTCCAAGCGGAGCATTCACTCCAGGCTGCCGATCGCGTCCACCATGTGACCGGAAGTACTTCCAATACTTCACTTTTAAGAAACTCCCACCCATCATGAACTCCTTTCTCTGTTAATATTCTATTAGTATTACTGACCATGGGATAACAGCTAGTATTTCCTTAAGTTTACTGAAATCAGCTTTCTTAAACACTACAAAGTATTTCTGACTACTCTTGTTTTCTCCTTTCCACTGTATGAACAGAATCCAGGAGAACATGGTCACTCCCACCTAAGGGTCCTCCCACTTCCACCTTGTTAACTACATCATCACTGTTGGTTAAGATCAAGACCTGAATACTGATCATCTTGTTGCTTCTTCCATCTTCTAGACAATGAAATTTGGTGCAAGGCAAGGGAGGAATTTGTTGGATTTTAAGTATTTACTTTATCTTACTTATTTCCTCAGGTGGATTGTTTTTCATTGCTGATGTGATCTCGTACAAATTATCATACTTGGAACACATGGCAAACTTTTGATCACCATGAAAAGTTCAGAAATGTGTGGCTGTCCTAGATGTTGTTTGATTGCATCTCCCATAGTCTTTCACTATTGGCTAGGACTGATGAGAGTTACAGTTGAACATGTGGAGGCACACACATTTCCCATCTGTAGTGTGTGACTCTCTGTGTGTGTGATGCTATACTGTTTCTGTAATCTTTACAAGGCAAAGTAGGCTAAAGCCTGTAGCTGTCCAGGTACTGAGGGAAAATTAATCATGTTTCACCATTGTTCTGGCCTGCCGAGGCTGATCAGAATTATACCCCAGGGGCCAAAGACATCTGGAGAGCACAAATTCCCCAGCCCGGAAGCAAGATACCCCAAAATATCTCCCCACATATTTCACCAGTTTTCTGGTATCTGTGCTTGAAGACATAGAAGAACAGTGTTAACCTGTAATCAAGTTTGGTTCACTTTAAGAATCAAAATGGTAGACTTGATACAAAGGGGTAGCCTGTGGCCCTATGGCAGTTGTTGGACTGTGTCTCCAGTAATCCCTCACTACTTGATTGAATTGTCCACCTCATGATTTACCTTTGATCTTATCTAACAAAACTGTTCTTCATGTGGTGTCTTTGTGATGAGAGATGTATGACCTGCAGTTTGCTTTGAGACAGATCATATTGCAGGACTAAGAAGAGAGCCATGTATCTGAATATATAGTCAGTAAACAGATTTAAGTAGATGGTGCACTTAAAATCTGATTTCTTTTCAATTTACTAATGCACAATCTCAGGGAAGGTCACAGACCTGCATGACATATTTGTCTGACCATACCCACTTACATTTCATATCCCTACTGCTGTTGTATGTAATTATATATTGTTAATGAAATTTCTTCCTATACAACTCCCCTTCTGTTTACTTTTCTATCTTTAATTTTCTTGATTTCAGTATTATCGTTTAGAATTGGGAGGGGAGATGGCAACTAAAACATTTCTTTTTAAGCAGGCTTTTGTATGAGCTGGGGAGCTTTATTTATTAGCTTGTTTTAAAATTGATTTTTTAATACAGTTTTATACATTTTTAATGTTTTTAACTGTTTTAATTTTTTTTAATGTTTTAAATTTATTGTTGGAAGTCCTTGGGTCCCATTCTGGGAGAAAGGCTGCATACAAATATGATAAACAAACAAATAAAATTGAATTGCTACTGTTTTAGGCAAGTGATTTACTGCAAATCACCAATTAACAAATCTAAAGCTACCTTCTGTATACCCAGCACATAGGACACAGTACCCATCACTTCCAGGGTCAAACAGGCAGAGAAAAGAATTTGCCTCCTCATCAGAAACAAATTGGAGATGGCAGGGGTGGTTGCGGAAGATATCAGTTATAATTAGAGCATGAGTTTTGTTGTTACTTTTATAGCCACCTTTCCTCCAATCAGCTCAAGGTGGCATCTTCTTGTCCCCATTTTAACCTCATAATAATGCTGTGAGGTCAGACAGGTGGAAAGCGTGATTCACCCAAAGCCACCCAGTGAATTTCAAAACGCAATAGGGACTCTCACCAATATGAACTTGTCTTGAATTTTAAGATTCCCACGGAGGGCTTTATTTTGATCCCACAACCTTCATAGGCACATTTGATGAGGACATGACTATGGCTATGAAATTTCCAGCTGTAGAAGCTAAGTTGGCCACTCTTCTATTCTCTTTCTGCTAGCACTTTTTGTTGATCCAAACTTTTGCAATTGCAGAAGGTCTTTTAATTGGTAAGTGCTGTATTTTTATCATCATTATTATTATATTATAACTACATTTTAGACTGTTTTAAATTTATGCTTTTAATATGAGCCTTTCTGTAATTTTTAAAACTTTTGTACTATCCATTATTTTAACAGATTTCTTTTAGCTTATACTGTGAACCTCATTGGATATGCAGAATGTGAAATAAATAAATAAATAAATAAATAAAAACATCCAAGCACTTTTTGCTTTGTTGGCCAAGAAAGTTTCCTCTGCTTGCATGCCCCACGGTACCCTCTGATGGCACATATTACAGACATCATGCTGAGATGCTGCAGATGGGAAACTCCCTAGGAACTTAGAATATTTTGCCTAGAGTTCTATGACAGAAGAAAAATGAGATAAAAACCTCACAAAATAAAACAAATGTCATATCCATTGTTTCTGTATCCCATTTGTGTCCTCTTTTTTGTTCTCTTAGTCACCAATAAACTTTAATGAAGTTGTGGGCCTGGAACTATCCCTTTCTGTCTTTTCGCTGTAAAGTGCTAAGGGTGTGGATGGTGCTATAGGTAAAATACAGAACAATGGGGGTTTTTTTTCCTCGCAACAACTGTTTGAGGAAGATGAAGCAGAGAAACTGTCAGGAACTGATTCAAACACACAGAATAAACATGTGAAAGCAAGCTTTATTATTGAGCATGAACAAAGTACAATGACTTCAGTGATTCAATCTGAGGAAATTTCCAGAGACAGTAAGTTATAACGCTCCCCTCATTCCCACAAAGCCAATTACAGATGACCTTGCTTCTCTAGCCTCTGCTGTTACCATAGAATCACAGAATCATAGAATCATAGAAATGTAGAGTTGGAAGAGACCACAGTGGCCATCCAGTCCAACCCCCTGCCATGCAGGAACACCCTCAAAGCACTCCCGACAGATGGCCATCTAGCCTCTGCTTAAAAACCTCCAAAGAAGGAGACTCCACTACACTCTGAGGCAGCATATTCCACTGCCAGACAGCCCTGACCGTCAGGAAGTTCTTCCTGAGGTTCAGGTAGAATCTCCTTTCCTGCAGCTTGAATCCATTGCTCCTTGTCCTGGTCTCTGGAGCAGCAGAAAACAAGCCCTCTCCCTCCTCTACATGACATCCCTTCAAATATTTAAACATGGCTACCATGCCCCTGTTTAACTTCTCTTCTGCAGACTAAACATACCCAACTCTCTAAGTCTATCCTCATAGGGCATGGTTTCCAGGCCCCTCACCATTTTGGTTGCCCACCTCTGGACTTGCTCCAGCTTGACCATGTCTTTCTTGAATTGGGGTGCCCAGAACTGGACACAGTATTCAAAACGAGGTCTGACCACAGCAGAGTAGAATGGTACCAGTACCTCCCTCGATCTAGACACCATACTCCTATTGATGCAGCCGAGAATTGCATTGGCTTTCTTGGCTGCTGCATCACACTGCTGACTCATGTTCAGCTTGTGGTCTATTAAGACTCTTAGATCCCTTTCAGACGTATTGCTATCCAGCCACGTGTCCCCCATCCTATATTTCTGTATTCCATTTTTTCTACCTAAGTGTAGGACCTTACATTTCTCTCTGTTGAATTTCATTTTGTTAGCCTTGGCCCAGCCCTCCAATCTGTCCAGGTCATTTTGATCCTGTCCTCTGGCATATTAGTAAGCCCTCCCAATTTGATGTCATCTGCAAATTTGATGAGCATGCCCTCTATTCCTTCATCCAAGTCGTTGATAAAAATATTGAACAGCACTGGGCCCAGGACAGAACCCTGTGGCACCCCACTAGTCACTTCTCTCCAGGATGAAAAGCAGCCATTCGTGATCACCCTTTGGGTTCGGTCGGTCAACCAATTACAAATCCAACTAACAGTAGCCCTGTCCAGCCCGCATAGTTACCAGGTAACTATCTGGTGAGAACTCTGGATGTTTTCTTAACGGTGCTTTAAGAATGTTACTATAGTGTGCTGCTGCAGGCAAAGCTATCTAACTGCTTAGACTACATGTTACAAGCGTCTTACTCTACTACATAGGCCATCCATAATACTTTCCCAACCTAATTATGGAGGGAACCCCAACAGAAACAGTAATTTTTCCAGTGTTTCCTAACTTGTTTTATAACAGAACAGATTGAATTGGTACTGGAAATTGGCGTACAAATAATTTCTGATTTGTTTCCTCTTATTTAATTTTGTTCAGTTTTGTTACTAAAACATTAATTTGTTTCAAGACTCAATTTCAGAGTCCATTCATTTTAATATTTATTAACTGCTTGCATTTCATTACACACATTTGCCTTTTTTGTCATTCTTGTCTTTTACACTTTGTTTGCCATAAGAGCTGCTTTTGGAAAGTTTAGTCCTTGTAGGTGCTGTTTTTCCCTTAGCAAACTGCTGACCTTATGTCATGCTTGGACATTCTGGGGGCAAAATTGTGAGTGATGAGCATAGGTATTTACTTGGAGATGTTCATGCATACTGTGCCCTGGGATCCATCATGCATGAAGGAAGTGGAAATAATAAGAATCACTGGTAAATATACAACAGGAAGAACCTTAAATTGGTGAAGGTTAGGATTAATAATCTGAAGATTAAGATGCTAAAATTTTATTTTTGCATTCTCTAGTGTGCTCTGGACTAATTGAATTGTGGGGCATTGTGATATTAATCACAAACAAACAAGTATATCTGAATAATACAAAAAAATTTCCAATGTGGCCTTCTTTCTCCATGAGTTAAGGTCAACAAAAACAAACAGGACAAATATATTCTGCGAATTCTGCCTGAGTTCTGAAAATTAGACTTAAGACAATTATCTCTGAGAGAAAGAAGAACAGCTAGTTACAGCTTGATTGTGCTTTAAGCCCAGTGGCTAATGAGAGGCTCTCTCTTCCTTCCAGCTGCCCTTTTCATGGTTTCTGAAGGGTAGGATAACAGTCTTGGCCCTGCATCTGATGAGAGTCCCTCTCTCTATTTTCCAATTGCCATTGCTCTGGCTTTTGAGTGGGAGAAAAACAGCCAGATACAATTCCATCCTGCCTTGTCCAAGCATCTGGTAAGAGAAGCAGCAGCCAGCATCTACTGGACTTAATCCTTTCCACACCATTCCTTTTTCCTTAAGTGCCATGTATTGTTTAAATTGTAAACCTGAGGGCAGGAAACTATCAAACTGATAATTTGTAAACTGCCTTGGGAGCCTTTTTGGTTGCAGAATTGATTGTAAATATTCTAAATAAATAAATAATAAAAATAAATAATTCAGCATTTTTTGGACATAAGAATAGTAAAGCTGCAGTTTCTTTAGTGGATTCTGTCCAGGAACATAAACTCAGAGCTTGGAAAATTACATTTTTGGACTGCAGCTTGATGTATCCCCCAGGAAGGATGACTAGTGATCACGCTGGTTGGGGATTGTGGAAGCTATAGTCTGAAAATCTACCCTTTCCAAACTCTGCAGTCTTTTGACTCAGGGCTATTATTAGCACAATTGAGCCTTTAATGTTGTCATTAATTGCAGGGCATAATGGAAGGAAACTCTTCCCTTGATCTGCACATCCAAGATGACATTCTAGAATTACAATTCTGAAGAATTATTCTAGGAGTTTAGCCAAGCAGTCTGAGTTGCTTGACATTGCTGCCAAAGCAGGGCATTTTTCCCCAGAAAAAAACCTAAGTCAATGCTGTACCTTTTCTTCTGCTGTAAATAATAATGAAACAAACTGTAACTATGTCCCAAATGTTACAGAAATAGTTTTATGCTAAAGCAGAAAGCCAAACAAAGCTCAAGAGCTCCACGCTCAAATCATATTCAATGGATAAAATGATCATTTATTTCCAGGGTAGGGAGAAAGGTCGTTGCTCATTTGACTGAACCTAAGGCTACAGAATCTGAGCGATTAGATTTCGCTAACCTGTGCAGATTTCACGTTTGTTGGATCTGCTTCTTTTTTAAGGAGCAACCAAGAGCTGCCAACCAAAGCCAAGGGTAAATGACAGAGACTTGGAATGGAATAACAGGGTGTCCAGATACTTCCCTTCAGTACCAGACCTGAACTAAGGACCTTTCTGCGCTACAATATTATAGTGCAATCATTCTACTTTCTTTTTATTATGATGATTATACTTTTATTAAAATAAATAGGTAAAAAAACAAAAAAAGCAATTTTTATATACAAAGAGAATAGGTAGTTTTCCAGATTTACACAAATGTTAGAAAAAACTCTACATATATAAAACATAGTTATGTAGATATTAAAAACATATTTTGCATCGTACTATAAGGAACTACAATCAGAAAATAGGCTAATAACTTCCCTGCATAATATCATATTAGAAGAAAAAGTATTTAATCCCAAACCTTTCTTATCTTATTTCTGATTAAGAAATTCTACTTTGAAATAGTTGCATATTTCAGACTTCTAAACTTATTTGCATCTTGTTCAAAATTTTTCTTTTTCTCCCTTGACTTTCTTTTCTAAGATTATGGGTCTTTTGTTATCTCTTTTTGTCCCTCTGATTTAATTGTGGGTTATTTTTCACAAAACCTTGCTGTGTTTTAATGAATTATATGCAAAACATATAATTTCAATCTTACTTAAAGCCTTCTTGTACATGTTTAGATCATTGAGCTTTTCTACATTAACCACTTCAAACCTCATTCCTTCTGAAATAATTTTACACATAGAAATTTTACTTTGTCACTCCAGTTGTAGCTAATTTATCCCAGATTTCCCCCCCATAAGGGGTTTATCATGTTCCATGTGTTCTGAAATTGTTCAGTGGTCCTATTCAACAGCAACTCTGTTAGTTTATCTAGTTTTGCAACGTCGTAGAGTTTCAACAGCCAGTCTTCAGTTGTAGATGCAATAGAGTTTTTCCAATTTTAAGCAAGTGTTAACCTTACTGTAGTTATCATATATAATATATTTTGGGCACAGTGGGAATTGAATTTGCAGAGTCTAGATCATCTTCATATGGACTTGTTTCCAAATGTCTTGATTGTAGGACACCTCCACCAAACATCCAATACTGTCACATTTCCAACAGGTGGGGTCTTTACTACTAGTCATTTTAACTTGGAGAGAAGAGTTTACTGAGGCCAAAGACCTCTCTGGCTGAGAATTATAAATGCCCCACCCTAAACTACAAACCCCAGGATTCCATAAGATGTTGAAAGTGGAATAATAGCACTAAAACAGTGTAATGCGGAAAGGCCCTGAAACTACATTCCTTTCATAGGTCGCAAGTTTTATTTTCCTTTTCACTTCAAACACATTTTGTTTGTGTTATTGTTAAACAGTTGGGAATAGAAGACTCTTGTTTGTTATCTCAAAATCTGTCAATAGACCCTGATCTGGGCCTGGCCCAAGACCTTTTGGTACTTGAGACAAAGCACAAGGGAGTACTCTCTCCATTCCATGTACAGTTGGTTGACTAAACTGAAAAGTGAACCTTATCTCAAGACTGGCTATGGGACAGCATTGACGTCCGCAGGATAGTATGTGGTAGAATGACAAGTGTACTTAGCTCTGTTTACCAAGAAAAGGAACAGGCCAAAGGAGCTGAAGGAGAATAGTTGGAGAGTTGTCACTGCTGCTGTCCCTTCTGTATCTATACCTAAGGTTGCGGCCTTGCATTATCTGATGGTGGCCTTGGTTCTGTCCTCCCTTATTATCTACCTGTCCATAGACTAGATGCAATTCTTGGGGATAGGACTATCAGTGCATTTTATAGCTCACATTGCTAGTATAGTCTTCATGAACATATTTTCATCCTAGATGAGTCTCCTTTGAGCTAAAAAAAAAATAACAATCTTCTTTGGATGGTTAGATGATGAGGACAAAATAGTAAAAGACAGCTGTTTCCATCAAATTTTCTTGTGACATACAGCTGAAAACAGGTTCTAGTTTCTGTTCCTTCATAGGTTTGCTCTGCTTTCTATTCTCCTTTTTTCTGAATTGTGATTTAATTGGAATTTCTCAAATTATTTCAGAAACTGGAAGATCTGATATTGCTGTTTCAGTCGTTTGTTTGGTTCACATTTTAATGGGGCATGATCTAATTTGCAGTTCATGAACTACGAAACAAACTGGGGAGCAATTATGCACCAAATATTGACTTTAAAGTTATATACAAACATTTGTACATTGGACAAAAATATGCCTCCTTCCACTGCATCTGTTCCATTTTGGAAACAAGAATGGGTTATTTGGAGTTTCAAAATCTGACCAAAAATTTGGACAAGAATTCTGGAATTTGGTTTTATTTTAATAAAAATTGGTTTAAATTATTCATTAAAAAGTGGTCAGTTTGCTGTCTGAGACAAAACAGCAAACAGTACACTCCACAACCGAAGTCAAGATACAGAGTACCTATTACCAGCTGGATTATTTTGCCTCATGAGACAGAAAATCCTGCTTCTCTCTGGGCGTTAAAATACACTAACAAGTGAAGTAACTAATAATTTGATGCCACTCCATGGCACATTAAATATACTACTTGAAAACGATTTCTCCTTCTGTGTAATGGTATGGCTGACCCTGATATAATCTGCTGTGGCAAACAAATACTTTGTACTGAGAGCTTCCCAGAAATATCTTAGATAACCATTGCTTGTCAGGAGCTCCTGGAATCTGTAGGCAGGTGTGCCCTAAAGTGAGACAATTGAGTACAGCTGACAATTTCTCAGTGCAACAGTGATTTTATTCTAAACACCCCGGAGAGATCTCATCATTTGACAAATGCTGGACAAACGTTACCACTTTGGCTGGCCATTGGACGCTCCCTGACATGAAAGGATATAAAGGTCTTCTTGTTTTAAGTCTTGCTTTGAGTAGGCAGATCTTCTGAAGTCAGGCAAATTTGTATATTCCAGGGTACTGTTTGGCTTTGACCCTGTCACATGATTTGTTCATTTTTGGTCTTGTTGCTGCTGAGTCAATTCCTATTTTTGCACATAGTTCAGTCCTGAAGCTGCTAAAAACAATGACTCAGATCCTGTTGTAAGAGTTAACTAAAGCATATCCATTGAATCAGTGGAATTTAGAGACATAACACAACAAGAGGATTCAGGCCCTTTCTGCACGTTACCTGCTCGCAGAGGTGGGGGGTGCTATTCGCGCAAGCAGCCTCTGCACGAGGCACTCGCATCGCTCCTCCATTCTCCCGCACCTGGCTTCCTGGTCGCCCAACCATCACGTGAGCGCCCTACCCCTTCCTTTCGCAGTGCAGCCTGAGAGCTGTAGGCTGCGCTGGGGGAGGAAGCGCGACCAGCCCGCTCGTCTGACACACCACAGGGCAGGTAAGTGCGCGAGGACCCTGGGAGCTTTGCACGACCTCACAGCATTTTCGGCTTGAAGCCGAAAATGAAAAAGTGCATGCGCAGTATGTGTGAAAAGTGCTTTAGGCTCTTGAGCGTCGCGTAAATGGGAGTGCCTCATATGGACCACTCCTCCCGTTTACGCGATGCTCAGGGGGCCCTCTCGCATAAGAAACTGCGTGTGAAAAGTGAGTCTTCTCTAGTTTGTTTATTTCATTTATGTGCTACCCTTCTCCAAGAGTAGGACCAAATCTTTCTCAACAACACCATCTACTGAGCCAGTTGTTCACTTGCAGTATTCTTCTTTCCCTTCCTAGGTCAGTGAGAAGAAGTGATAAAACAACAGTGTGTCCTTTAGTTACCTTCCTTCATAGTTTATTTGAAGTATATAGGACTGTGCAAAAATACCCTTTCCTGGAAGTTCTTTGTTCCGTTCTCTAACTCAAAACAAGAGTCTTCTCTTTAATGATGAGATGGTGAATTTGATGTAAAACAAAACTTGGTTTTTGCTTCACTTAGTGTGGCCACAGTCACACTCTCCATTACTGCTGGGCATGATTTTTTTTTTTAACCACAAGGTGTCGTATGTGGTCAGTAAACATTATTTTCACTTTCATTTGGCTGTAGATGACATCACCTTGTTAAATCTTGTTTGTGATTTGTGTCATTATGAGACCAAATCCGAGTAGAAATGCTTTCATTTGGATGAAAGTTTTGTGACAAAGGACACTTTCACATCACACAGTTATATAACATTTTCATACCACTTTTAACTGCCATGGCAACATCATTTGGAACCTGGAGATTTATAATTTCGTGAAGTATTTAGAATTCTCTGCTAGAGAGCACTAGTGTTGCACCAAACTACAAACCCAAGGATTATGTAGGATGTATCCATGGTAATTAGAATGGCATCAATGTTCAGTAGTTGCACATTGTGAAAGAGACACAGCTTGTAAGGTACTGTGATGTGACAATGATTGAAGTTAAACAAGAATAATAGCAAAGCTTCCTCTTCCTACTCTGATATTTTAAGCTATTAGGTAAAAATAATGTCCAGCTACAGTAGGGAGCATGGTCATATTTGGAAGTGTACCATTTTCTGGTGGACTTCAATATTGTGCCATTAACATATGATAAAAGCTGGCCAAAGAAAGCTGAGGGGGAAGGAATAAGTAGAAAAAAGATATGTATGTTTCCATATGGAAATACCTGTTGCATGTTACCACAGGCTATCAAAGGAATGGAATTCATTTTACCTTAAAAATATAGACATTTTCTGAGGTTAGTAATATGTTCCAGACCACTGATTCTTAACCCTAGGAGTCTGTGGAACCCTTACAACAGTTCTGCATAGGCTCCCATTCATCCTGGTAAATGGCATCTAAAAAGTGTCCTTGGCTGGTTGTGGCCAGTTGATGCAGCATGTCCTGGATTCCTCAAAGGTGGTAGTGATAATAGTGGAGATAACAATGACAAGCAATGACCATCTTGTCCTGTGCAAGCGTCTCCAGGTGCTACTGTGCAGGTGTACAGAGAGTCCAGAAGGTAGGAAGATGAGAGGGAAGATACCCAGACCAGGCCTTGTCTGATGAATGTGGCAACCCTGCTTGAGCCCAGGGCCAGGCAGTGCTGTGGACCTTTGCTTCCAAACAGCCATGAGTATAAAAGGGAGTCTGTTTATTCTTGTGGCTGCTTGGAAGCAAAATGGCAAGGGTCTCAGTACTCCTTTGGAGGAAAGCGTGAAAGAAACACCAATTCTCTCTGAAGTAGCAATGAACTTGTAGAGAGAGTAGGTGCTTTCAAACGAAGTCCCTTACTTTCCAGGTGCTCTTTTGGGGGAAAGGGCAAAAGAAAGAAGCAGAAGAAGAATTCAAAAGGTTCTGTGAAGGGATGGAGGAGGAAACCCATCACACTCCACAGCAGAACATGAGGGAAGCAATGCACAGAGGAGCTCTATAAAACAGATGATAGGAAGAGGCTTATGATGATTAACCCACAATTCTAAAAAGTGACCAAGGCTCTCCAAGTACTTAGGAGAAATAAATCACCAAGAACATATGGCATATGAATAAAGATTTTTCATAGAAATGGAATCCATCTCGATTCCAACAAAAGTCTGCAAATGAGTATAGAAACAAAAGAATGACTCCCAGACTGGAAAAGCTCACTATACATTCCTGAGAAAAGTGAAGCAGGGATTGTAGTAATCATTGGCTTGGTGGACTAATCTTCCATGTGAGCAAAATTATTCTTAGGGTTGTATAATGAACACTTTTTGCATATATGGAGCAAGTAGTGCCATATGCCTAACCTGAGTTTAAAAAAGGAATATACACTAAGGATCATATGGCAACCATACATTGGATACATACCAAAGAATTTCAGAAGGAGATCTGTGCTTTGTAGATTATAGCAAAGCCTTTGACTTTGTAGATCATAACAAATTGTCCTCCTAAATAGCGAATACCCCAGAGGACAGAAGCAGAATTCAAAATGAATTTGACAGATTGGAAAGCTGGGCCAAAACTAACAAAATGATTTTTAACAGGAGAAGTGTAAGGTACTACACTTAGGAAGAAAGAATGAAATACACAGATGTAGGATGGTTGACACCTGGCTTAAAAACAGTATGTGTGAAAGGGATCTAAGAGTCTTAGTGGACCACAAATTGAACATGAATCAACAGTGTGATGCAGTAGCTAAAAAAACCAATGCGATTCTAGGCAATAGGAATATAGTGTCAGGATCGAGGGAGGTAATAATACTGATCTATTCTGCTTTGGTTAGATCTCACCTGGAATACTGTGTACAGTTCTGGGCACCACAATTCAAGAAGGATGTTGACAAGCTGTAAAGTGTCCAGAGAAGGATGACCAAAATGATAAAGAGTTGGGATTCCATTTCCTATGAGAAATGGTTTAAGGAGCTAGGTATGTTTAGCCTGACAATAGAAGATTAAGAGGAGACATGGCAATCATGTTTAAATATTTGAAGGGATGTCATGTTGAAGATAGAGCAAGCTTGTTTTCTGCTGCTCCAGAGACTAGGACATGGAGCAATGGATTCAAACTACAGGAAAAAAGATTTCACCTAAACATCAGGCAAAACTTCCTGATGGTAAGAGCCATTCAACAGTGGAATATGCTGCCTGGGAGTGCAGTGGAGTCACCTTCTTTGGAAGTTTTTAAACAGAGGGTAGATGGTCATTTGCTGGGGGTGCTTTGAGTGTATGTTCCTGCATGGCAGGGGTTGGACTTGGTGGCCATTGTGGTGTCTTACAACTCTATGATTCTGTGATTCAATGATTCCATGAACTCTGGATTAGAGGCCACTGTTACGCAGACAGTATTGAGATACAGATTGGTTCCCAACTGGCAAGGGGGTCAGAGAAGGCTGCTTTTTCACTCTGACTGTTTAATTTATGCAGAACATATCATATGGAAAGCAGGATTAAATTCAGAGGAAAGAGGTGTGAAAATTAGGGGAAGGAATATCAATAATTTAAGACGTGCAGATTATACTATGTTTCCAGCAGAAAATAGCAAGGACTTGGAATGGCTGGAGGAAAGTGCAAAAGCCGGGCTATAGCTGAATGTTAAGAAAACAAAAATAACGACCATAGACAAGTTACATAATTTTAAAGTGAGTAATTAAAAACATAGAAGTAGTGAAAGATCTTCTGTTCCTTGAATCAGTCATTAATTAAAATGGAGACTAGAATCAGGTAATCAGAAGAAAGCTAAGACTTTGAAAGGTAGCTAGGAAGGAACTAGATAAAATTTTTAAGTGCAAGGATATATAATTAAATGCCAAAGTGAGAATAATCCTGGCAATCATTATTTCTGATTTCTGTGTATGGTTGTGAAAACAGGATGGTGAAGAAAGAGGACAGGAAGAGAATAATTTCATTTGAAATGTTATGCTGGAGGAGAGTTTTACAGTTACTGTGGTCAACAAAAAGACAAATAAGTCTGAGGGCAAATCGAACCTCCAATCTCTCTAGAACAGTGGTTCTCAACCTTCCTAATGCTGCGACCCCTTAATACAGATCCTCATGTTGTGGTGACCCCCAACCATAAAATCATTTTCGTTATTTATTATTTATTTATTTATTATTTAGTTAGTTAGTTAGTTAGTTAGTTATTTCCAACATCAAATAGATTGGAAACACTGCCCTAAATCACTTCTCTGGATAGACTTCTAATGCCTAAAAACTGGTAACCCTCCCCCCTTTTTTTAAGCACAGAAAGCATCCATCAATGCCAGAATTAAGGCAGTAGTTCTAGTTCTGAATGTTGGGTTTCCACAGTTCAAAAAGCCAGTCACTCCCAAAGGCAATGCCAAAACAGCCCACATTTTACACGAGGCGCAGGGAAGAAAGGACAGGGAGAGAGGAAAGATGGCGGCGGCATAAGCAGACGTGTTTTGTTTCCCTCCCTCCCTCCCTCCCTTAAAGAGAGTGTGGACACTGAACATACAAAAAGCGAGGAATGCAAGACAGTCAGGGCGAAGAACACAACACGTGCGTGTGGCAAGTGCCAAGGGTCCACGCACAACAAAAGCGAGAGGAGAAAGTCATCCTGGCTATTTCTGCACTAGACTGTTATAGCTCTATGATTCCACTTTCACCATCCTATGGAATCCTGGGGTTTGCAGTTTGAACTGCAAACCCCAGGATTCCATAGGATGGTGAAAGTGGAATCATAGTGCTATAACACTGGAATGTGGAAATGGCCAAAGTCCACAGGACAGATCTGAGCAGCGCTTTCGGGTCAAAAAAAAAAAAACCCAACCAAGGAGCCTCAGGGGCTCTTGCTACACAAACCGAAGCCCTTGGCTGACGCCCCCTGCTCCTTTCCCGACCGAGTTCTCGGTCTCAGAGGGACCGATCTCCCCCGTCGGATGGCAGATCCGCCACAGGAAAGTTTCCCCCTTTGCCTGCCGGACCAAAGGCGACAGCCACACCGACAACTCCCACAGAGCTGCGTGCCCAGAATGAATGGGTGACCGGGCAATCGCCGCTGCTGCAGCCCCGCCACTTTGGGAAGCAAGCGGAGCCCAGCTGCTCACTCGCCCCGGGAAGCAACTCTGTTTGCCGGCATGAATGAGCATGAGGCAAAGAGGGTGAGGGGACGGGGTCTTACCTCCCAGACGTCCCGCTGCAGCGCTATAAACCCTGAATGGGAAGCCCTCTGTGTGTGTGTGTGTGTGTGTGTGGTGCGGGCGCAAGCGTCCAAGCAGCGTCCGGCTGCTCACTCACCCCAGCAAGCAACTCTGACTCTGCAAGCCAGCATGAAGGGGAAAGGAACGCTGAAGGGGAAGCCCTCCGTGTGTGTGTCTGTGTGTGTGTGGTGCAGGCGCGGGCATCCAAGCAGTGCCTGGCTGCGCCCGGCTGCACGCCTCCTCTCCCCTCCCGCCAGCGCGGAGTCTCCTCTCCTCACCTCCGCCTTAACACTCCAGCTCCAGCTCTCTCCTCTCGGTGTCCTCACCTCCGCCTTAACATTCAGGCTCCAGCTCTCTCCTCCTGCTCTCCGCACCTCTGGCTCCACCTCCGGCTCCTCCAGTGCTTTCCCACCAGGCAGGGAAAGACGAGGAAATGCCCAGCATGCCTCCTCTCCCCTCCTCCCAGCGCAGGGGTCTCAGAACCACTGCTCCCATTGGCTGTGAGGCTACCTTCTTTTAAAAGGGGGGCAGGATTGAGGAGCGGCGACCCCTGTGAAATGGTCGTTCGACCCCCAAAGGGGTCCTGACCCCCAGGTTGAGAACCACTGCTCTAGAAGCTAAAGTACTGAGCTGTGGGTATTGCACTTTGGAAATTTTATGAGGTGACATCACTCACTGGAAAAGACTGTGATGTCAGGAAAAGTGGGAGGCAGTAGGAAAATGTGGAAGACTATATTACAAATGCATTGATTCAATCAAGGAAGCCATGGCTCTGAGTTTACAAGACTTGAGCAGAAATTTTGATGACTGGGCTTTTTGAGGCCTCTTCTTGGTACAGTCAACATAAATCAAATCTGACTTAATAGTAAATAGCAACAACAGGCTCTGGAGCCATTCATTATCACCTTGTGCACTATCTCTCAAGGAAACTATCACACCCCATAGGAGAGTTGCTTGGCCATGCACTGACTGGGGGAAAGTAATTCAGGAGACCAAGATGCTGCTCTTTCAGCAGCAACTGCAGCTGTGGAGAAAAGAATTATTGTCACTCTACCAGATAGAGTGAGTTCATTTTTCTTCCCCTCAAACTGAGATGCTCAGCTTCTTGGTCACTCGAATGTCTTCCCAGTTCTTCCCCTGGGCAAAAAATGGTGGCAGGAATGCCCCCCTCCCCCAGGACTTGACAGCTGCCAGGTAAACAGAGAATTATGGAACTTAATTTAATTCATGCCAGGTCTTAGTCCTGGGACAATGTGATTTCAGTACAAATTCGCACCATTTATGCATGACAATGCTCTCCTGCCTCATCCTGTTGCAATCCCATCAGCACCTTTGCTAGGAAGGGAAAGTAACAGGAATGGTCGTCTCCACACCCAACTGGCTCCCTGCAAAAGGGAGTGTGAGGGACACGCATCTGCCTTTCACAGCACAGCTGGGCTCTTTCCCATACTTACGATGGGGAAGGAAGCACCTCTATCGCACTTCCTGCCCTTCTGCATGGCAGGTAAGTATGGGAGGATTGCATGATCACGGGCACTTAACAGATTTATGGGAACAGGATGGCAGCAGGACCGTGATGAGGTTGTGCGAAAGCCCCATAGCGGGACTGCGATGTCATGTGGAAATGGACTTAGTCACAAAGTCCCTTTTGGCTCTCTAGGTCAAGAAAAGAAATCACACAAGCAGTGGGTCACATGCATTGCCACTTATTTTTTTCTGTGGTTCGGGCGGCTGTTATGGATCCCTTGAATGAAAATTGGGAATGAGAGTTGCTGCTGCTGGAAGTTCCTGGAGTAGCAGTTCTTCTTTAGAAGAAAGCACAGCCACACATTCCTTGTCTCTTCCCCAGATAGTTTTACAGAAGCATGCTTAACAGCCACTTCCAGTTTGGTTTTGAGTATATAGTACAGGTCATGTTGGGACCCAGGGGAGGAAGAATATAGCCCATCGATCCCAGATTTTGCCAATATCTGCTCTAAACTTATTAGGAGAGCTGGCTTTCACTTTCCCACCCCCACCCTCCCATCAATAACTGGCTATAGACTTACATGGTACAATCAGTTAAGAAGTAAGAGTTCCAGGGAAGATGTCATACAATTCAATAGCTCTCAACTTTTGAGCTCTGGCACTTCCCTTAGGAACTAAGCTCTGCCTGTGAATATGACAGATTCCTTTCATGCATCACAATGCAAAATGAGAAAGATTTTACAGAACCTGAATACAGAACCCGAATAACCTGAATTCAGAATAAGAATTATTGTTTAAGGTGCCTCCACGTTCTACTGTTTGTATTCAGTTTCAGAGAAATTTCATTCCTCTGTGGTCCATGGTTCACTAACTTCTAATCCAAATTTGTGTTCTTACTTTATTGAATAAAATGTATGTCTGTTTATCTCCACTGGGTCTCCAAAAGTCAGGACTGTTTTTCCAAAAATGCCTTGCTCCCAGCACATCATATGGGATGGGTTTATGCATATAAAATAGAACAATTCTAAAAGATGCCAAAAGATTGATTACAGCTTAAATTCTCTGGAAGTCACATCCTCTCTGGTCATACTAGCTGTGTCTGAAAAATGAGGTAGTATAGGATTCCCACCTTTTAAATCTTCCTATTATGTCCTCTTTACTATTAAAATGAAGCTTCATTTTGTGAAGACCATAGAATTTTTCCTCAGTCCACATGTATTAGTTAGTGAAATGAATACCACTCCTGAGATGCTGGTGTTCTGCAAAATTGACTAGTAAGGAAAACAATTTAAAAACTATATAATCATATATTTTCATTAGAATAAATTAAATTGATACTGAAACTCTGACTGTCATTTGGTGTCAGCAGTCATGTCCGCACAACACACATTCCTTGATTCAAAGGAAACTGACAACAAATATGATAAATGTGCCACACTGTGAAAAGCTAGTGAATTTGAATGTATGAAGGGAGAGCTGGGCAAATTATGGATGTCTCCATAGCCAGAGATTCTGTGTTGTAAGTAAAGCATGTATTAAAATGAGAACAGTGGCCATACTGCTCTTTCAGGCTTGTCAAATATGTTGGGAGAATAATGAAATTAGTGCAGAATTCTAATACTTTTAATAAAGGCTTTTTGTAATAAGACAAATTATATCAGCAGTCTTTTTATCCTGCAGTTATAGCAAGAAGAAGAAGAAGTGAAATATTGAAAAATAAAAGAGGAACATAGCATGGGACTGTCAAAGCTCTTTTAGGGCCTGGATCCTACAAAATGCAGATGGAAAGCCTTTCTGTGTTTTATTGAATGAAGCACTAATTGGAAGAATTGAGCTTTCCTAATTGTCGTCAAATATAACTTGAACTGAAGCTAATTGTGTTTGCATTCCATTATGTTTGCTATTAATGGCTGCATAGATCCCATTACTTCTCTTTGCCAGTTACACTTCACAAGGCTTTACTAATTCTATGGGAAGAGGTCAAAGGCACATCAGACACTGTTCTTTACTGGAGTACTTGGATCTCAGGGCCTGACACTGAGTCTTAGAATCTGCGCCTCTTCTCTGTTCCAGAAGAAAGGGTGAGAATCTTAGGATGAAAGAACTGCCTTGAAACATGTGTGATGTCTTTTTTCCCCATGTTATATGTAGCGGTTTTTTTTAATTTGAATTGCATACTCTGAACAACTTGATGGATTCTTAATGTACCATGCTCATAATATTTCCAGGGGCTACTTCTCTATTCATCAACCTTGTAACCTTGTCAAGGCCTGTCCCCTGTGGCATTACAAATCTTCAGACCTGGCATCTCTATTCTGCACATTTCCACTTGTACGAATGGAGATGCAGTCTTTATATATTTCAGTAATATGTCATAATTCACCCCTTGGAGGACTCAGATGAGGAGAACGAGGAGACAGATTACCAAGAAGATGCAGCCCCCTCTGAGTCTGAGGAGATGTGGGCTGAGGAAGTAGAGGATCCTGTTCCCTAGCAGGACATGGCAAGGTTATAGACTCTGAAGACAATGCTCCCTGTGCAAAGCCCAACACCATTTAAGTAACAAATGCTGACTTCATTAACACTAATGAGACACCTGTGTGTGCTTGACAGAGCTGGTCTTAAATATCATGGCAGTTTCTTCCCAGTCTTAATGCTGACAATGGTCTTGGCTAGCAGTACTCTCTCACATTTGTGTATTGTCTTCACCTTGGACTGATCACATTTTGGACTTTTCTGTCAACTCTTTGCTGACTCATGCCCTGGACTTCCGATTTGCTGATGCAATTGTTAGACTGGTTAAAGACTACCCTCATACTTCTGCCTACCTCTTGCTCCAATAACCCATGACTGAGCCAGACTAAATTCTGGACATATTGACTGGGGCTTCTGGGATAGGAATCCACCAACTGCAGAAGGGCCACAAGTTCCCTACTCTTGATCTAGAGGGTGCTTTGTGATCTAGATTTCCTGGAGGTTCTTCCTACCACCATCACCACACCAAACATGTGTAAAGCTCTAAACTGTTGCTATCAAAACACCTCGGATTTTATTCCTGCAGCAATATAGCAGATTTTAAGGTAGAAATTGATTTTTCCATGCAGGCTTAAGTAGGAAATCTATCTGCCTTACAGGCTATTTCTGAACTATACTGTTATAGTTTAGGAAAGGGCATTTAGAATTCTCAGCCAAAGAGCTCTTTGGCCTCAGTAAACTACAAACCCTAGAATTCCACAGGATGTTGAAAGTGGAATAATAGCAGTGTAACAGTGTAGCGTGGAAATGGCCATAGTCTGGCAAGGTATCAGTTGAAGGAAGAGAACCATATATACAGCAAGGACACTTTGAAGACTACAATGTATCTCTGTGCCCTTCACATATGGAGTCATATTGTATGTTCCATTTGCAGAACAAAATGGTTCATGTGGGGTCTTAGTGCAGCTGTTGCCAACCTTTTGGACCTCACAGACCACTAAGTTCACCATTTTCAATCCTGCAGACCATTAACATGAATTTTTTTTAAAAAGGTGCAAACATCTATAAAATAATGATCATAAAGGTTCCATTTTATTAATATGAAATGCACTTGTTTATAACCAATTATTTAAAAGCAACTTAAATCATCAAGTAGATATTATAGAGATAAATCAAAATACCAATTGATTCATAATCTGATATTTACAGACACCTTAGTTCATCAGGCAGGTACTATAAAGATAAATAAAAATATTACTTTATCAGCCACTGTGTCAATTGATTCAAAATATCTATTCTAATAATGTATTTAATGTTTCAACGGGTGGGTGTTATAGAATTCATACACAAACTTTTGGTTTCCCAATCTATACAGAAATTGATTCAATAGAGTCATCAAATAAATTCATTAAGCAGGTTCAATAAACAAGTTCATTATCTTTCACTGTCCTTTCCAGTCATCTCTCCCCCTCCCCTCTTCTCTCTCTCTAGTTGTCTCTTTCTCGTTTACTATCATTTTCTTAGAGTTCCTCTCACTTCTCTCACTGAGTTGTTCTTTTCTCTTTGTGTTGCAGCTGGTTTTGGTTTTGGAAGGTAAACAGATATAGCCGTCAAATGTCTAACAGTATGAATTTAAGTTAGAGCAGTAATAGTTGGAGTCATAGAGCTCACACGCAATACCCTCCAACAAATCTGAGTGAAGACAACAGGAGAATCACACTCAAGTTGGACAGGAGTGGGAGAGCGGGCATAAATCAACAAAATGCAGTGTCTCAAGCAGTCAAATGTACATAGATTGGGAGAGTCTTTCAAGTCATCAATTTTCACACACTGAAAATTTAAACTACGGTAAGTACTTCTGGGCTGTTAGTTCATTTTGAATTTAGAGCAGAAGGAAAAAAGAAATGAAGGATTGTCTTCAGCTGTGTCTTAGCAAATGAAGAGGGAAATGCCAAGAATTAGGCACAGAAACAAAGCAAAACAAAAAAACCTTCAGTCCGGTAGGGAAAGCAGCAAGGTTGAGTTTAGTTTATCCTTTGTATGATGCTTGTTAAATACCTTGTGCTCGGCTTCTTCTTCTTAGAGCAACAAATGGACCGTTCCAAAGAAGCGTGAGGGAAGGGGAGGAAATCCTCCTAGACTCCCAGAGGTCCTCTGCAGAAAGTTGATTCAAAGTCCGAACTAGAAGGTCTTATTACCCTATCCGCAACACAAGTCTTCCAGCTCTATCACATAATGAAAAAATAAGCAATTGTGTGTATATATGTGTGTGTGTGTATAAAATTGGCCAGAAGAAATTTGGCAGCTGAGTGTATGGAGAGAGATGTAATCCCTTCTGTCTCCTCCAAACTGCTACAGGCAAGATGAAAAAATGGAAGCAACAGCCTCTTGGGAGATCCTTCGGCTACTTCGTCCTCATTCACTGTACAGGTCTTGTCTTAGCTCCTGGTCTCAAATCCACCTCTGGCAAGACCCTTTTAGTTCAGAGGTACTTGGCAAGCCAGTATGAGGGTTCCCTCAGTATCAGCAACTCGTGGCAGCGACAATATTTGTCAGAGCATGCCAAAGACCGTGTCTCCAGCTCTCATATCCGAACTGGAACTTGGAAATCAAATAACATCCAAATTTCTCCACAGACCACTGGTTGGCAACTGCTGTCTTAATGCACGAAGGCACTGCATTAAGGGATAAAGTAAAGGGAGAAGGTATAGGAGAAAGGAAAGAGGTGAAGTTGTGAGTAACGCAAATGAAGAGAAGTTTAATCCTTCTCTCAGTTGTGTAAGGGTTCTGGTGTGTGGCTAAGTCCTTGCAGGATCCTGCAATAACTCAGATCCAGCTGGCTGCTCTGATGAAGTGCAGCTGGAGCAGCCAGCAGCCAGCTAGATAAGGGCTGAGGTTACTTTGCAGCCTTTGTCACAGCAACACAGTCTCCAGTGCTACTTATAGCCTCTCTTGACTTTCCAGTGGTCCTGATCTTGCTGATTGCTGACCCTTGACCCCTGGACTTGGACCCCTGCCTGTTTTCCAGACCTGCCTCTTCCTCTGGCCCTGTGGACTCTTGTTGCCTGGTAGGCTTCTACTGCCTTGAACCCTTGTTGTGCCTTGACCTTCTGCCTAACATAGATGCTTGTCTGTTGGAAAGGAGTGCAGAGCAAAGAGAGCCAGTAACCACTACTACATCCTGCTCGGTCAGACGGGGGAACCAAGGAGCGGAGTCCTGATGAGGAGCCCATGCAAGTGGATGAGGTCCATCTGCTGTTCTCAGATGTGGAGGAACATCTCTGGCACTCCTTGGGCGAATGCCTGTACAGTGGCCAAAAGGGACACTTTGCAAGTGGATTCCCTGCCAAGTGAGGGAGTTTGGGAAGTGGTTGGGCTGAGCTGTGCTAGGAGAGGCCTGACTGCAGCCTAGACAATTCCTTCTACATTTCTTGGTGATTGCTCATCTACTCCTGCCCCAGGGAGAAAGGTTGGCCATCAGTGCCATGGAACTTCATCCAACTTCATGGACATTGCCTTTTCCAAGGAACACAAGCTACCCTGTGTGGCCAAACTGGCCCTGGCTCCTGTGTTTGGCCTTGATGGCTCCCCTCCCACTTTGTCTCCGGACCTGTGACTCATGATACCGACCCACTGCCACTTTGGTCATCGTCTGGCACCAGGAACTTATTATGTTTGACTTGCTCCAGACTCCCCGTTATCTGGTCATCTTGGGATCCCCTGGCTGATGCGTGGAGTCAATCAATGCTGCAATTCACTTTCCCTCACTGCCAGGAAGTCTGGGCCTGACCACCGGTGCTTCTGCCTTTGCACGCAAACTCAGTGGAACCCATAGAGATGAACGCTGATGCCAGTGCTCTGGAGTCCCTACCTCAAAGTGGCATCCCCCTGGATTTCCAGTCTCCTGGTGGGGAGACTCTCCTGGATGAGTACTGTGATCTAGCTGATGTCTATGAAAAGAAAGGAGCCAAAATCCTGCTGCCCCACCATGAATATGACTGTTCCATCGACCTCCAGCTGGTGGCAGTGGTCCCTTTCGGGCACATCTATGCCCTGTTGGGGGCAGAGCTGGAGGCCTGGGGGACTACTTACAGGATAATCTGGAATGTGGATTCATCTGGCCCTTCTTTGGGAAAAAGGATAGTGGGCTTCAGCCATGCCTAGACTACTGGTAACTTAACGACATCATCGTCAAGAACTGCTATACGCTCCCCCTCATTCCAGAACTCTTTGAACAGCTGCAGGGGGCCAAGATATTTTCCAGGCTAGATTTACAGGGGGGCGTACAACCTTGTCAGTATCTGTGAAGGTGATGAGTTGAAGATAGCGTTCCAGACCAGATATGGGCACTTTGAGTACCTAGTGATGCCTTTTGGGTTCCGTAATGCCCCAGCTACTTTCCAGAACTTTGTGAACAATGTGTTCCATGACTTGTTGGACCACTTTGTCCTATTCTACCTGATGATATCATGATCTTCTCTGAGACCCTTGAAGAACATTGTCATCATGTCAGTGTGGTCCTCCTATGCCTGCAAGAGCATTGCCTTTAAGCCAAACTCAAGAAGTGTGTTCCATCAGGAGATGATGGAATTTTGGAGCTACATTGTCTCTCCTGCCGGGCTCCAGATGGATCCTCAAAAAGTCCAGGGGGTGCTGGACTGACCTTTGCCTAGGGATGTGAAGGGGGTACAGTGCTTCATTGGGTTCACTAGCTTCTATCGGCGACTCATTTGCAGATTCTTGCGGATCATAGCCCCCTCACAGCATTGAGCCAGAAAGGCACCTGGTTCCAATGAACCCCTGCAGTGCAAGAAGCTTTGGACCAGCTCAAGGAGGCTTTCACCACTACTCCCATCCTGGCAAACCCTGACCCACAGTCCCCATTCATGCTTGAAGCCAACACTTCAGATCAAGCCATTGGGGTTGTTTTATCCCAGTGCCAAGGGCCGCAGTTGTTCCTTCACCCTTGTGCCTACCTGTCCCAGACACTCTCACCAGCTGAATGGAACTAAAACATATGGGACAAAGAACTCCTGGCCATCAAGGTGGTGTTCAGGTAACAGCAGCACCTGCTGGAGGGCACACTGCATCCAGAGCAAATGCTTACTGACCACTGTAACCTTGAACATCTCCGGTCCATGAAGTGTTCAAGCTGTGCCAGGCCTGCTGGGCCCTGTTCTTCTCTCGCTTTAATTTCTAGATCACATACCAGCCAGGGTTCAGAAATGGAAAGGTGGATGTGCTCTCCTGCAAGGACAAGGGTACCATGGAGGAGGAACGGGTCCCAGTCCCTCTGTTACAGCCGGACAACTTCCTGATGGGAACCACAGAGTAAGATTTCATGGCGGAGATTTGCCAAGCTCTGCCCCTGGACCCCGATGCAGGGCCCCTCTTGACTACCAGCAACTTGCCAAGGGAACTGGGGCAGCAACAGCTGTACTTCTGTGATGGCTTACTCTACCACTGGGGCCAGCTCTATGTTCCAGAAGGGAGACTTAGGATCCAGGTCTTGGCACAGTGCCATGAAGCACACACTGCTGAACATGGAGGATATGCAAAGACGCTGTGCTTTCTCTCTTGTGCATTCTGGTGGCTCCACCTCCATTCAGATGTGCCAAAGTATGTCCACTCTTGCGAAACCTGCGCCTGGGCCAAGGTCCCACGGCAGAAGCACCAGGGACTGCTGCAGCCACTCCCAACACCCATGAAACCCTGGTCAACTATCTTCCTTGACTTTACCACCGATGTCCCCTTGCCCGGGGTACTCCACTATGCTGGTGGTGATTGAGTCCCTTACCAAAATGGCACACTTCATCCCAGCCCAGGGGGTTCCCAGTTCCCACCAGACGGCCCAACTGATCCTGGACCAGGTTTTCTGCCTCCATGGGCTGCCTGACACTGTGCTCTCCAACTGGGGGCCCCAGTTCACATCTCGCTTCTGGGCAGCATTTTTCAACTCCTTGGCATTGACAGATGGCTATTGTCGGCCTACCACCTCCCCAGAGAGATGGGCAAACTGAGTGGGTGAACCAGGTCTTGGAGCAGTATCTTCGATGTTTCTTCAACTACCCCTGGCCAAGTTTGCCAAGTTGCCAGCCATGCCTCCACAGGGCAAAACCCTTTCTATGCAAACTTTAGGCACCACCTTCCAGACCAGCTGTGAATGCCAGCATCCTCCCTGGTTCCAAGTGCCAATGACAGGGTCTTATATATCCAGGAGATACAATCTGAGCTGGTACAGCATTTGGAGAGGGCCAAGGCAGCCTACAAGGCCCAGGCGGACAAGCATTGGCAGGATGGACCCACATTTCAGGTGGGGGACAAAGCCTGGCTGTCCATGGAACACTGTAGATCCAACCACCCTCTGCCTAGTTGGACTACAAGTTTCAGAGGCCTTATCCCATTGTGTGGCAGGTTAGTCTGGTGGCATACAAACTGGACCTTCCACGGGCCCTGAAGATGCACCCTATGTTCCATGGCTCTCAGCATAAGCCCTACTGCACTAACCAGTTCCCAGAACTCGCCAGGCCACCACCCGTGCTGTTAGATGGGCATGAGGAGTTCCAGGTGGCTCACATCCTGGGCTCAAAATTGGTCTGGGGAAAGCTGCACTGCCTTGTGGATTGAGAGGGCTACACTCCTGAGGAAAGGTCTTGGTGCTGGTGCTGCACACTGCCAAGCTGCAGGCCTTCACCAACATTATCCAGAAAAGCCAAGTCCTTGAGTGAGAGTGGAACCCCTCCCTTGGAGAGTGGGGGGTACTGTGAGGTCTTGTCTATGACTAAGTCTTTGCAGAATCCTGCCCAATACCTCAGACCCAACTGGCTGTTCTGATGCAGGGCAGCTGAAGCAGACAGAAGCCAGCTAAATAAGGGATTGGGTTGCCCTGTGGCTTTTGCCACAGCAATATGGTGTCTAGTGCTGTCTGTAGCCTTTCTTGTGTTCCTGACCTCTGATCCCTGGACTTGGACCCCTGCCTGTTTTCCAGACTGCCTCTTGCCCTGTGGACTCTTGTTGCCTGGTAGGCTTCTACTGTCTTGAACCCTTGTTGTGCCTTGACCTTCTGCCTGTTTCTTAGATCTGCCTTTTGCCTCTGGTCCTGTGGACTCTTTCTACCTGAAGGACTGCTGCCCTGGACTCTTGTTGTGCCCTGACCCTTGGCTTCCTGATCTAGTGCCTGCCCTTTGGTCTAGCCCTGGTGCCTGTTCCAGTCAGCCCTAGCTGCCCATACCTTGAACCCTGACAAGTTGTTGATGCACCTCATTCTGCATCTCATTTTGCACTGTATGCACTCATTTTGTTAATGTCATACAGACATCTTGGAAAGTATCCACTAAGATGTGAGTAGTCTTTTTGGTGGTGGTAGGGCAGGGCAGGGCAGTATGCATTCCATAAGTCCTAGGAAAAGCTGTAAGATTTCATAGCGAAGCTGTAAAATTTTCTTTTTAGTAAATACATCATCTCTGTGTTTTACAACAGAGCTGAAGCCACTCATCTTGTTCATCCATGAGAATGTTTTGTATGGTGGATGACAGGGCAAAAAGCTGAGAGTTTGTCCACAGGGCTTTCAGAAAAAAGCAGTTAGAGTAGATAGCCAAAGTGTGGTGGGGAAGTAGCAGGACTGTGACTGTCAGCTGCATCCCCAAGGTCTATGCATGATTTTGCTTGGATACCACTCAAAGTTACATAAATAACATGGGCAGGAGTGGGCACTGGAGGCTGGAGCTTGGATTGGGATACTGAGAGTAATTGTACCCTCTTTAACACTAATGTGAAAAAATATGTTTTCCCCTTCAATTACAAGAAAATTCACCCTATTTCAGTTTGTTGTGACCTAATTATTGCTCATGTAAGTTACTGTGAAAGCTTTTCTAAGGTAAAAAAAGTGTAAATGCATCAAAATAAACACTTTTCAAATATGTCTTGATTATCACCTGGTTATATTACCTTCTCATAGAATACAAAGGATACATGAGAGTTGCTGCTTTGGAATATTTAAAGGAGGGGTGGAAACTATTCTGCTCTCCAGATTTTGTTGGACTGTGATTCCCAATAAATCTGGTGAATAGAGCCAATGATGGAAAAGGCTGAGAGGTACAGTCAAAAAAACATCTGGAGGGCTGCATGATCCCCATTCCTGATTTGATGTATTTTGCAACAGTTGATCCAGCATGGTTATACTGGCTTGAGCATTGAACTAAACTGTGGAGACCAGAGTTTTATTCCTCATTCAGCCAGGGAAACCCACTGGCTGACCTAGGGCATGTTGCATGCTATCAGTCCCCAGAAAAGCTTATGGTAGGTTCACTGTTACTGCAGGTTAGGCCTCCTTGGAGATAGCATAAAGATATCATTTTAATATCAATAATTTGGCTCTCTTCTACTACCCCTCTCCATGTGTTTGTGAGGCCCCTGGACAAACACAGAAGTAGGCTCAGCCACTAATCGCTGGACATTCCATTCTCCACCCAGGCAGGCCAGAAATAGCCAGATTCTTCACTTTAGGAGACCCCTCTGCAAACACCCTCATTATGTATACATGCTGGTTACAAAGGATTCCCTGCCCCGAGCAGGTAACTTGGCAAACTGAATACTCAAATGCCAAGCACTCTGCATTTGCATACCGGCTAACTCTCTGTCAATTCGGACTTAACTCAATCATGCTTAATTTTGACCTTTCCAAAGCTTTGTCCCGTGCCCGAAACTCATTGTTTTTCCCAAGTATGGCATAGCCTGCAGTTACATTTCTCTCTATAAAAACCCCTGATTCTGAGACCTTCCTCGGCTCGCTACCAAGTTCCAGACCGCCTTGCTGCCGCTTTGCTTGGCGAGCTTCCCCTCAGCTCCACATGCTGAGCCACATCGAACCCCAGCATTGCTCGCTATTCTTTCCGGGCTTCAGCAACAGGTTTCGTATCACCTGAATCTACTCTCCCTCTGAAAATCCCACTGTCATACTCACACTTTATTTTCCTTAGTTATCTGTGTGCATGTGTTGCTTACATTGTGTGCCTGTATTTAATAAAACTCATTCATTGTTTCCAACACGGTTTGCTTCTTGACTTGGCCTGACCCCGTAAACATTGGGTTACAAGATCCTGCTGCGTTACCCTGCCTCTTGTAGTGCCAACCAGTGCTCTTGACTAATTTCCCCATCTTGTATATTGTAAGGTTATTTAGGTGTCCCTCCCGGGACCCCCAGTGAACAGGGTAACATCACCTTAGGATCACCATAAGTTAGAAATGACTCGAAGAACAATGTTGTAAGAAACGACAGATTGAGACTTTCACCATTAGCTAGCAAAGTCCCAAGCCATTTCACACTTTATACAGCCAAAGTAACACAGTGTTATCACTGTTATGATATGTCTGGTGAGAGCACTAGATATATTTTTGATATCAAATAATTTGGCCTTGCTTGACCTCTGTTTGCCATCTCATGCCACGTGTTTGCAGAGGCCTCCTGGACAAGCACGTACGGATGCGGCCGTTAATGACTGTACATTCCAAAACCCCATTCAGGCTAGCAACTTAAGCCTCTCCGTTGCTTCAGGGAAAAACCTCCCTGCATACCAGCTCTGCTCGGCTCGGAGTTACACAAAGCCTTGCAGCCAAGAGCCAAGCCATTCCTTTATGTTGGACCATCAACGTACCGGCCACGCTATTGTTATCAAGAGCTAAACCAATCATGCTAAACTTGACCTTTTCCAACTCCTTTGTCCAACTCCAAATTTCCTTTGTTCTCACCGAGCATAACATAGCCTGTAGGTAAACTCCACCCTATAAAAGGTCTCCTTTTCCAAGCCCTCCTCGGAGTACTTTGGACTACTTTGGACTTCCATCCCGCCTTGCTGCCGGTTGTCTAAGGAAACTCCCCTCAGCGAGCCCCGCTGAGCTTTCTCTCCCGGAACCCCGCTTCTCTCCAGGACTATGAGACCAGGTGTCGTATTGCCTTCCTGAAAAGCTCTCCGTCTCTGTTTCTCAGTTAGTTAGTTGATGTCTTGTCTTGTGTGTTTCTTGTCTTTAATAAAATATTGTTTGTTACTTTGAAAACCTTGTCTAGCCACTAAAGTTACCCTGCCTCTTGTTTAGCCGAGAGAGTGCTCAAGCTAATATTCCCCCAACTGGTGTTTTTATTTGGTAATTTGGGTGCCCCTCCCGGGACCCCCAACATACAGGGTAACAGAGTGGTGGAGAACACGGTCAGCCCCGGTGCCCCCAGTTTGAGAAGGAGTTGTGAACCTCCTCCGATCTGTTAAGGTCGTTTTGCATTTTGATCCTGTCCTCTGGGGTATTAGCAACCCCTCCCAATTTGGTGTCATTCTGCAGATTTGATCAGCATGCCCTCCACTTCTTCATCCAAGTCATTGATGTAGATGTTGTAGAGCGCTGGGCCCAGGACAGAACCCTGTGGTACCCCATTAGTCACTTCTCTCCCAGATGAAAAGCAGCCATTGGTTTTGATGGTGGTTGAATGTGAGTGGAATGAGGGGTGACCATGGGAGAGAGCCTTACGGGCCATGAAAAAGCCAGCCATTTCCATTCAGTGGATAATGGATTCTAGATCTGCAAAACCTATCTTCTTAAATCTGTGGAAATAATATCTTTAGATAATAAAGGAAAATAATTTTTCTGATTAAAGTGCTGGGAGGAAATTGTAAATTGTCTAGTTTCTGACACTAAGAACTGAATAAGTAAAACTTTACTCTGTGAGACTGTAATTGTAAAACAGAATGCGTTAAAGGGATACCAATGGACTGACGAGAGAGTGGCTTCAAAAAGATACAAGTGTAAATTGTATCTCTTTGGAGCTGTTTGCAGCAAGGGTAGGGGCCATTTTTAATTAGATGTAGTCTTTTTTGTTGTTTAGTACAATTTGATTATCAGTTTAGTTTAAGTATGGTATATATGTATATAATTTTCTTTCTTTGTATGTTTAGTGTAATCATATATGTAGGTTGATTTTGTTGTTTGTCTTTACTGTATATTGGTTTGGTTGTTTGGTTTCTTTTTGCTTTATGTATTTTAATTTTTAAAAATTTTCTAATAAAATTGAATGTGATTTTTACTTTTTTAAATTGGATTTTATTAAGTAAAAATGCTGATTTTAAGTTAGCAAGTAGAAAATTGCAGCATAAGAAAGTGGAGTCCTTATTGTTCTCAAAGTGGTAGGACTGACTGTAACCAGACACTGGTGAGGAACAACAGAAGGACTAGCTCCTGATTTTTCAATCTTGTAACTGCAAGATTTAGGAAAAATGGACCCTTTCCCAGAAATCTTATAGAAACTGCTCAATGTGATTAGGCTGATCAGATTGAAAGAATTGCCATAATTGGAGCTGAAGCTGAAAGTGGAGATGAAAGAGCTGAAAGAAGAGGTGAAGCAAGTATGTAATGGACTTAAGAATTTGAGAAGACAGATGGCAGGTGTAGCAAGGCAACGTGAGAGTGAAGTGGATGTTTTGGATTGTAAAGTAGAAAGCATAATTCAAGGAAGGGAAAAAGTTTGGTTTAATTTGGAAAAGACATTTGTGGAAGTTGATTTCATAGAGAAATTCGCCTGTGAATTTGGGAAGAGTGCTGTAAAGTGTCTGATAATGAGATAAAATGTAGAATGCAGAGTGCTCCAAAATAACTGTCTTAATGTATGGAAAGGAAACAAGATGGATGGTTATTGATGTATGGAAAGGAAACAAGATGGATGGTTATTGATGGGAAATATTACTGGAATGAAAAAGAAGGTTTTGCTGAGAATGTGACTTCTGTATCAGAGTGGGTTTGTTGTACAAACTATGTGCATCTGCAAGGAAAAGTGCTCTGGTTTGTGTGGCAGAAGGAAAAAAAAGAATCAAATTCAAAACTAAAATGAGTAGGCTAAACTGTGTTAAGAAACCAGGTTATATGACAAAGAGGGCTAAATTGGAATATGAGGAGAAGGAGATAGAGATATAGATAATGATGTGGTCTTAAAGAGAAACTTTACTAAAAAAGGATTCTTATAATCGATGTTCAATTGGTAATGACATAAAATAAATTTGCTCAGATTTTAGTAAGGGAGTTTGGATATATGGGGAAAATAATTATAGTAACACTTTATAGTATGCAACAGAGTCTTCTTTGTGGTCTCTGTGCCTCATACAATGGGCTTTGCGTGTGTGCAGAGTCAACCACGGAATGTTCCAGAGCTCAGTAGCTTGGAGGGAAGTCCTGCCCTTCCGGCATATTGTGCATGCTCAGTACTGCCAGGCTCCCTTCCCTCCTCAGTTTCTTTCCATCCGCTAACCTAGTCACACCTTGGGTCTGTTTTGGAGCTCAGTAGCCTTCACTTTCTTCCTACTGCTCAATAAGTACCTTCCTCCTGCTTCTTTTTTGTCCCTGCTTTGTCTCTTCACCATTGGACCAAAAAGAAAAAGAAAAAGAAAAATGGACTCTCCTTCCCCTTGTAACCTCTCACTACTGTTCATGAGTGACTGCTTACCTTAAGGACAGTTTTCCTCATTGCCATCATGTCAGCACGTTGTGCTTCAGAATTAGTTGCACTCCACATGGATGAACCGTTCCTTGTTTTCCATAAGGATAAGGTAGTTCTTCGTCCTGATATCTCTTTGTTACCATAGACAGAGGTCTTCTACTTATCGTCGCTCCCCTTCACTCTTTGTCTGCTACAGTGGCAGAAGCAAAGGTGAGAGAGTTTCTGCTCAGCATCTGTTAAAATGGGTCGTGGAAACCATATGGATCACTTATGAACTAGCTAAATGCTTGGTTCCAGATTCGATTCGGCCACATTCAACTAGAGCAGTCTCTTCCTCTCTGACAGCCCTTCACAGCCTCCCTTTATAGGAACTCTGCCATGTGGCCACATGTTCTCAACCATCTACCTTCATTCAACAATACAGATTGGACTGCAGGGCAAGAAATGATGCTTGTTTTGGCAGGGCAGTGCTGGCTTCCATTTTGCAGTGACCTGACCCTCCTTCCACTGGTAAGCTTTTTAATCACCCATTATGTGAGGCACAGAGATCACAAAGAAGAAGATTGGTTGCTTACCTGTAACTGTGGTTCTTCAAGTGGTCATCAGTGCCTTCACACAAACCCGCCCTACCTCCCCTCTCTCAAGTCCCTGCTCGGCGGACTTGAAACTGAGGAGGGAAGGTAGCTTGGCAGTACTGAACATGTGTGATTGGTGGGAGGAGCAGGACTTCCTGCCAAGCTACTGAGCTCTGGAACATTCCATGGTTGACTCTGTGCATGTGCAAAACCCATTGTGTGAGGCATAACTTAACCATAGTTACAGGTAAGCAATCTGTTCTTCAATGATCTAAGCAGAAGAATTATTACTAGATAAGTATGTTAGTAAGATAGTTTCTTTTTCAATAGAGAGGGAATAGTTCAATAAAACTTAATGGATGATGCAATGATCAAATGATGTCATGACTGAAAGGATCACTAAGATTCAAGATGATAATGAGTGATGTTTTAAAGGATATGAAGCTCCTGGGGGTGGGAGAAAGAAAAAGAAGGAAAAAAAAGAATGTGATTACGTGATGTGTGGCCTTAGAAGAATAATGAGAAATAAGGTATTGAAAGAAAAGAATATCAGAATGTTAGAGAGGCTTGCAGTAACGGTTTGTTACCACAGTTGCTAGCCCGGATTTGTGGGATATTAGGTATCACTTTGATATCAATAATTTGGCCTTCTTTACCTATTCCTCTCCATATGCTGCGAGGTCCCCCGGACAAGCTCGCAAACAGGCACAGCTACTAATTGCTGAAATATCCTAAACAAATACAGGCAGGCCAGAAATAGCCATCCCGCTGCTTCAGGAGACCTCAAGGCAAGTACCCTATTATGTATGCACGCTACTTACAAAGAACTCCCTGCCCTGAGCAGGCAGCTTGATTAGAACGAATACTCATCTGTCAAGCACTCTGCGTTTGCATACTGGCTACTCTATTGACAATTCAGACTTAACTCAATCATGCTAAATTCTGACCTTTCGGAGGCTTTGTCTCGAGCCCAAAGCTCATTGTTTTCCCCAAGTACGGACTAGCCTACGGCCATATTTTCCTCTATAAGAACCCCTGACTTTGAGAGCTTCTTTGGATCACTCCCGACTTCCATCCATCCTTGCTGCCACTTTGCTTGGCGAGCCTTCCCCTCAGTCCCACATACTGAGAACCATCGTCTCTACAAACTTCTGCTGTAGACTACTGGGCTTCAGAACAGGTGTAGTATTACCCAAACCAACAACTCCTCTATCAATCCCTCTATCCCACTCCAACTTTTATTTCTCTAGTTATCTGAGTGATAACTGTGCTGCATACGTTGTTTGATTGTATTTTAATAAAAACCACAATTATTATTTCACTTCTGTTTGCTCCTTGACTTGGCCTGACCCCATAGACATTGGGTAAAAGATCTCGCTCTGTTGCCCTGCCTCTCGTATTGCTAGCTTGTGCTATTTGCTAATTTCTTCAACTTGCATAAATTGGAGCACACTTAGGTGTCCCTCACGGGATCCGCAGAAATCAGGGTAACAGGTTCACATATGTGACTGGTCATAAGAAGAATGGAAGTCTCTTTCTCCCCCACACTTTAAATTTCCTATTTTCTATACATTTTATTCTTGTATTCTTTCTCCACTTTGTAACTTTTTTCTTTTCTTTTTTCATTTTTTTTAAAATTGCATCTGCTAAATTGTTTTTGTAGAAACTGCTTAACAGATTTGTGCACAAAGTGTATTTTTAAAACAAACTACTGCTGTCTTCTTGCATAGTTGTTTGAGAAGCAGAAGGACTGGATTGTTTGTGTCTTTTTGATCAATAGTTTATTGATTGATTTAAAGCATTTATGTATTGTCTCTCAGCCTACCAGGGCCCCTGAAGTAACATAAAGTGGACAAACATCATTTTAAAAATATATAAAGAAAAGGCATTTAAAAACAGACTTAAAACAGACTACAAACACTCCTTAAATATAAATTTAAAACTGGAAAGTTTAAAAAGGTAGTGCAGTTTCAAAGATGAAAGGCCATGCCGCCTCTGCCCACCAGGAAGCTCAAAAGAGTTGATGGAACCAGCCTGCCTCCTATTGGGAAAGAGTTCGACAATTGGGGTGCTGCTGCAGAGAAAGCCCTGCCATGTGTATCCATCAACTTACCCTCACAGAGTAGTGGGACGATGGAAGGAAGGCTGGTTCCATCACCTCTTTTGAGCTTCGTGGTGTACAGAGAAAGTGGAATCTGGGCTGTATCTGAAAGGACATCCTTGACTGGGTGTTTTTACAGGCTTGTGTGGGTGCGTTTGTTTATTTCCAGCCTTGTGCTCTCCCTGAGCACATGGTCTAAGGGGGAGGGCTTCTAGTGACTGACTTGCTTGAGAGAGGAGCTAGCAGCCAATAGCTCTTTATAACTGCTTTCAGTGATCCCAAATGCTCCCATCCAGTTCAACCCCCTGCCGTACAGGAACATGCATTAAAACACTCCCAACAGATGGCCATCCAGCCTCTGCTTAAAAACCTCCAAAGAAGGAGACACCACCACACTCCAGTACAGCATATTCCATTATCAAAGTGCTCTTACTGTCAGGAAGTTCTTCCTAATGTTTAAGTGGAATCCCTTTTCCTGAAGTTTGAAGCCATTGCTCTTTGTTGTAGTTTCTGGAGCAATGGAAAACAAGCCCGTTCCATCTTTGATATGACATCCTTTGAAATATTTAAACATGGCTATCATGTTCCTTCTTAACCTTTTCTTCTGCACACTAAACATACCCAGCTCCCTAAGCTGCTCATCATAGGGCATGGCTTCCAGATCCTTCACCATTTTGGTCGCCCTCCTCTGGACATGTTCCAGCTTATTAGTTATTACTTTGAATTAATCTGATGGAAGCAAGGGTTCCCTTGCTTTTGCATCTACTAGCCTTTTATGTACTCATTGTTTGCCTAATTTATACTTTTATTTATTTCATAAAATGTGGTGGTGGTGGCGGTGTAATTTCAAGTCATTTCTGACTTATGGTGACCCTAATGCAAAGCTATCATGGGTTTTCTGGGGCTGAGAGGATGTGATGCATCCACTGGGTGACCTTATGGTAGTCAGCTATAGAATCATGGAAATCTAGAGTTGGAAGAGACCAGTCCAACCCCCTTGCATGCAGGAACACCCTCAAAGCAATCCCGACAGATGGCCATCAAGCCTCTGCTTAAAACCTCCAAGGAGGGAGACTCCACTACACTCCGAGGCAGCATATTCCACTACCAGACAGCCCTGACCGTCAGGAAGTTCTTCCTGAGGTTCAGGTGGAATCTCCTTTCCTGCAGCTTGAATCCATTGCTCCTTGTCCTGGAAGCCCTCTCCTTCCTCTATGTGGCATCCCTTCAAATATTTAAACATGGCTATCATGTCCCCTCTTAACCTCCTCTTCTGCAGACTAAACATACCCAGCTCTCTAAGTCTATCCTCATAGGGCATGGCTTCCAGGCCTCTCACCGTTTTGGTCGCCCTCCTCTGGACTTGCTCCAGCTTGTCAATATCCTTCTTGAATTGGGGTGCCCAGAACTGGACACAGTATTCAAGATGGGGTCTAACCAAAGCAGAGTAGAGTGGTACCAGTACCTCCCTCGATAGACACCATACTCCTATTGATGCAGCCAAGAATTGCATTGGCTTTCTTGGCTGCCGCATCACACTGCTGACTCATGTTCAGCTTGTGGTCTAGGAAGACTCCTAGATCCCTTTCACATGTACTGCTATCCAGCCACGTGTCCCCCATCCTATATTTCTGTATTCCATTTTTTCTGCCTAAGTGTAGGACCTTACATTTCTCTCTGTTGAATTTCATTTTGTTAGCCTTGGCCCAGCCCTCCAATCTGTCCAGGTCATTTTGAATTTTGATCCTGTCCTCTGGCGTATTAGCAACCCCTCCCAATCTGGTATCATCTGCAGATTTGATGAGCATGCCTTCTATTCCTTCCTCCAAGTCATTGATAAAAATGTTGAACAGCACTGGGCCCAGGACAGAACCCTGTAGCACCCCACTAGTCACTTCTCTCCAGGATGAAAAGCAGGCATTCGTGATCACCCTTTGGGTTCGGTCGGTCAACCAATTAAAGATGTCATTGTTCTTTCCATCTTCTTTAATTTTTACTCAGTTTCTGTCAACCTGTTTTGTGTGCTTTGAGTCGTGGACGTCCTCTCATCCTTGACTTAAAGTGCTATTCCTCTTCCTTTCCTGTCTGGTCTTTTTTATTTGGAACTAGTGTATTTACCTGGTGTTGCCCAGGATTTTAATTTCTCATTGGTAATATTTGTTAGAAATACCGTAGGAATTACCTTACCTTACCTTACCTTAGGAATTAGATGTGGTTGAAATACACAGATTTGGGATCCTGTGTCTGTAATTGCCCAAGCTGCCTTGTCCAGTATCTGTAACTTTTCCCCATAGTTCCCAATCCAGTCTGTATTCAGAGTTGATAACATACAGAGGTTTGGTTTCTGAAGGAATACACTGGCATTCTCATTGCTGCTAGGCCTTGTCTCCATAGCAACCAGCTTGAAGCCCAAGAGCTCTCTAGCCAAGGCCCCTCCCTAAGCTGCTATAAAGGCCCCTCCCTAAGCTGCCAACTGTGAATCCTTCCATGGAATCTTTATAAGCAACCAATCATATGAGGTCTTCGCCTGCTGGACACAAACAGACAAACTCACTCACAAACTTTGATTTTTATATAGTAGATAGGTTATACTCTTCCATTAGTACATTCTAATCATGAGATTCATTCCACGAGGTTTCAGTGATGCATATTAAATCGTAATTGCCTTCCTGTGTTAAGAGTTCAAATTCTTCTTGTTTCCCATGCTCTGTGCATTAGCTTAGACATATCTGTAAACGTGTGTCATTCTCTGCAGCTAATTCCTAGTTGGGTTCTAGTTCTAATGGCCTAATTCCACCTGTACCATATTTTTTATTAAGTAAAGAAACAAGGGGAAAAAACATAATGAAAACAAAATGATACTACATACAACAAAATAATGCAAAGGAAATAAACTATAGAATAAAACTATACAACAATACCCTATCAAAAAAGAAAAAAAAATTACAAATATTAAAATAAGCTATGAGACATCTACAAAACTACAAATAACTAAAGATTGTTTCACACCCTTGTTGTAAATAGAAAGCAATCATCAGGCCATAGGAACTAATTATTGGAGGCTTAAATTTTAATTAAAATTAATACTTGTCCATCGTATATTTTCACAGTAAATATAAACTTAGAAAAGTATAGAATCACAGAAACATAGTGTTAGAAGAGACCACAGTGGCCGTTGAGTCCAATCCCCTGCCATGCAGGAACAAACACTCAAAGTACCCCCAGCAAACGGTCATCCAGCATCTGCTTAAAAACCTCCAAAGAAGGAGACGCTACCACACTCCGAGGCAGCATATTCTACTCTTGAGTGGCTCTGACTGCTAGGAAGTTCTTCCTGATGTGTTTAGGTGAAACATCTTTTCCTGTTGTTTGAATCCATTGCTCCATGTCCTAGCTTCTAGAGCAGCAGAAAACAAACTTGCTCTATCTTCAAAATGACATCCCTTCAAATATTTAAGCATGGCTGTCATGTCTCCTCTTAACCTTCTTTTTGTCAGGCTAAATATACCTAGCTCCCTAAGACTCTCCTCATCGGGCATGGCTTCCAGACCCTTCACCATTTTGCTTGCCCTCCTCTGGACATGTTCCAGCTTATCAATATCCTTCTTGAATTGTGGTACTCAGAACTGGATACAGTATTCCAGGTGACGTCTAACCAAAGCAGAATAAAGTGGTATTATTACTTCCCTTGATCTTGACACTATACTCCTGTAGATGCTGCCCAGAACTGCATTGGCTTTTTTTTAGCTGCTGCATCACACTGTTGACTCATGTTCAGCTTGTGGTCGACTAAGATTCCTAGATTTCTTTCACATGTACTGTTTTCAAGCCAGGTATCACCCATTGTGTAGCTGTACATTTCATTCTTTCTTCCTAAGTGTATTATCCTACATTTTTCCCTGTTAAAATTCATTTTGTTAGTTTTGGCCCAGTTCTCTAAGCTGTTCAATTTATTTTGAATTCTGATCCTGTCCTCTGGGGTATTAGCTATCACTCTTAATTTGGTGTTACCTGCAAATTTGATAAGCATGGCTTCTATTCCTTCATCCAAGTTATTGATAAAGATGTTGAATAGCACTGGGCCCAGGACAGAACCCCATGGCACCCCACTAGTCACTTCTTTCCAGGATGAAAATGAGCCATTGGTAAGCATCCTTTGTGTCTGGCTGGTCAACCAATTACAAATCCACCTAATGGTAGCTAACCCACATTTTATTACTTTGTCTGCAAGAATATCATAGGGGACCTTGTCAGAGGCCTTACTGAGATCAAGATACACTACATCCACAGCATTCCCTTCATCTAACTCTTATCAAAAAAGAGATCAGATTAGTATGGCATGGCTTGTTTTTGAGAAACCCATATTGACTTTTAGTGATGACAGCATTCCTTTCTAAGTGCCTACAGACTGTCTGTTTAATGATGTGCTCTAGGATCTTTCCTGGTATTGATGTCACACTGACTGGGGAGTAACTGTTTGGGTCCTCTTTTTTCCTCTTTTGAAGATGGGGATAACATTTGCCCTCCTCCAGTCTGCTGGAACTTCTTCTGTTCTCCAAAAACTCTCAAGGATTATTGCCAGTGGTTCTGAAATTACTTCTGCCAGTTCTTTTAATACCTTTTGGTGTAGTTCATCTGGCCCTGGTGACTTGAATTCATTAAGAGTAGCCAGGTATTCTTGTACTGTCTCTTTACTTATTCTGTTCTGCATTTCTCCTATTACACCATCTGTTCCAACACAGACAATCCAAGTAGTTACTGCTTAATAATTCTAAGTAATTTATTAATAATAATTGTAACTTAATTATTACAAATCATTTTAACCACTTAGGAATTACTTATCAAATACAAATATCATGTCTTAACAAAGTTTAACTTGGCTCCTTACATACTAACTTAACACTAAATATGCAAGTTTTTCTTAACATATTCTATCTTATATATTAATCATCACTAACTTATTCTTATTCTATGCTATATTAAATTAATAATTCTTAAAATAATAATTCTCTGTATAATAACTTATAAAAGCAACAAAGTAAATCTATTAACTCTAATTACTCTTGCAATAGTGAAAATGGAAAATTTAAAATTAAAATTTTAAAAGAGAAATAAAAGCTATCTTTATCATCATCAAATACCCTCAATCCCACTATTAGTATTCTTCTAATTATCTTAAGCCTCTTTCTTTATCAAATGCATATTTTTCTTTCTTTTCATAATCATAAGCCTCTTTCTTCATCAAACACTTTCTTCTCCTTTTCCTTCTCTCTCTCTTTCTTTTCCCAAGAACTAAATCATATTTAAATATGCTTAAAAGGCCTTTTGTCAGGACAGCCTTGCTTAATCTGTGTCTTCCATCATTGTACATAAAAATCAATTCTTCAAGCCAATCCCAACTGAAAAGAACATTTTTCCTAGGAAATCTATCCATCAGTAAATTATTATTCTCCTTTTTTCCCAAAGAAAACTTCTTGTGAGCTCACAGAGTAGTTATCATACATTCTCCAGAGTAATGTCAGTTCACGCTTCAAGTTTTGGTCATTCGACTTTACATTTGAAGTTGGGTTGTGACATCTCTTACACTTCTCGTCGTTCCAACGTCAGCTTGTGTTTATCTCATCTTGTATAAACATAATTTCTGAGTCTCATGTCAGCTCTTGGAAAGATTGTATTGCATCTTCTTTTCCCTCTAATTGCCAATGCATTATTTCAACCAACTGTTGTATTTTAAAATCCTCATTTTCATCTGATCGATCTTTAAAATGTGATGACAGTTTTTCTCTAAATACTTGAAAAATGTTCTCAGTAGATACTTTAACTTGTCTAAATTCAATCTAAAAAAAAAATGAAAAAAGTAATCTGGTACATCCTCAGACCTTCCCAGGTTGTTTTTAATTTGATTGTGACAACCCACAATTAAGTCATGATTAGTTCCATTCAATATTTACCATATTCTTAAACAATAAGGCTGTATTCCCAAAACATTAGATAACAGGAGATCTCATGTAAGTTTCCCAGAGATGTTAAAATTAGCATAACGCTACACAGCAAACAGACTGGGAAAATGACTTTACAAGTCCCATCTTCATAATAACATGATTGTCTTAGTAGTAAAAACAAAGTCTTGTTCTATTATTATTATAAACCAAGTATAAACATGATCCAAATCAGAGGCACAAGAAAGTCCAATTAACAACCAGACAACACAGACAGTCAAATGTTAGAAAAAAGGAAGTTAAAAAAAAAATTCAAATTCCATTTCTAAGTCCAAGAATGTAAAGAGAAAAAAAAATTCCAGAGCAAAACTAACAGGTAAAAGAGAGAGCGAGAGAGTTCTTAAACTTCATGTATAGTCCCAATAGCAATCCTGAAAAGAGGTACTGTTGTTACCCTGACTTGCAAAAGTCAAGGTTCTTCTTCATGGTCTCTGTGCCTCACACAATGGGAATCTTCGTGCATGTGCAGTAGCTTTTTGGAAAGTTCCAGAGCTGAGCAGCTTGGCGGGAACCCCTCTCCCATCTGATACTGAGCATGCTCAGTCCTGCCAAGCTAACGGTCTCTCCTCAGTTTCCTTTCGTCCGCTGACCTGTTAGCAGCTTGGAAAGCCTTCCTCGCTGAGCTTTGCTTCGCTGTTCTTCATTCTTCGACCATTCTTTGTGTTGTTTCTAACAAAAAGACTGTAAGAACTCTTCCCCCTTTCTATGTCATCATTGTTTAAGTTGTGCGTGTTTTGCAGTCACAAGGTCTCCTTGTCTGACGGCCACTCCAAGTGCCTGTTCTGCCTTGGAGAGGCCCATAACATTCGGGCATGTTCTATCTGTAAAGACTTCACCTCTCAAACCCTGAAAAACAGAGCTTCTCGGTTGAAGTCTCATTGTTGGGAGCAAGCCTGTCGGATAAAGGAGCAGGCGGCTTCGAATACTGCCCTTTTCACCTCCTCCATGGCTCAGCATTCTCCTAGGGCCCTCTCAACTTCAAGGCCTTTGTCGACACCCTCTTCCATGATGCCGATTTTACCTTTGGCATCAGCCTCATCGATACCAACTGCCTTGGTACTGATACCAATATCATCCTCCATGGCTTTGCCTCCAGTCTCCTTGTTACTGAAGATTCCGAAGCTCTCCATGATGCCGATTATCACCTCCTCCTCTCGAGAAGCTTCTTCTAGCTCTCAACCAGCTTCCACTGAACCTCGCAAGATCCCTACTGTTGCTCAGCATAAGCGAGCTTCGTCCCACCTTGCTGACTTCTCCATTAAGGAGAAAAAGAAGGAGGAGCGCCACTCTCCTTCTCCTCTAGGCTGCCAGCCGGCTCCTTTGCTGATGCCCCCTCCAACGCAGCCTTCGATGGCTACCATGGAGGAAGAGGACACTCCCAACCATTTGCCGGAGCGTGACGATGTCCAGCTCCTGGTGCTCTCAGTCCTGGTGGCTGTTGACTTTGACTCAGAATGTCAACCCTTGCTGCCAGTATCTCCACCAGTCATGTCAGCCCAGATAGGAACAGCGGGTATACAAACCCCGCTTCCTCTGACCCTCACTCCTGCTGACCCTGAGTTGCACTATCCATTCTATTCGGATGCTTCTCGGGCTCCTTCCCGTGATCACCCTCAATCTAGCGTGGCATGCTCTCTGGGACATGGCGATAGAGGTAGATCCCCGCGTCTTGGGGACTATGTTTTCCGCAGAGAACATGACCCTTCACAGGCGAGGCTTGACTCACTCTTCTCTTCAGCTTCTTGTTACATTGCTCGATACAGCCACGAGCATCTGTGGAGACAACAGCCTGGCTCCTATTATTTTTACTCACCGGTCTATCATGATCGATATCATCCCAATATCTGTCGTTGGTCGCTCTACCGCCCACGGCGTTCCCGCTCTCTGACACACTCTTCTGCGTTTCACTACTGACACCCCTCTCAATAGCGGCACTCAAGGACCCGTTCCCGTTCCCGTTCTCCATATTACTCGCGCTCTGCCACCCACCACCGGTCCCATGACCAGTTGCCTCTTTGAAGGCCAATTTCACCACCTCCTCAGGTGATAGCAACGGTCTCTCAGCCTCCGCCGGATACCCACCTTGCATCTATGTTACCAACATTTATAACAGCTTCAGTAGCGACTCAATCCATCATTGCCCTGATCCCAGCAGTCCTTCCAATGTCCTCAGTGCTGATGTTGTTAATGACGTCAATACCGCCTCCAGTACCAGCTACGATACTGGCCCCAGTGGCATTTCCGGTCCCCGCTAGTGCTCCTCCGGCTGTTCCCTCAGCTCCGGTACTGGATCGACCCCGATCCAGTCCCCATCTCAGTCATCTGCCTTTTATGATTCTGACAGTGATTCTGCGGATTCCATGCCTGGCTCCCATACCTCTCCGCCATTGGCCTTTGGAGATCCAACCCCTGAATCAGCTCCTGAGAATGTCAAGCAATTTTCTGACATCCTGGTCAGGATGGCCAACGCTCTTGGCCTGGACATTTCTGTACTCCCTCCGACGGTGCAGGACCCGGTGTTCCATTATGTCGACATGCAGTCTCCTTCCATGGCTCTGATTCTGTTCCTCCCTGTCCTGCAGGAAGTGTTAAAACATCCCGGGGCCCAGCCAGCTTCGCTCCAGCTCACCGCCTGGAGCACCTTTATTGGACCCAGAAAAAGGATGTCAACTTCCTATTTAACCATCCCACACTGAACTCGATAGTTGTCAAATCCTCTCAGACTAAGGGAGGTAAAAGGGCTCACATGACACCTCTGGATCATGAGGGCCACTGTTTGGACACCTTCGGTTGCCGTTTCTACTCTGCATCCTCCCTGATTGCCAGGATGTTGAAAACACAGGCTTGCCTGGCTGCCTATCAGAGGAACTTCTGGGACAGATTCTTTCCTCTGCTCTCTCATCTGCTGGACAACCAAAGAACTAATGCCATCCAGTTCTACAATGAGTCTGTGGCCCTCTCTAACCAGGAGATCTTGTCTTCTCGCCATGCTGTCGAGGGTGCAGCACGAGTGATGGTTGGGGCCATCCCCTTTGTCATTTTGTATGGTTTCTCTCCGCTGGCCTTGCAGAGAACAGTAGGAAGAGGATCGAGGACCTGCCCTTTAACGGTCAAGAGCTCTTCCATGTGACCATGGATGAGGCCATGGATCACCTCGTAAAGGCTCGCCTTACAGCTAAGAAAATGGGTTTCCATCCCACTCCTCAGTCCAGGAGACCATCCTCATCACACTCCTCATGGAGGCGTTCTACCTATTCTTATAGGTCACGTTCCCCTCACCATTCAGACCCCTCTTCCAGCTTCCTCCCAACGCTCCTTCAGACGGTGCCAACCATCCTCAAAGAAATCCTCCTCTATTGCTAAGTCCTACTTTTGACTTCCCTTGCAGGTCGCCACCTCTACTGCTGTTCCATCTGCCCGTCCACCTTTCCAGAACCTGTGGACTGGCTCGCCAGTTCAACATCTGGCGCAAGATCATTTAGGACTCCTCGGTTCTTTCCATCGTCCATCTTGGTTACGCTGTTGAGTTTCAAAGTATTCCACCTCTAGGCATCTTCTACTCCACCCCCTCCAGTCCAGCCCTCCTCAAGGAGATTGAGTCCCTCCTCCTCAAAGGGGCCATAGAGCAGGTGCTGCCCTCAGCCAGTTCCACTGGCTTCTTCCCCCGATACTTCACAGTACCCAAATTAGACGGCACTCTCCAACCTATCCTGGACCTCAGGGGGGTGAATTCTTACATTCTTCCCTGAAAATTAAAGATGGGCACTCTCTCTTCCATCCTACCTTTCCTGCGTTGTTGGGACTGTTTCGCCTCCATCGACCTACAAGACGCCTACTTCCATATCGTAATTTGGAGGTACCTCCGGTTCGCAGTTGATGGCCTTTGCTACCAATACAAGGTCCTGCCGTTCTGCCTGTCTACCGCCCCCAGGGTCTTCACCAAATGCCTAGCACCTGTGGTATCTTACCATCATACAAAATGTGTTATAGTGTATCCCTACATGGACGACTGGTTACTGGTGGCACCCTGCAAGCAAAAGTTGTACGAGGATATTCACTTCGCCCATTCACTTCGCCCTTTCCCTTCTCTCAGATCTCGGCCTCAGGGTGAACCCCAAGAAATCCCACCTGGAGTCTTCACACACCCTGGAATTCATTAACTTGGACTCTGCCTCCGCCAAGGCCTTTCTCCCGGTGAAGTGAGCTTGGATGCTGCGTCAAGCCACCATCGCTGTCCTACGCACCCCGTTCATTTCTGCCCAAAGAATCTAACAGCTCTTGGGCTACATGGGAGCCACGACAGCAGTAACCTATCTGTCCCACCTCCGTGCTCGCCGTCTACAACATTGGTTTCTCCAGACTTTTGACCCTCTTCTAGATGACCAACCTCACCTTCTGCGGCTCCCTCCAGTGGTGGCTGTCGCCTTGCCACCTGCTATCGAGAATGCTGTTTGTCGAACCTCACCCGACACTCACTATCATGACATATGCCTCCCTGCTCGGCTGGGGAGCCCACTGTGGACGTTTTACCGTACAGGGACATTGGGCTGACCTGGAGACGCATCTTCATATCAATGCTTTGGAGCTCCTAGCCATCCTGAAAGCCCTGCGGGCCTTCTGGAACCTGATCATTGGACAGAGTCCAGATCCTGTCCCGCGGTGGTTTCATCTAGTGGGACAAGACAATGTGATGGCGGACACGCTGAGCAGGGACATGGCATGTCAGCATGAATGGTCCCTCTCCGATGCTGCCTTCCAGCAGATAGTGTCCCGTTGGGGCACGCTGTCCATCGATCTCTTTGCGAGCAATCGGAACAAGGAGCGTCCCTGTTATTGCTTGAGAGCCGGCCTTGGGACAGGGAATTCCTTTACATCTTTCCTCCACTCCCACTCCTGGGCCGAGTGGTAGCCAAGCTTGTGACAGACAAAGTGAATGCCGTCCTCGTAGCCCCGACTTGCCGAGGCAGCACTGGTTCGGCCCCCTCCTCACTGCCACTCGGAACTGCAAGATTCGACTTCATTGCACGCCAGATCTCCTCTCCCAATCGGACGGTCTCGTACTTCATCCGGACCTTCCTCCCTGCATCTCCATGCTTGGAGGATAACCTTTTAGATTCCTCTGCCGTCTGTGATAACTGAAGCCCCTGTCAGAGCTGCTGATGACAAGCAGCAGCTGTTGGTCCCTGTTGCTCAGGGTGGAGATGAGTCCTGCAGCTCAAGAGCTCCCCCTGCTGTTAAGGACCAAGCAGGCTCGGACGTTCCTCTGCCTGCTCTTTTAGGGCAACTGGAATCCAGCTGTGATCCCAAGGATGCCCTGGAGTGTGCATCAATCAGCCCACAAACTAGGCGGAGACTCAAGAGAGCTGAGCAAAGGGAGGCTTCCTTGATTAAATTCAAGAAGCAGTAACTGGCCACATCTGTGCCTGGGCTATATAACTGCCTGCCTGGAAGCTTTCCTTTGCTTGTGGCAAACTTTCTATAAGTCCTCTCCTTGCCTATTCCTTGCTTCCAGCACCCGGCTCCTGATACTTTGGATTGATCTCTTGGCTCCTGACCCCTGGATTTTGGACTCTGACTACGGCTTTCGCTTGTCGCCCAGGCTTAGATAAATGGACTGCCTATGAGTAATTGCTTGCTTTGATGCCTTCTGGTGGGACTCTGCTATCTCTCCCTCTGCCTTCTCTGGGCTGGCTCACCGCCCGGGTCTCCAACCTTGACACCATCCAAGCTGTCCTGACGGCTGCCAGAAAGGAGTCCACTCGTAGATCCTACAAGTGGCGGAAATTTGTGGCTTTTGCAGATACCTGAAGTGAGGCATCATCTCCAGCTTCATTGTCGACAGTGGTGCATTTCCTGTTGCAGCTCTGGGAACAGGGCCTTGCTTTCTCTTCTCTGAAGGTCTACCTCTTGGCCATCATAGCCTACCAGCCGCGTGGCACTCCTTCTGTGGCCCTCTTGGAATGCTACAGTCAAGCAATATCTCAAAGGGCTTCAACACCTCTACTCTCCTGTCTCCCCATCACACCCGCCTTGGTCGTTGTCGCTCGTTCTCTCTCAGCTTATGGGCCATCCTTTCGAACTGATGGCTGCATCTGATGACTGTCTCCTTACCTTAAAGATGGCCTTTGTGGTCGCTGTCACTTCAGCCAGGTGGGTAGGGGAATTGACCATGCTATGGCCAGATAAACCCTTCCTGGTGTTCCACCGTGACAAAGTGGTTTTGTATCCAGATCTGTCCTTTCTTCCTAAGGTCGTCTCTGACTTCCACCTGAATCAAGACATCATCTTACCTACCTTCTATCCTGATCTGGTTCAGCCGCTCAAGCGCTCACTCCATTCACTCGACGTGCATCGGGCTCTAGCCTTCTACCTACAAATGACCTCAACCTTCTGACAGACTCCACACCTGTTCGTTTGTTATGGTGGCTGCTGGAAGGGTAACAAAGTGTCCACTCAGCGGTTCTCCAAGAGGATTGTCCAGACAATTCACCTAACCTACAAACTTGCGGGACAACCTCCACCAGCTCCCCCACTCCAAGCCCACTCCATGAGGGCCATGGCTTCATCAGCAGCTCTCCTCCGTGGGGTTGATTTGCAGAAGCTCTGTCATGTGGCTACCTGGTCATGGCCTTTGACCTTCGTCCGCCACCACCACCTCGAGTGCCAGGCCCGGTGTGATGCTCGCTTTGGTCGTGCGGTGCTGTCTTCGATTCTGTAGGACCTGACCTGCCATCCAGTGGTAAGCTACTCAATCTCCCATTGTGTGAGGCACAGAGACCACGAAGAAGAAGAAGAACAGCAGGTTGCTTACCTGTAACTGTGGTTCTTCAAGTGATCATCTGTGCCCTCACACACACACACACTCAGCCTCCCCTCTTTCAGGTCCTTGCCTCGGCGGACTTCAAAACTGAGGAGAGACCGTTAGCTTGGCAGGGCTGAGCATGCTCAGTACTGGATGGGGGAGGGGTTCCTGCCAGGCTGCTCAGCGCTGGAACTTTCCGAAAAGCTACTGCACATGTGCAAAGATTCCCATTATGTGAGGGCACAGATGACCACTTGAAGAACCACAGTTACAGGTAAGCAACCTGTTCTTACTCAACCTGGGGAAAACCTGATAATCCCCTCAAGTTGGCTACTCTTGGCTGAGAACCCTTTGTTTATGTAGATTTGCACAGCCTGAGGTCTCCTTGGGCTACGTGACTGGGGATTTTCCTGGTCTTGACCTAGTTTTGGCCACTCGACCTCTTTGCATATGTGTCCATCGGGGCAACCTCTCTGGCATGGTGGGCATACCTGATATCAACTTTATAGTTCCCAGGATAGGGTATGCCAGTGGTGTAACACTGTTACTTTAAATGCAATACAAGAAGACTCTAAAGCTATTTTAAGATTCCAGCTGCTGTAAATGAAGGACTTCTTGTCTCCCATAAGTAAAGATAAAGAAAATCAAATTATGTACCTTACAAGAGAGCTGGACGCAGGGAATATAGTGTCGATATGGGGGCTGAAACCCTCACTCCTCGCTCCACCGAAGCGTGCAATTCTCCTGAAAGCTTGGGATCCACTGTGGCAGCTTCATTCTGAGTGGACACTCTGCTGGTCCCAATTCTGATTCAACAGTGTCTTTGAAGTCCCCGTATATCAGGGAGTCTGTTACCCTGTTCTCTGGGGGTCCCGGCAGGGATGCCCAAATAACCAAACCACAATAACACAACTTTGGGGAAAATTAGCTGGAGCACTCACTAAAGCTAGCGAGAGGCAGGGTAACTTAGCAGGGATCTTGCAACCCAGCGTCTACGGGGTCAGGTCAGTCAAGCAGTCAAACAATTTTAAAATAGCAAAAATGATGTTTTATTGAAAGAACAAACAAACAATAAAGACACCACAATCACACAGCTAACGAAAGAATTGGAAATAGGGATTTTCGGGGGAAATGGGTGATATGACACCTTTCTTGTAGTCCTAAAGAAGATGAAGATTGAGTTCGTGGATATGGAGTCTCAGAACGTAGGACTGAGGGGACAGCTTGCCAGACACAGCGGCAGCAAAGCTGGATGGAACTCAGGAGCGATCCAAGCGGTCTGAGGTGGTCTCAGAATTGGGGGGGGGGTATATCGGGTGAATTGTGACTGCAGGCCATGCCTTACTCAGTGAGAACAATGTGAGTTTGGAGCGGGACAAAACTTTGGAAAAGGTCAAGTTTAACATGATCAGCTTAGCGCTGAATCAACAATAGTGTAACCAAGTATGCAAATGCACAGTACTTAGTCCGGCTTTGTAAGACTATCGGCTCAGAGCTGGGCACCTTTGTTAGTGTTGCGCTTAAGCAGAAAGGTGTTTGCAGGAGAGGTCCCTGAAGCAATGGATTGGCTCTGTTCTGCCTGCCTAGGTGGAGAATGGAATGTCCAACAATTACTGGCCGCGCCTGTTTACGTGCTTGTCCGGAGGCCTCGCAAACACGTGGAGCGGGGTGGCAGAGGAAGGCCGAATGGTTTTGATATCAAAAACGATATCGAGTGCTATCTCTGGGTAGGCCTGGACCGAAGTAACAAGTCCACTAGATGACAGAGAGAGTCCCCCCATCAGGCACAATGCTTCTGGGGTCAGTGATCTAGCAGAGCTAGCGAGATCGTGTCCACCATTGACATGACCAGATGTTGGAATCAATTTCACTTGCATCATTGAGGTTATTGTCCCCAGTACTTGATGTATCCTTGAAGTTTTTGTCCCCCCTGTACTTTTGAATACTGTCTCCCTCCTTCATGTAACTCAGTCTAAAGCCTTCTTGATCTGGTTTGTGAGACTCCTAGAAAATACATCCTTACTAAGTGAGGTGCAACCTATCTCATGGAAGAAATCCTTCTTGATGAAGGTGCAGATCGTGGTTCAAGAAGCCAAATTTTTCTAAATGGCTCTAACTGTGGAGCCAGTTGTTCATTTCAGGCTTCTAATTTCCCATTCCAGTGTTCACATACCATTTAAATATATATAAACACAATTCCTAAATAGAAAAATAACTGGCAGCATTTTTTTTTAAAAAAAACAGTGATTATCTTAGGAAGAGTTACTTGCTCCCACACCACCTCACTATCACACACAGAGAGAGAGAAAGCTCAGAACTAGTTAGGTTCCCAGGCTCTGACTGAAAGAAGAGGTCTAGGTGTTACTCATAACCCCTGAGTGCATTTTAATTTAAAGGTTTGTGTTAAATTGTCAGCTGCTGCATGTTTGTTGTTGTTGCTATCAACAAAATCATTTTCTGTAATAGCTTCCATAGGTGCAAGGAAGGTTATTTGTAATGCACTGAATTGTGCTAAGGGCCTCTTCTCTGAGATCAAAGCTTTTTTTTAGTGGCTGATTAAAGGAGCCTTTGAAGTTTGGCATTTCTTCAAATTAGAATGTGTGTTTATATGCGTATAAGGGACAAGTAATGGTTTCATGGAATGAGTGAGATGGTTTGAATAGATTGTTATGAACCTAAACTATTGTTACCCTGTTCTCTGGGGGTCCCAGGAGGGGCGCCCAAATAACCAAGAACACAATGACACAAAGTTGGGGAAATTAGCTGGAGCATTCACTAAAGCTAGCGAGAGGCAGGGTAACTTAGCAGGGATCTTGTAACCCAGCGTCTACGGGGTCAGGTCAGTCAAGCAGTCAGACAGGTTTTAAAATAGCAAAAATCATGTTTTTATTGAAAGACAAACGAACAGTAAAGACACCACAATCACACAGCTAATGGAGGAATTAGAAATAAGGATTTTTGGGGGAAATGGGTGATACGACACCTTTCTCGTAGTCCTGAAGAAGCTGGAAGATGGTAGGGAAGAAAGCTCAGCACGATTCGCTGAGGGGAGCTCACTGGACAAAATGGCAGCAAGGCGGTCTGGAACTCGGGAGCGATCTGAAGTGGTCTCGGAATAGGGTTTTTTTATAGGGTGAATTGTGACTACAGGCCATGCCTTACTCGGTGAGAACAATGTGAGTTTGGAGGAGGACAAAGCTTTGGAAAAGGTCAAGTTTAACATGATCAGCTTAGCGCTGAATCAACAATATTGTAGCCAGTATGCAAATGCACAGTACTTAGTCTGGCTTTGTATGACTGTCAGCTCAGAGCCGAGCGCCTTTGTTAGTGTTGCGCTTAAGCAAAAAAGGTGTTTGCAGGAGAGGTCCCTGAAGCAACGGAGTGGCTCTGTTCTGCTTGCCTAGGTGGAGAATGGAATGTCCAACAATTACCGGCTGTACCTGTTTACGTGCTTGTCTGGAGGCCTCGCAAACGTGTGGAGTAGGGTGGCAGAGGAAGGCCAAATGGTTTTGATATCGAAAAGCGATATCTAGTGCTATCACCGGGTAGGCCTGGGACGAAGAAACACACGGAATCCTGGAATAGCTGCAGGTGCCTTAGCATGCTAATTCAGATGCTGCCACTGATGAGTCAGGATGTTTGGGATCTACTTTCTTAGCTTTATGCAGTGCTCTCATAAAGCATTCTTCCAAGGCATTGTGGGAAACTGTAAATCTGTTTTTTAAAAAATAATCCAATAGTAAATAGGAGTATGTTGCTTTTGGTTTAAATATTAATGCCAAAATATTAGGAAAAGCAACCTTAAAGAAATGAGTGAATAAAAGTTGGTGGGTTAGTTATCTGAGTGTTGGATTAGGACTGGAGAGCAAGATTTGAATTCCTGCTCAGACATGGAAACCCACTGGGTGATCTTGGGCAAGTCTCACTCTCAGCTTCAGAGGAAGGCAAACTCCTCTGAACAATTTTTGCCAAGGAAACCCTGTGATATGCACACTTTAGGATCACCATAAATTGGTAATGACTTGAAGGCTCATGACAAAAACAGTTTTTTTTAAAAAAAGATTTCATTTTATAAGATGCTTTAGGAAGACCAAATTTTAACAAAAATATCATTTAGAACAATGAAACATTCTCCATTTTTGGAGCATGTGTTATAACAATATAAACAAGAAGATCTTTTTGGGAATAGGAAAAGGATAATGATTTACACCTAATTTGGCATTTAGTTTTTTTGTATTTATTAACATGCATTCATGGAGTGTTCTCTCATTATCTCTCTCTCTCGCTCATTCCCATATATATATATATATATGTATATATATATATGTATATATATATATAGTAGAAATAAAAGTGCTAAATAAATATATTACATAGTACAACAGAGTTCATTTGTGTTCATAAGGGAATGCCACATCCTATGTTAGTGGTGCTAGTTACCTTTCACGACTGCAGAGTATGAGATTCCTATGGCTAGTCAGGCTGTAGCTGTCTAATTAAAGATACCTTTGGTTGCTGAGGTTTGATAGCTAAAAGGTGGGGAAAAGGAACCTGTCTTTGAGAGCTAACATAGTGCAGTTTGAGTTTTGGACTATTACTTGGGAGACAAGGGTTCAATTCCTTACTTGGCCAGTGAAACCAACTGGCTGACCTTGGGCATCACACACTCTCAACCTCAGAAAATCCTGTGATAGGTTTGCCTCAGAGTCGCCATAAGTCAGAAATGACTTGAAGGTACATGACAGCAACAACAACAGCAACAACAACAACAACAACAACTTTGCCTCTTGTTGGGCCATATGCTTATGGCCCAACTTTGTATATGCAAAATTGGAAAGTAGTTATTTATTTCCATAAAAATTATTTCTTATTTTTACCTGCTGCACCTTTCCCAAACTGTTCTCTCTATCTTGCACTATAATAATCATAGAATCATAGAAGCATCGAATCATAGAGTTGGAAGAGACCACAGGAGCCATCCAGTCCAACTCCCTGCTATGCAGGAACACACATCAAAGCATTCCCAACAGATGGCCATCCAGCCTCTGCTTAAAAACCTCCAAAGAAGGAGATTCCACCACACTCTGAGGCAGCATATTCCACTGCCAAACAGCTCTGACTGTCGGGAAGTTCTTCCTGAGGTTCAGGTGGAATCTCTTTTCTTGCAGCTTGCAGTTTCTTGGGTGTCTCTTTCCCAGGAATATTTTTTTCTCAGAGTTCAGAAAAATTAGGATTTTGGACTACAGCTTCCAAAATCCTCCATCTCATGGTCATGCTGGCTAAAAATTTCTTAAAATTAAATAATTTAATATAATTATAATGTAAGCTCTAATATAAACCTTGTCATGGTTATGGCAGATCCATTAATGTTAATGAGTGTTGGGTTTCCCATCCCTTCTCAGGAAAGAGCACCTCTGCTATTGTGTGCTGACATAAAAAAAAAACTAGCTGTCACATGGCTGTTTACATTTTTTCATTGAACTTTGATGGTTTCAGATAGTCCATAGAGTCATCCTCTTTCAGCTTCCTTCCCTATGGGGACTTCAGGGCAAAGATTCATACCTTGGCTGGACCAGCCCCTCCAGGAGATGCCAGTGTGAAGGGTGTAATCCATTTATTTGTTGGGCCTTGCAAGATGATCCTGAAGCATAGACTCTGTTGGTAAGTTGTTCCAGGATTTGGCTCAAAGAGTCATCCAGTTGACTGAGAACCACAGCTCAGCTGCCAGCATCTGTTCTCTGGTTTGGGCAGCTGGCTCAGTGAAGTCCTCCCTGTTTCTGCGCTGGTTACTTCTTGTTGAGGTGCTTCAGGCTACACACATTGAGGTAGATACTGTACCCCAGGCTCTATTCTCATCAGCAGGCCAGGCTGGCCTAGATAAGGCCATAGAGATCACCCCTGAGAGTTGGGTTAGCAAAATCCAGGCACTGGGACAGTAGCAGGTGCAAGACTGGTACAGGTGAACTGCTGTTCTGATATAGCTATTCTGGTTTCACAGATAGACAAAAGAGGAGAAGCCTTGGCTGTCTGTCTCAACCTCTTCTGTGATACCTTGATCTGGTGGGCCACACTCTAAGTGTCTGGTCTCTTCCTTGCCTTGTTGGCCCTTGGAGTATGGCCTACATCTGGCTAAGCCTGGCCGCTGTTGTAAAGCACTCCAGTGGTAGAAGTCTTTTGAGATTTCTACGACTGCCTGGCTATCTCTTCAGAGCTTCCTCTCATGTTCTGCTGCTCCTGAAGCTTTTATGTCTCCCTGGCACCTTTCCCTTGAGCAGCTGCACTTGCCTTGCCTAGGAGCTGCTAGGAAACCACCCACCTGGCTGTTCCACTTCAGCCATCTGGGAAGTTAAAAGAGGTAGAGTCGTTGTGGTAATCCATGACATGTTGCTGCAATGGGTTGACTTAGTCATAACTAAATGAAGTTCCACTGGTTTCAGTTTGTCTAGCGTGAGCTTAATGAAGTCTAGATCTAACTCAGTGTACACAGAAGCCATGAACTCTGATCCTACTGAGGAGAGTCAGTGGCCAGTCGATTCACTCCAGTTTTTCATCATCATGACCAGTCTTCAGAGCTCTGGTTTGCTAAGCATGGCAATGCCTATCATTCTAATATGTCCTGCATATAAAAAAAAATCTTAGAAATCTAGGGATGGACACATTTGTTTATCAATTACATTTATATCTTACCTTCTTTCCTCTTTATTCTTTTTTCTTTCAAATTCTCAACGGGTAGGGCATTCTGAAAGAGGGTGACTAGCCCAAGTCACTCAGTGAGTTTTGTGACTTAGTAGGAACTTGAACCTATACCACCTAAGTCCCAGTCAGGTACATCATATTTATGCCCCCCCATTCCCTTGTTAGGGTAGACTACATGTTCTCCTAAACAGATGGCTAGCGTCAAAAGAGGCAGTCTCATACTAAATTCCCCCCACTTCCCTTCTGAAAAATGCTGTTCTCTTACCCATCTTTCTATTAATTTCAATTTCGGTTCATTTTTTCTTTTTTTTTTATTATTATTTTTTATTAAAAGCAATTAATATCCACCACAATATAATTGTACAATCATAATTTCATAATCTAAAAACAAGCTTCAATAACATGTTACATACAATCCATCTGATTCTCTTGTAACTTCCCCTCACCTCCTGTTAGAACCTCCTAATGGTTATCCCTTTGTGATCTCAATAAATACCTAGTATCTTTTGTAGACTAGCCCCAGATTACTTCCATATTTTAGTATTACAAGAACATTTTCCCCTATTAATGATATCATTTACAGTTTTTCATTTATTCTCCTCATTACGCATCTTTGTCCAATTCTGCTCTATAACGGTTTTAATTGACCTCAAATCATCAGCTTTCTTTTCCCGCCTTTCATCTTGCAGGTTGTAAGTGAGATCTTCAAGCGTAATGAATTCTATAGCCTTTTGGAGCCATTCTCGCAAGTCTGGTGTTTCCTCTCTTTTCCAATACCTCACATATAGAATCCTAGCGGCCGATATCATGTACAAAATTATGGTTTCATATCTTTTGTATTTCTTGTCAACCTGATGTAACATGTTTAACAGATATAATTCCGGTGTCAAGGCCATCTCTATTTGTAAAATATCTACCATTATTCTATGAATTTTCTTTTAGTAACCTTTAGCTTTACAGTATTGCCACCACATGTGGTAAAAAAGTTCCATTTTTTTGCGAACATTTCCAACAAGTTTTGTCTTTCAATTTATATATATTAGCTAATTTAACTGGATCTAAATACCATCTTTGGAGCATTTTCAAATGATTTTCCTTCAAATTTTGAGCTAAAGTAAATTTCTGTGTAAAAGCCCAACTTTTCCCCCAATGCTCCAAATTTATCGTATGTCCAATGTTTTGCACCCAAATTATCATTGTCTCTTTGATTGTCTCTGTTTCCAACTCCATATCCAAAAGATATTTATAAAACTGTGCTGTTAAATGCTGTTTTTTCTCAAATACTATTTTTCCCCATTCATTTAATTGAAGGCTTGTCTCAATTCCTTCTAATTTAAGATCCATTTTCAGTCTTTCCTTTGATTGTAAATATAAGAACCATTGACAATCCCAACCTTCTTCAGCCAATTCTTCTCTTGATTTTATTCTTTGAGCCCCTTTCGAATCTGAAACGACCAAGTCTCTGTATGTAAGCCATCTTCTCAATAGTTCCTTTGATCTTCCCATCAAAGCCTCTTGAGGAGAGACCCATAACAGTATTTTTGAGTATACTTTCCTTTTCCAAAATTTCCATATTCCGAATAGGGGCTTTCTTATATAATGGTTAAGAAAATCTTTATCTGCCTTTGTCTTTTGATACCAAAGGTAGCCATGGCACCCAAAGCGCAAGTCAGGCCCCTCTAGATTTAAGGTTCTCTCATTTTTTAATTCAATCCAATCCTTAATCCAGGTCATCCCATTTGCAAGAAAATAGAGTCTCAAATCTGGAGTACTACAACCAACTCTTTCCTTCCTATCAATCAATGTTTTCCATTTAATTCTTGGTTTTTTGGCAGCCCAAATAAATTTTGACAGATCTTGCTTCCATTCCTGAAAATATTTGAAATTAGTGATAATAGGTAGATTTTGAAATAGATAATTAATCTTTGGGAGAACCATCATCTTGATTGTAGCCATTCTGCCCATTAATTTTGTCCAATTCTGTAAATCCATCTTAATCTCCCTCCATTTCGCAATGTAGTTATTCTCAAACAATGTGCTGTTTTGTTTGGTGATTGTTATTCCCAGATAATTAATCTTTTTCTCCTCTTTAATTCCCGTTCTTTGTTCCATTGATTCTATTTCTTCTCTACGCATATTTTTGGTTAAGAATTTCATTTTCTCCTTGTTAATTCCGAACCCGGCTAGCTCTCCAAATTCATCACAGATCTCCAAAAACTTTGGCACACTCAATTCTGGATCTTCAAGAAATATGGCCAAATCATCTGCGTATGCCTTCAGTTTATATTCACCCCCCTTTATTTTAGCTCCATTAATTGTCTTGTCCAATCTTATTCTCCTTAGAAGAACTTCCAGCACCATAATAAATAACAATGGGGAAAGGGGGCATCCTTGACGGGTGCCCTTGGTTATAGCTATCGGGTCTGATTTATCACCATTTATTAATAACTGAGCTTTACAATTTAGGTATATTTGTCTTATCCAGCTTATAAATTTTTCTCCACAATTTAATCTGTTTAGTAGTTCAAATAAGAATTCATGGTCTACATTATTGAAAGCCTTTTCAGCATCCACAAAGATCAGCATGCATTTTTTCTCATTGTGTTTTTCGTAGTATTCTAACATATTAATCACCGTTCGTATATTATCTCTGATGTACCTCTTAGGCAAGAATCCACTCTGATCTTCGTGGATCGTTACTTGTAGTATACTTTTCAACCTATTTGCAAGTATATTTGTAAAAACCTTATAACATTTAGTAGCGATATCGGCCTGTAACTGCTGGGTCGGTCAGATCTTTCCCTTCCTTTAATATTAGGGTTATATTTGCATCATTCCATGAATCTGGTTTGCCCTTCTTCATGATCTCATTGAACATCTTCCTCATCGGCTCCCTTTATTCTTCTTGAAGTTCTTTGTAATATAATCCAGTAAGACCGTCTGGACCAGGGGGGTTTTCCAATTTTAATTTCCTTTATTGCATTTAGTACTTCCATGCAGGATATCTCTGCATTTAAACTAGTCTTTTGATCTTTTGTTAAACTTATCAGATCTTGGTTATCGAGATATTCTTCTATTTTCTTCCTCCTATTACTCTTCGTCCTTTTTTGGTATAACTCTTTATAAAATTGCCTAAAAACGCTCATTATAGTTGTCTCCTCTGACGCAATCTCATTATTCTTCTTCACCTGCAGAATTAAATTTCTTTCTCTTCTTTTCCGTAATCTATAAGCCAACCATCTTCCAGGTTTATCGGCATTTTCAAAATGTTTTTGTTTGAGCATTCTTAATTTCTTCTCAATCTCAATCAAGTTCTCTGCCTGTAATTCCATTTGTAACTCTTTGTGTTCCTTTCTTGTCTTTTTATTTCCAGGATCTTTTCTTAGCTCTTCTTCTTTATCTTTGATTCTTCATTCCAAATTGCTTATTTTCTCTTCTCTTTTCCTCCTCCATTCTGTATTCCATTTTATCATCAATCCTCTCATTACGGCTTTCCCCGCATCCCAGACCGTCTTTGCCGCGATTCCATCCTTATCATTTTCCAAGAAGTAATTTCTTAATTCTTCTTTTGCTTTTTGTAAATATTCTGTATTTCTTAATAAGAAGTCATTAATACGCCAATTTGAATATTTACTCTTCTTTTTGATATTTATTTCTAATTGGATAGGGTTATGATCCGACCAAATTCTAGGAAGAATTTCAATATCCTTAACCAACAGGCACAGAACCTTCGAAATTAGGAACATATCAATTCTAGACATGCTTTTATGGCTTTCCGAGTAGAATGTGAATCCGCCTTTTTCGTGTTTATTTCTCCAAATGTCCATAATTGACAGGTCTTCCAATAATCAAAAAAAAGTTCTCAGTAATCTGCCTTGTTTCTTTTTTCCTTTTGGAGTCATTGTTCTGTCTTTAACAGAATCCACCACACTGTTCATATCCCCCATAAGAAGGATATTATCCTGATTTTTATCTGCGATATATTTGTGAATTTCCTCTCCAATTTTTTCGTAAACTTTACTTTTATTTTCTAGCGGTGAATATATTCTGACTAATAGGAGTCTTTTTCCAGGCAGTTGAATTTCTACTCCTATGTAATGTCCTTCTTTATCCAGGAACACTTCCTGTGTTGGATATTTCATGTTCACGTACATTACAACTCCTCTTTTTTTCTTTTCATATGCTGAAATATAACATTTTCCCAATTTTGGATTTTTCAAGTATTTTATGTCTTTGTCTTTAATTCTGGTCTCTTGTAGGCAAATTACATCCGCTTTAGCCTTTTCTAGATAATGGAAGACCTGTCTTGTCTTGTAATTCGAATTTAAGCCTTTTACATTCCAGGAGATACATTTTAAAGCCATTTTTTTCAATCTTCTTCGTCAGTTATTTTATCGCTTATCTCAGAACTCGGCTGTTCTTGATCAGGTTCGATATCAGGTTCTTCCTCTTGTTCCTCTCGTTCTTTAATATTCGTTTAATCTGTTACCGTTTCTTGTTTCCTTCTTTGCGCACCCTCTCTCTTGTATTCTTTTATCTCTTCTATTAGTTCATTAGCTTGTTCTGGTGTTGTGCATTTATATCTTTTAAACTTCCAGGTAAACGATAATCCTTCAAATCGCTCCCATTTGTATCTAATATTATTCTTTTGTAAATAAATTGTCAAATTTTTGAATTCTTGTCTTTTTTTTCAATGTCTGGAATGGTATATCTTTGAAAATTTTCAATTCTGTCCCTTCCACGATAAACTTTTCATCATAATTCCTTTGCAATATCCTCTCCTTCATTCTCGTTCTGATAAAACAGATTAAGATGTTCCTTGGTAGATTCTTTTCTCTCGCCGTTTTACAGCTAATACGGAACATCTTATCTATTTCTTGTTCCATTGTTTCCTCTGCAACTTCCACATATGCTGCCATTTCAGGAATGAGCCGTTCATAAATATTTTCGCCAGGGTGTTCTGCCAGGCCCATAATTTTCAAACATCAATCTCTGTATCTCAATTCTTGTAATTCTATTTCTTTATCTTGTCTTTTAAGTCCTTCCTTTATCTCCTTCTTCTCATTTTCCACCCTGGACAATCTTTCCTCCATTTGCTTTACCTCACTCTGCATTCCCTTCATTTCTTTATTCATTTTTTCCATCCTTTTATTGATACCTTCCATCTCTTTCTTAATGTCCATTTTTATTTCGTTTCTCGTATCTTTCAGTTCTTGCCTTATTTCTTGTTTAAAATTTATCAGTTCATTCTAGTATTTTTTCTCCAATTCCTCCCATTTTTGAGGGCTGCTCTAAAGATGCTCTTCTTTCCACTGTTAATTGAGTTTGGGTTGTAGTCTTTTTCCTTGAAATCATCTTCAATTAATCTTAATTTTACAGATACTTGTTTCAATCAGTTACCCAAAATTCTGAATTCAATAATAGCAGTACAATATGTAGGTAATTGCTGCTTTCAAACAAAGTAATTCATCCAATACAAAACATAATACTGACCTTATTAATCTTTCAAGAATTCATCAAAGCTTCTAAACATTCATTGAAAAATCATACATAAGCAAAGATGTAAATACCCAAAATTCAAGAATCAATTTTCAAATTTCATCAAAGACTTAAATCTTAAACTTAATTATCAACAAGCGATTAAATTTCTATCAGCAATCTTACTACCAATCTATTTTCAATCAAACTTATTTATGTAAAAATATACCTAATATATTAAGTTTTTAAAATATTTATTCTAAGCAATCCACTTGAGATTTTGCACTACCATTTTAGCACAGAATGCTGTGCATTTCTGACAATGCTACTCCTTGGCTTCTGTTTCAAGCACAAGCTGTCTTAGTGGGAAACTGAAGATAAATTCCATCCAGCTCAGATTTCCAAGACTTTGAAATCATCATGAAATGCAAATATCTTTGAAATATTGGACAATGGATTGCAGAGGGGAGTATTTAGTAAATAAATAGAGACAACATTTACAGGAATTAAAGCCTGAGAGAGCTAATTAGCAATGTTTAAGTGTTTGCATTTAAATGTTGTTGTTGTTGTGTGCCTTCAACTTGATTCCAACTTATGGTGACCATAATTTGAACCTATTATGGGACTTTCTGGGGCTGAGAGTATGTGATGCACCCAAGGTCACCTAGTGGGTTTCCAGGAACATACTCCAATGCTTAAACCACTAAGCTATCTTTTAAAATACGGTATTTATTTACACTGAGCTGAAACATCACTTCAGCTGTTTCCACACTGAACATGCATTCCTGCAGAACTAAATGATGTTGACAAGGTTCTTTGGATAATTTTGTTGCTGGTGATGCTTTTGTTGTGTACCCTTTGTTTCCAACTTATGGCAATCCTAAGGCAACCTTATCACAGTGTTTCTTGGCAAGACAATGTTACTGCAGTTGCTACCCCGGATTTGTGGGATATTAGATATCACTTTGACATCAATAATTTGGCTTTCTTCTACCATCCCTCTCCACATATCTGCAAGGTCCCCCGGACAAGCTCGCAGACAGGCATGGCCACTAATCGCTGTAATATTCCAAACAATACAGGCAGGCCAGAAATAGCCATCCTGCCACTTCAGGAGACCTCAAAGGCAAGTACTCTATTATGTATGCATGCTACTTACAAAGAACTCCCTGCCCCGAGCAGGCGGCTTGATTAGACGAATACTCATCTGTCAAGCACTCTGCGTTTGCATACTGTCTATTCTATTGTCAATTCAGACCTAACTCAATCATGCTAAATTCTGACCTTTCGGAGGCTTTGTCACCAGCCCGAAACTCATTGTTTTCCCCAAGTACGGACTAGCCTGTGGCTACATTTTCCCCTATATAAACCCCTGACTTTGAGAGCTTCTTTGGATCGCTCCCGACTTCCCTCCATCCTGGCTTCCGCTTTGCTTGGTGAGCCTTCCCCTCAGTCCCACATACTGAGACTTCATATCTCCGAACTCAATCTTCAGACTACCTGGGCTTCAGGACAGTTGTAGTATCACCCAAACCAACAACTCCTCCAAAAATCCCTCTATCCCACTCCAACCTTTATTTCTTTAGTTCTCTGCGTGAGTGTGCTGCATACACTGTTTGATTGTATTTTAATAAAGATCACATTAATTATTTCAATCCTGTTTGCTCCTTGACTTGGCTGGACCCTGTAGACATTGGGTAAAAGATTCTGTTCCGTTGCCCTGCCTCTTACATTGTGAGCTTGTGCTCTTGGCTAATTTCCCCATCTTTTGATAATTGAGAGCGCATTTAGGTGTCCCTCCCAGGACCCCCAGAAAACAGGGTAACAACAGTATGACTTGCCCAAGGTCACTCAGTCGGTATCCATGGCTAGGTGGGGATTTGAAACCTGGTCTCTGGAGTCATAGTCAGGTGCTCAAACCACTATACCACACTGATTCTGTTACATTGCATAGTTTTGCCTTTGTGAAATATTGTTTATTCAACGTATTTTGATTAATCTCTCATTATTCCTCTTTGTACTTAAGTATCTGTGGAAATGTATGTGGAAAATTAGGAGCAAAATGAGAAAAACAATGAGGGACAGAAGTGGAGTTGGGAGACTGCAGAACTCTCAGACTGGTATCAAAACTAGGAAGGTGGTGTTACCCTTGATTTCTGGGGTCCCTTAGGGGACACCATAACGTGCTCCACGTGAGAGGGAATGGGATCTCAACAGAGCACAAACAATAGCAATGCGAGAGGCAGGGTAACCTAGTGGGGTGTTTTTTCCCAGTTTTTACGGGGTCAGACCAAGCCAAAAACCATACAAAGATGTCTAATAAAGAGTTTTATTGAATGAAAATCTCACTCATCAACGCAATCACTCACACACACACTCAAGACCTACTAAGAAGCAAAAGAATGGAAACTGAATACGGGAAGTAGTGAAGGGATCATAGATGGGGTGATACTGCATCTTTTCCCAAAGTCCTTGGTCCAGGAAAACAGCGAATGAAGTAAAGCTCAGCTCTGAAAGGGTTTGTGGGGATTACTTGACTGACAGGGAAATGATCTGCTGGCGTGACCGGGAGCTATCCAAAAGAACTCTCAAAAACTAGGACTATTTGTAGGGGAAAACATACCTTGAGGGCAGTTCCTCTCCCGGGGAGAACAATAGTTGTTGCAATAGAAGAGAAGCTCCACACGGGCAACTCCTTTTGCATGATGGGATTATGAGGTGTTGCCAATGTTTCAGGATATTTGGTTGCATGGGGTTGTGTTGTGAATTTATGTACATGGTCCTGCCTGATATGATTTTATTGATATCGGTGCTCAACTTGGAAAAACATGCTAATCGCCTCAAGTTGGCTCCTCAGTAGCTGAGGACCTTTTGTTTACCGTGGGTTCACACAGCTTGAGGTCTCCTGGGGCTACGTGACTGGAGATTTTATTGACCTGACCTGGTTTTCGATGGTTCTACCGTTGCTGCCTATGTGCCCTATGCTGCCTACCGTTGCTGCCTATGTGCCCATACCGTTGCTGCCTATGTGCCCACCTCTTTGGCATGTTGAATCACTTTTAATATTAAAGATTGTAGACCCCAGGATAGAGTATACCAGTGGGGTAACAGTGGGAAAATTAGTCCTTGTTGTTTTATGCTTGTTATGTATACATCCAGAAAAGAAGAAGCCAACATGCCAATACTATCTTCTTTCCTCCTTTGCTAGATTGACTAGGCTGGTAGATAACATGTCTTGATTACAGTAAAACATTTGAGAATATCTCTGTTGCTGACAAGATGGCAAATTGTGCCTGGATGAAGTGGATGCTCAATTGTTTGTGCAACTGTACCCAATTAAGTACAAACCCCTCCCTGCATCTTTTATTCTGTTTTTTACCAGGCTGTTTTCCTTTCAGGAGATGGTAGAAACAAAGTAGGTTTTGAGCAGTTCTGCTTTCTTTTTCTCTAAAGCATTTATTTATATATTTTCATAGAGCATCTATCTTTTTTAGTTGCAGTTTTCTAAGTTTTCCACACAGTGATCCTTGTCATTGTGTGCCTTCTGGTTGTTTCTGACTTATGGTAGCCCTAAGGCAAACCTATCATTGGGTTTTCTTGGCAAGATTGGTTTTGAGGGGGGGTACCCTTGCCTTCCTCTGAGGCTGAGAGAGTATGACTTGGTCATAGCCAGCCAGTGGCTTTCTGTGGCTGAGCAGGAGTGTGAACCCTGGTCTCCAGAATCGTAGTCCAATACTCTGTCTACTACACCACACTGGCTCTTGCAACAAATCTACTTCTTCTTTCTTCCTCTCATTCCAAATGTAGTGGAACCCTCATTTTTATTACTTTCAACCTCTGTTAGCATGTAGACTTTCCAATCCTTCCTAACTATAATACTGTTGCTATATATAACCCTAGCCAGATGTTGCATTCTGTGTATGGATAGGGGAGTAATATTATTCACAGTTATTTCATTTATTTGAACACAATTGTTTCCCCCAAATAGCAGTACAGGTCACTGTATCTTATTCAGGGGTCCACAGAGCTAATGATATATGCATGATACAAAAAGCAAAATGAAAGACAGTGAGATGTACAGTATATGCAGAAAGAATAAGTTAACATAATGTAATAAGAAAGGACAAAAAAAATTCCATTATTTCTTGTCAAGAGGTCAAGGTCAAGTAAATATATCAACCTACATTCAGGACATTCAGCTGCTGAATTTCTTGGTTGACTAATGTGCCTTTAGTGATAAAATGGATTTAAGCTACCATGGAAGACAAAATGGCTGTCAGAGATGGCCCTTGTTTTATTGAGATTAATGACACCCTATGTCTAATTATTTTTGCTGGATGAAACTTTTGAATGTGCTGTAAGGCTCAGAGATAAATCACATTTTTTCTCTCTGGAGCCCACAAATAAAAGACAAATGTATGCTCTCAAGATACTTGTTGTTTTAAAAAAGGAGAAATAATTCAAAGATAATTGAAACATCTAGAGACTAACAGAGTGTTTCTATGATAGTGGCAGTGTGATTCAGTTCACTATGGCTATGATGACCCATATATGTGTGTATATGGTTTTTCCTGTGTTTCTTTTTCCTGTTTTAATTCTTCTCATAGACCTCAATAAGCACGAAAACATTATCGGCTCCAGTATTCATGTGGTTCCAGCTGTTTGAAAGGTGAAAATCCATAACATTCTTTAATATGTCCCTTAAAACACCTCTGGAATGCTCTATTCCCCTTCCCTATCAGTGGCAGAAGGCTACTGGTACATCAGTGATGGAGCATGAAGGAACTTCTGCAAGTAAATGAGCTACCTTCATCCACTTATCTCTCTATGAACAGAACATTACTTTTTCCACATCCTGTGGTTCTCTCCGTGACTGTCCATAGGAGCACAGGACTGCTCCCTCAATGCGTATTATAGGAATATAATTTAAAATTGATTCATAATCTAGAAGCAGGCTTAAATTATTAAAAAATTACAAGTCCGATCCATCATGTAGTATATTTTAGTCTCAGGAGTATGGGTGTAAGTCAGAGATGGGAAATATGTGGCCTTTCAAATGTTTGATGGCATGTCCCAGGAGGCCTAACTATAACAAGTTGTGAGGACTATTAGGCATTGTGTTCCAGCTACAGCTGGAGGGTTGCACAATTCCTAACCCTGATATAAGTGAAGGGGACTCATTGGCCTAAATCCTATTGTTATTCCATATTAGATGTGTTGAATCAATCACTCTGTACTATTTTTAATTTGTACTGTTTTAATAAGTTGTAAGCTACCTTGAGTCCTATTATGTGGGAAAAGGTGAGATATAAATTAATAAATAATTATCAATTCTATTTACTCTGTGTTGACATTCAACAGTTGATTCAATGAGTCTGCTCTGGGATAAACTCTAGAATTCCAGCCATTATGTTTAATTTTGCTTGTTGATATTTTCAAGAAAATTTACAATTTAAAATAATGAACATGCTTTGTGACAGAGTAGTTGCAGTGACCTACAACATCTGTGCCAGGTTTGTTTTCTTGTAAGAGGATCTTGCTGAGCCATACTTGCAGCAAGTGCAAGCTGATTGCCCTTTTGAAAGAGAAGATACAGGAGCTTGAGGTCAGTGTATGTACACTTTGATCTATTAGAGGGAATGAAGCTTTTTTGGAAAAAGTGGATCAGATTCTTCTGGAAGGGCAGGATATAGGGCATGCCTCTAGGAAGGACAACAGTTCGGAAACACAGGAGGAAGATAAGTTGGAGGAATGTGAGACACAGAAGGAGAACTATCAAGAATCGTGCTTCACTGGAGCTACACAATCAGTTTCAAGCTCTTCCCTTAACTGGCAATTATGCAGCACAGAAACAGGGACAAGAGCCTCACAATTCTGAAGTTATGGAGGCAACCTTGGCGAGTTTAATAGATAGAAGAACTATTGTCAGGAGGAAGAAGAGGTGTGTGGGGTAGTCAGTGATTCTCTGTTGCGGGGAACAAAAGCAGTGGTGCATGGGCCTGATGTCTCATGGGCTGTACTGTCGTGCAGGGGTGAGGATTTATATGTAATATAGAGGCTGACAGGACTCATTCCCCCCAAAGTTATCTAAATATATAGCCCTCAACATATTGCAAGGGGATACGAGGCTGTGGAAAAGAAGCTGAAAGGACTTGGGGAACAGGATATTTAATTTTCTTGACATGAGGATCTCCAACTTCTAATTTCCCGGGATGACTAGGAAAGTAAGACCTGGAACTTAATCTTAGTTAAAAATAAATTGTTCATTAGTAATTATCTGTAGGAGTATGTTATCCCAATTACCTTGTATGTATTTTGGGATCTATGGTTCATGAGATTCTCACTTCCTCAGAAATTCTCCAGGTGGAGTATTTGTTTTACAAATACTGTATATTCATGCCTGTGCTGTTATATCATTTACAAATGAGCATATTACAGAAAGTATTATTCTTTTAGGAGCAAACTTTTGCATAAAGGTATGGTACTTTTCTGGTTTCTTTGAAACCAGCATCCCTCTTATTTTATTAATTAATTCCTCTTCTACAATAAGCTTTAATAAGAACAACCACCATAGCACAACAGCTAACCTCATCAATCTGTCAAATTCTGGATCATGGCTAACTCAGCCCCTTCAAGATAAACATACTTTAGCAAATGTATTCAATGAAATGGTTGTAGAGGAGGAGGAGTCTTTATTGAAAACCTATCAGACTTTGCCATATTTGTTACAAACTGAAATCATAGACAGACTGTCAAGAGTCAAGGAACCACAGTTTCAAAGCTTCTCAGCAAGGCATACTTTATTTGGTACTTCAGTGCACTCACCAGACTTTCATGCTCAGACTGACCAAGTAGAAGAGAACAGCCGTTAAGATCCCAGACCCTCCCATGCATTCCTCTCTAGCTGTAGCCCCGGTATCTTCCTGCAGCTGGTTTCCCAGGCTGGTACCAGCCTAGCATCTGCTTCAAAGCTCTTAATCTACTACTCTAATTCCCACACTAATGATGGGCACCACCAACTGCCCGACATAGACTAACTTCTCTAACAGCTACTTCACTTAACTTTCAGGGAAAGGGAGACTTAGAAAAGATCAGATCTACTGATATGCAGAGGATTTTGGCAATAGATAATTCAAAGAAAAACAAAATATCTAAAAGGCATATCAGGCAAACAGCTGATCCCTACTGCACTGAGTATTCCAGGCTAAGGTCCTTCCTCAATTACTGGTTTGTGTCACAGGCTGTTTCCACAGTAACCTCCATAGGGACAAGAGAGGAGTGAGACCGCAACGACACTTCTGCATGATGTCGTTGTGGTCCCGCTCCTCTCCCATACACAGGCAGTGTGATCATTAAATCATTGATGGATTCCCCCTGTTAATGACCCCCATCCTGCATTTACCTGTCCTGAGGAAGGCCTGGAATCACAATGGCGGCACTCCCTGTCCCAGTGCAGCCTAGGAAAGTACCTGGCTGCACCTGCACAAGGAAGAGGCATGTCCATCACGCTCCCTTCTGCAGGGAGCTGGTCCAGTATGGAGGGAAGCACTCATGCTTGCTTCCCAGCAGAGCCACTGCCAGGATCAGAGTGTGATAGAGGAAGGTGCATAGCAGGAGGAGGAGGAGGAGGAGGAGGAGGAGGTGGAGGAGGAAAGTCCAGGGAAGGTGAGAGAAGAAGGCTGGGATAAGAGGAAAGATGACAAGTGTTAAAACAAGATCCAAAGGAACTGAAATTTCACAAACACAACCTGGAAGAGCCTTAATAGAAGAAGGTGTCCCCTTCTATGTGAGAAAATTTATGGAAGAGATGTGGGATTTTAGGAAGGAAACAAGACAGACACTAGAAGATTTGAATACAAAGTTCAATACAATGCAAGTACTTGTAACACAAGTTAAGAAGGATGTTAAAGAAAATAAGGAGGAAATTCAGCATCTGAAGAGATAAACAAAAAACTTAAGAATTGGAAAGACAATTGAATTGGCAAGCACTGATGGAACAGAGAGAGAAGGAATCATGGCTAAGATTTAGAGGTGTGATGGAAACTCTGAATGAAAACATAAGAAAGAAAATAATAGAAGAGGTGGCAAAGAGTCTAGACTGCAGTGAAGACTTCCTAGAGATGGAAGTGAATCGTATTTATAGATTTAGTTCCCTAAGTTCAAAAAGGAAAAATCTTCCAAGAGACTTAGTTGTACAATGTGTAAAAAAAACAATAAGAGATAAGATCCTGGAGGCACATTATAGCAAAGGAATCCAGATTGATGGGAAGCAAATAATAATATTGAAGGAAGTATCAGCACGATTACTGAAGAAGATAAAGGATTATTTCTTTCTGGTGGATGTCCTAAAAAGGGAAGGAATTCTTTTTAGTTGGGACAAACTTGAAGGGGTCAATCTTATCTATAAAAAGGAAAAATGTAGAATAAACACAATAGAGTAAGCCACAGAATTCCTGAAAAAAATTAAGGAAAGAACTTGGAAAAGTATTCAAGAATCAAGGAGAAGATAACTCAGAATCAAATGACAGTGACTCTACAGAAGAAGATCTGAATAAAGACCCAAAAAAGGAAGATAGAGAAAGAAAGACACAGGAAAAAGGAAACCTTCTTGATCTGGAAATCTCAGACAAGGAATAGAAGACAGGAGAAGGAAAACAACAACAATAAAAGACTAAATAAACAGGTGGTGTGATTTAGTGGGATAGGAAGCTTGGAAATAAGAGGATAAAGGAAAGTTGAAAGAGGGGTGCTCAAGACTGAGTATAAAGAAAGAATTGAGAGCTAATTATATTTGTATTTATATCTACATTTACATAAATAGTTGGATAACTACTTGGGGCTATATTTATTTATATATATAGAGAGAGAGAGGTAAATACACACACGCATATATATCTTGAAATGGAAAGTCTTACTTGGAACATGAACGATTTGAATTCATTAAAAAAAAGTGTAAATTAATATTTCACTATTTACAAAAACTAAAATTAGATTTAATATGTCTTCAAGAAATAAGGATTAAAGATAAGTATGTGAAATTGTTGACGGAAAAGAAACTAGGAGAAGAATTTGTATCAGTCAGTCCAAATAAAAAAATGGAGTAGTTTTATATGCCAAGCCACATCTGGAGCCTAAATTGGTATTTATAGATAAGAAAGGAAGATATGTAGGAGTTGAAATTAAGATAAATAACTATAAAATATTGGTATTAGGAATACACACCCCAGTAACAGAAAAGAATTCATTTTATAAAAAGTTAAAGGAAGTATTATTAAAAGTTAATTATGAGAATTAGTGTTTATCAGGAGACTTTAACGGGGTTGTAGACCCGTATATGGATAGGTTTTCGATAAAGTTAAATAAGAGAAATCAAGGTAAACTAGCAAAAGAATTTTTTGAGTTAATTGAAGAATTGAAGGTAATTGATGTCTGGAGGTTAAAAGAAGGAAATAATAGAGAATTTACTTTTTATTCTAACATTCATAACTCATACTCCAGAATTGACATGGTATGGGTTTCAAATACTATAGGAAGAAACATAGGGAAAATAGAGATATTATCCAAAACAATATTGGATCATAATCCAGTTAGAGTATTGTTTAAAAAAGATATCAAAATTATAAATGGAGATTGAATGAAAACTTATTATGTAAAGAAAAAGTAGTTGAGAAATGTAGGGAAACACTTGTGGAATATTTTGCATTTAATATGGACAAAAGGGTAGATGATATGATAGTATCGGATGCAGGAAAAGCAGTAATAAGATGAAATTAAATAATGAATGGAAGAGAAAGAAACAGGAAAAGAGGAATGAAATCTCTAAGGAGATTAAAATGAAAGAATTAGAACTACTTAAGAATCCAGCAAATGATGAGATTAAGAACCAAATAATAGTATTGCAAAAACAAATGGCAATGATAATGGTAGATGAAATGAGGAAAAAATTAAATTATGTAAAACAAAAGAACTTTGAGTATGGTCATAAACCAGGAAGATGACTACTATACGGATTGAGAAAAGAGAGAGCTAAAAGATTGATTATGAAATTAAAGCAAGGAGATAGGATAATTTCTAATGAAAAAGAAATATCTAAGGTATTTCATAATTATTTTCAAGCATTATATAAAAAACAGGAGGTGACTGACTCTCAAATAGAAAAAATATATTAGGGAACACAAGATTCCAAAATTGTCAGAAATACAAAGAGAGAGTCTAAACAGAGAGATCTCCATAGATGACATAAGGGATGCAATTAAACAGTTGAAGGGAAATAAATCGCCCAACCCAGATGGTTTGATGGCCCTGTATTATAAAATATTTTATAAGGAACCGGAAAAGCTGTTACAGAAAATTATGAATAGAATTCTAACAAATCAGAAAATTCCAGAGAGTTGGAGGGAAGCAAATATTATATTATTGCCAAAAGAAGATAAAGATATATTGTCAGCTAAGAATTATAGGCCGATCTCACTTTTAAATGTAGACTATAAGATTTTTACACTGATTTTGGCAAAAAGGTTAACTATCTGCTTATAAGATATTATACATGAAGACCAAAATGGTTTTTTACCAAGATGATACATCAGGAACAATACAAGAACAATACTTGGCATAATAGAATACTTAAATTACTAAAATAAAAGGGGCATTAATATTTATTGATGCGGAAAAAGCTTTTGATGATATAAATTTGTTATTTATGATAAAAATTTTAAGAGGTTATGGATTTTGGCAACAATTTTGTAAAGTGGATTAGAGCGATTCCCATTTATGGGAATTTATGAGAGTATATTGACATAGAAAAGGGAACAAGACAAGGCTGTCCTCTTTCACCCCTGTTATTTATTCTGATACTAGAATGTTTGAATAGAACAATTAGAGATAACAAGAGTATAAAAGGGATAAAAATAAGGGGGGCAGAATTTAAACTTAAGGCTTTTGCTGACAATTTAGTTTTACTTTAGAAGAGCCAAACAACAGCATAGAATTATTAGTATTGACGATTAAGGAATATGGGAAAGTCTCTGGTTTTAAAATCAATGTGGAAAAAACTAAGATATTAAATAAGAATATGAGTAATAAAGAAGAGGAAGAATTACATAATAAATCTGGCTTTGAGATTGTAAAGAATGTTAAATACTTAGGGATAATATTAACAACAACAAAAAACTTTATGAAAATAATTATGTTAAAACATGGGGATTTAAGAAGACGGGAGAAAATAAATATTTCTTTATTTGGAAGGATTTCAGTAATTAAAATGTCGGTTTTACCCAAATTAATGCATCTCTTCCAGACAATTCTTATTATCTTTTCAAATACTGTATTTAAAAATTGGCATAAAGAAATCTCTACATTTTTATGAGCTGGGAAAAAACCTAGAATTCCAGATTTGAGAATATACTTTGAAGCTGCATGCATAACATGGATGAGAGAGGGAGTGACATTGGAAGACAAAAGGTTATTGGAATTAGAGGGCCATGAATTGAAATTTGGTTGGCATGCTTATCTGTGGTATAGAAAGATAAAAGCGAATACCAGATTTAATAATCATAAGGAGATCGATTTTAAAAATTTGGAAAAAATCTAAGAGTAGGTTTGGTTTAAAAGTTCCAGGTTGTCGGTCACCGCAAGAGGCTTTTTATAGGAGAAGTTTAAAAATATGGTTGAAATTTAATGATTTAATGGAAATAATTGGAAGATGAAAGAGTTGCAAGATTTGAAAAGGGAAGAATATGAGATACAATGGTTATCATACTACCAATTAAATGAGAAGTTTAAAGATGATAATAAAAATATGGCTTTGAGAGTAATAAGAATGAATTTGCAAAATTAATATGTGTAAAGGAAACACATTTAATCTCAAAAGTGTATAAGTTATTATTGAAGATAAATACAGAGGAAGAACAAGTAAAAGTAAGTATGATGTATTGGGCTCAACGGATAGGTCATAGTGTTGAATTAGACCAATGGGAAGAAATTTGGAGTAGAGGGTTGAAATTTACTAATTCTAATGATTTGAAATAAAATCTTTACAAAATGATATATAAATGATATTTGACTCCTAGCAAACTGGCTAAAATATATAAAAAGGGAAGCAGCCGATGTTGGAAATGTAAACATCAAGAAGATTCATTTTTCCATATGTGGTGGCAGTGTACTAAAGTTAAGAAATTTTTATTAAAAATTTGTAAATTTATGCAAAAGATTTTGAAGATAAAAATCACATTCCAACCAGCACTGGTTGTTCTTAATACAGTAGATCTATTAGATAAGGGAGAAAGGCAATACAAAGATTTGATAAGAAATATGGTAACAGCAGCAAGGATAATTTATGCTAAATATTGGAAATGTAAGAGAACACCTAGTCTTAGTGAATGGATGAATAAATTAATGGAGCTTGCAGAAATGGACAAACTTACAACTATATTAATTCAATAGAATCATATTTAAGAAGATGGAAACCTTTCACGGAACATGTTAAGGAAAAAGGAAGGAGATGTAATGGCTGGTGGTTTTGATGTATAAAAAGTATAAAAGGTAAATACGTGAGTGGGTTTTAATTTGACAAGAAGAGCAATGAGAGATAGATCGTGGGAAGTTTTATAAATAAAAGTACTTTAAAATGGATATGGGAATTATAGAACTATATAGAGAAGAGATAAACAAGGGTATGAAGTATCATACATGAATTTATATATAGAATTATATATAGAACTTATATACAGTATTTATATAGTTATGTATACACTGTGAATATATTTATTTTAGAGAGAGGTGTTGAAAGCAAGTGAAGTTACCACCAACAGACGAAGAAACCTGGAAGCATCTTAGCTGTTTTTTCTCTCTTTTTCTTTTCTGTTCTCTTTTCTTTTTTCTTCTTTTTTTCTGTGTTTTGCTTTGGTTTTTGTTTATATCTTCTTCCTTTTTTTCACTCTCTGTTTCTCTGTTTCTTCTCTTTTTCCTGATACTGCCTTTTCTTTTTTCTTCTTCTTCTTCTTCTTTTGTGTGTGTGAATGTATTTGTATTTGTAGTTGTAGTTGTTATTGTTTTACATGTATAAACTAATAAAGAATATTTTTTTAAAAAAGAATTCCCTTTGGTTTAAACATCTGAGGTGCTATATAAGGGTCATAGCTTCAGGAGTAGTAGGGATATCAAAAGTTGTAAATCAACAATAAAGATGCATGGTTTTAATAATTTATATTTTATTTATTTTAATTGCAGTGTTTTATAACAAATCTTATATTTCATTAAGCTATTTTTAAAATGCATTTATCTGTAATTAATTATACCTTGCTTTTCTATTTTAATACAAATTGTTCATATTTTCAAATATGATGTGCTTACACTTTTGTTTCTTTGTGTATAGGATGTATATAATTAGTTTATTACCTCAGATTTGTTGACTGAAATAAAGGCTTGACTGACTGACAAAAGTGAAACTTCTCTAATGTATAATGCTGCTACAGGTTGAGGTAAGATTGTTGATGTAGTAAGCCCCATTTTGTGCGAGGGCATGGCTGTCCCCATGGGAGGAATATAAAGTATAATTTCTTATGTACACTATTTAGCATTATTTCTTAGGAACATTAACAGACCACAGTTTCAAAGCCCTGGGGCAAACTTGTATTTCAATAAGCAATGGAGGATCCTGTAGCCTTCCAGAAGTTCTTGGACTTCAATTCCCATTAAATCCAGACTGCACAGACAGTGGTCAAGGATAATGGAATTTGAAGTGCAACAAACCTAGCAGACTGCACATTTCCCAGCAGAGAAGTGTTGAACTTCCTATGATTGGGTTGACTTCTCCCACTGCTCCTAGTAGGCAGGACAAAAGCAAAAAGACCTTCTGGGGGTCATGTGGGGAGAGCAACCCCCTGGAAGATCAGTCTTTTTCCTGTTTACGTTCCTAGTCAGATGTGTTTTGGCCAGCTCTTCCAACTTACCAGTCTTTTGTCTCTTCTTTACTTACTTTATTGTCTTCTTTAATAAAAAAGAAATAAAATCTTTCTTCTCCCTATCTCCTTTTTTCTCTCTCTCTCCCTCTACCCCCTCATCAGAGAGGCTATAGGAAGAGAAAGAGAAGATAACAGTGCCTGGGAAGGAAGGGAGAGCTGCTTCCAGACACACTAGCTGTCCTCCCCCTCTGTCTTCTCTTCCCCTGTCTGCAGTGGGAATGAGACAAACTCCCAGGGAGGAAGGTGGGCTTTTGGAGCGGGTCTTGTGAGACCAGCCAGAGGATGGGAATTGCTGTGGAATCCCAGCACCAATATCCAATCCATTTCTGGCTAGGGTTGCAAAGGAGGGTGCCATTTCAAGCCAACTGCAATGAATAACGTCGGGACCCCTCATCTCCGCAGAGCCTTCTCCTAATAACCTATGCCCAGCCTGTTTCAGGCCAGGGGTCAAGGAGGTGCTCATTGCTGATGAGAGTGCCATTTCAAATGAAGTGGATGGTACGGTGAGTAACCTTGGGGTGCCTCATTTCCACAGAGACAGGGGGCCAGCTGGGGGGAATTTGTGCACAAATGGGAGAAACCCACCCCAACAAGTGTGTTCTTGAGACTCCAAGAAAGGATTATCGTATAGAGTTTTCTCGACCACCACAAAACTGCTTCATTGTCTCCCCCAAGACAAAGAACCAAGCACCACCTCCTACTAGATGCCATAGATCAGAAGGGGGCAAGCCATGATAGTCCTGGTGGCACCAGCATGGTCCAGAAGGGCCTGGTTCTCTAAAATCACTTCCATGGCAGAGAATTTCATGGCACTCTGACCTGGACAGAATCCTCGCACAAGGACAGGTCACGTGAGAACTCCAATGCTTGGAGATTGAACAGGAAATGCTGAAGACATACAGCTACTGTATTGGACAGGCCCTTGAGGAACCTGTGTAGGCAAGGGCAGACTGAGATCTCAGCTGCTTGAGTGAGTATGATGGCCGCAAAGGCAGTGACTTGCCTTTTCACAGTGTTATGTGACTTAGTCACTGCCTTTGCGGCCATACCACTCACTCAGGCAGCTGAGATCTCAGTCTGCCCTCACCTACACAGGTTCCTCAAGGGCCTGTCCAATAAGGCACCCCCCCCATTAGATCCATCAGAGGATCTACAAAGCATCCTAAAGCCCTAACAGGGTATCCCCATGAAACCTTAAGGGAAGCCTCACTGAAGCACCTGTCCTGAAAGGTGGTTCTTCTTATTGTCATTACTTCAGAGTGTTGCAGAGGATCAGAACTGGGCACCCTATCCATGTGGAAGGAACTCTGCTTGTTCTGGCTTGTCAGGACCAGACTCGTACACAATGACAATAAACTTGTATAGCAGATTTATTGTAAAGTTGCAGAGCAGTGAACACAGACTTCAGAAGACAGAAGTGAGAAATATTCCCAAAGGTTCTAAAGTTAAACAGTTCAGTTTCCCACTAGTGATAAGCGAATGCATATTTTCATTACCGCAGGTCAGGATGACCAAGAGATTACCATAGTAACTATCTACATTCCAAGGGAATGTTATGAGAACAGCAAATTGGGGAATGTACACCTGCACTATGTTTGCTACAGGACAATTAGGAAAAATACTAGCAGTTATATGTGTTCTAACTACACACTAACCCATAATCTCCTATTAATGGAGAGCCATCCCGACATGGCTAGTTTCCATAGTCCTGAGGCTGGACCTGATGTTTACCCCAAAGGTCAATTCCACGTCCCACAGAGCATAGGAGGTGATTCTTCCATCTTTCTGTGCAAAGCCCAAAAAGGATCTGGAGAAACTAGGGCACATGCTGGATGCCCACGGAGCCATCCATATCCATTGGAGGTGGAACAGACAGTTCTGGGTGTTTGAAAGTTGTACGAGCATAAGAAAGTAAAGCCTTGTTCATCTCCTTCCAACCATGAACTTTGTGAAGAAAGGTGTACACCACCACACTGAGCAGATGGATCAAGACCTGCTTTGGGGCTTGCTACAAGTCCCTGAAGCTGGCAGTACCAGACAGCATTGTGGTGCATTCCACCAGAAATGCAGCCATTTCAGCAGTCCTGTCTATCAGTGCTCCCATGTTGGAAGTTTATAGAAATCACCCTCCACATTTGTCAGATATTATAAACTGAACAGCCTCAACTCCTCCAAGGCCGCATTTGAAAGGAGGGTGTTGAAATTAATGGTGAATTCTTAGTTCCAGGGGATGCTAGCACCTCCCACCTGGGTTTTCAGAGACTTTGGCAAGCCCCTGTCATTGAAGGTTCAACCTTTCTCTGCTGGGAAAAGGCTCGTTGGTCTTACCTATGAGAAATTCATTTCCAGCAAATAAGGAGGAGAACCTCCTCCCCACCAATGGTGCTGACAAGAGTTCATTCATAATGTGATTCTTTCTTGTTCAATCACTACTTTGTGTTTTTTTGTTCCATGAGTATTTGGTTCATAAGTTGCTTTTCCACTGGTTAGAGTGTTATGTTAAACCACTGTGTCTGGTGTTTTTTTTTGTTTTTTTTTGTTTTTGGTCTTGTCATGTCCTTTCCTTGTTGCTTGGCTGGCTAATGACTGTCATGCCCTGCCTTGGAGACTGTAGCAGCAAGGAGGAGGATTCTGACTCTGAGGCAGAAGATTCACCAGAGGCTGAAGTGTCCTCAAAAGCTGGTCCAGAGGGAGATAATACACAACTACAACAACAACAACAACAACAACAAGGGCTGGAGCCAGGGGAACAAATAGAGGAAGACATAGTTGACACACCTACCTTGCAGCAGAGGTGCTATGAAACGGAGGGCTTGCGTCACTTGGCCCATTTAAGTAGTAAGCGAGCCCTAATGAGGAAACGCCTGTGGCGACAGCAGCCATAAAGAAAAGAGGGCTCCAGCTGGCCTTTACTCCCAGGGTCAGCAACTGGTTTTTTTGGTCCTGAAACCCTGTGCTGTATTCTTGGATCTGGTTGTTTTGGAACTCTGCCTGCCTGTTTGGACTACGGTTTGGATTTACCTCTTTGGATTTGTTTGCTCTAGGCTTCCTTTCTGTTTGGACATTCTTTGAACCTCACCTCATAAGTAGGAGCTGTGCTGCTTGTGAATTACTGCCTGCTCTGCTGTAGACATGACAGAGACTCATTTCCAGGGGGTTGCTTCCCCCATGTGATCTCTGGAAGTTCTTTTTGCTTTTGTCCTGTTACTGGAAGCAGTGGGAGAAGTCAGCCCAATCATTGGAGGTTTTTCCCCTTGTCTCCTGGAATTGAATGTCTCAATGTACTTTTACCATCCTGGTTTGAAATGATGGTGGCTGTTGTGTCTAGAGATGTAAAACTGCCAAAAATTTGAAGCCATGGGGGAAAGTGCAGTTTTCCTGGGGAAGGATTTATGTTAAATAAGACAGAAGTCGTTGTTAATCTATTGTAAATCACCCAGAGACCAACTAGTACAATATTGGAGAAGCTCTGTCTTGTTAAGGAAAACATTCAGTTTCAGAAAGGTTGGGGGGACTGCATTCTAATAATGTCAGTGCCAAAAATACCATCATATTTTAGCTTAAAGGGGGTTTTTTTGCCAGTAATTGAGCCCTTGAAGAGGCATTTCAACCTTTTATGATAGGAAGGAAATCTATAGAGGAACCACAAAACAATGATATCATGCAGAAGAGAATGCTGTGATCCAGGCAAGCTCAGAAGGCCATTTTGGGACCTGAAGGAGGACTAGATTTCTTCCTAGTGCAAGAGGTTTCCCACTCCTGTACTTGCAGCTCCTGACATAGTTTCAGCTATCTTCTGTATAGTCCAAACATTGCTTTGGCAAGTGATAACTATTGAGAATTTGTTCCAGACAGTGATTGATTGATTGCTATCTCAAAGTACTAAAATGTATTTAGAGAAAAATCCATCCATCAAACCTTGCTTTTCTGAGTCTCCAGATGGCACACTTAACTTGTGAAATGGTATTTTGTACATATTCTTCAGTGTTCAGCAAGGGATAGCTTCAATAGAATTCATACCAAATACCTTTTACTGCATCAAACTTTAGAGGCATGTTGATCCTTCATACCTAATGGCTTGTTCAAACATCCCTATTCTTTTCAGCCTAATTGTCTTTGAAATTCCAGACTATCTTTCCAAAACCCATGAGACTTTTCAAAGAGCTGTTGTGTGATTTATATTGACCATCTGCTCAAAGCCTTCTGTCTAACAGACTCTATGAAACTTGCAATATTTATGAAGTATCTTTTCCAAGATTTTTTTTAAAAAAGTTCCTAAACTCCATTGTTCAGTGACAAGAAATAGAAAATCCACATTCTAGTGAAAACAAAACAAACAATTGAAGGCCTCAATTAATGGCACTGTCTATTTTGAAAGAAAATCAAAGAATTATGCACCCTGACACACTTTGAGGGACATCAATTGGACAAAATAAAATTGCTTATTTTTTATTTTTTAAATAATTTAATTTTATAATACAATATTATATCACTATTACTGATTTTCCCCTTTGTTCCAAGTGAACCCATCTCGTTCCCCTCCCTCCCTCAGTTCATAATATGCAATAAAGTCCCTCTCCATGATACCTCTTGCAACAATAATTTTGTTCCATTGCATTGCATTCTATTACATAATATTTATCTAGTTAGTAATACAAAATTTCACTTGGAACATGTGGTAGTTTAAATTCACCATTGCTTTGACAGGTAACGCTAATGAATGGTTTCCATACAAGCTCAAATTGGAGGTGTCATCAATGACTGCACTTCAAACTAGAAGGAGGTCTCAAATGGAGTACTGTTGAGGTCTCTCCTGGCACCAATACTTTTCAGTGTTTTTATCAATGACTTAAATGATGTGTGAGGGGGTATACTTACTGAGTTTGTGGGTAACACAAACACATTGGAAAATAGGGCTTTAGTAAAATAGAAAAATTGGCCTGAAACTTATGAAATTCAAGAGACAAATGAAAAATTCTGCATTTGGACCACAAAAACCAAGCACACTGGTTGGGAATACTTGGCTTGGCAGTTCTACATGTGATTTTTAGTGATCATGAGCCAGCAGTGTGATGCTACAATAATATTTGTTGTAGTAGGAGCTGTAGTAGTGTGCTTTCAAGTCATTTCTTACTTATGGTGACCCTAAGGTGAACTTAATGATTTTTTGGGGGGTTGAAAGTGTGTGAAACATGCAAGTAGGTTTCCATGCTGGAGCGGGCAATCAAACCCTTTTCTCCAGGGTTGTGGTCAAATGGTCAAGTCACTACACCATGCTGCCATTTGCCTCTGTTGAATTTCATTTTATAAGTATGCACTCACCTCCTGAGAATATGTACATAATCAAATCAATCCTTCTAATCTTGTCTACCACATTCACCATTGGTTACACTGAGCCAATTTTTATCTCATTGAGTATATTTTGAGGTTAAATTGGGAGAAAAATAGGGCTGTCTGTATAAGCTCAGTTGTAGGAGGAAAATATTTTATATACTGTTCTATTGTCAGTTCTTGGGGAAGATCTATGCTTATGGAAGAATGAATTTCTCCCATTCCATCATGGCTGTATGGGCTGTGTTACTTTGAAATCATGGTTTAAATAAGAGAACTTCATAAAATAGGACAGCTGGAAGGGCTTTCAAATACAGACACAGTGGCCCTTCCACTTTCACGTGGGTTCAGGGTACAGAACCCCCACAGAAGTGGAAAAACTGCAAATAACTCCCCCTGCACAATCTCCGTCCCATTCCCCTCCAGAGCTTCCCCTCCATTCCCTTGTCTTTTGTCTCTTGCCTGCCTTCTTCATGCCCAGCAAAATGGAACGGAATGAGAGGAAAAGAATGGGGGCAGGAGGCACTTGCACAACTCACCAATAATGAAATTTGTGACGCCACACCCCTGAATGTGGAGGAAGGACTGTAATCCAGCTGTCTGGCAGTGTAGAAAGTCTTCTGGTAGAGTGTATCAGACAGCTGCAATCCAACTTCTGTTCAAAACCTCCAATTAAAGAAAGACCAAGTTTTTCTCATGTTCAGTCAGAATCCATGTTCTTTTAATCTAAACTCACTGGTTTCATTCCTATCTTCTGAAGCAACAGAAAACAAATTTATTTGCTCATCTGTCTGACAGAAATCTCACTTCACTTCCAGTTATTGGTAGGTAGCTATCATAGCATGTCTTAATAATCTCTTCTTCTACTTAAATGTACCCAGTTCCTTTCCAGTTTTGATCTCTAGGTTTCTTGCCTAATTTGTGTTTATTGAAATGCAGTACCTGGAATTTAAATTAATTCTATTTTAAATCAATTAAAATTAATTCTGGAATTCTGAAATTTGTTTTGCTGTTTGTGCACAATGAAAAGCCATACCCAAGTCCTCTGACAAACTGAGACCTGTTTGTGTCCAATTGGTGCATATATGCCAATGACATGCTGTGCAAACACATGTTCCATAAAACTGGAAGAGAGAAGACTGAGAAATGATACCGATATTCAGATATCTGACAGGCTTACACAAGAAGGTAGGCTCTCCTTCACTGGAAGTTTTTAAATAGAGGTTGGATGGGCACTATCTGTGCAGAGGCTAAATGGCTAGGATTGGAATAGATGACTTTGGAATCTCTTTCTGTCGTTCAGTGATTCTGTTATTCTAGTTTGGTAGTTTCAGGATGCTGGTAGAATTTGGTAGCAGAGCAGACAAACTAAAGCAGATCAGGATCCTAGTAAGTTCCCAGCTGATTATATATCAATAGCTATGGATGTTGCTCCAGCAAGTGCCTGGAGCTGCTGCTGGGCTTAAATTGTCTAGACCAGTCTTCTCCAAACAGGTGCCATCACATGTGTTGGATTTAAATCCCACAGTCCCCAGCCTGCATAGCCAAACAAACAAACAGTTGGGCTCAAGGTCAGGGAAGATTGTTTTGGCTGCGTTACAGAACAGTCTAGAAAACAGACTAGTCTCTAACTCTGGCCCATCTGAAGAAAGTAGTTTTGTCCTGTTTCTTAAATATTGGTTCTGTTGGGTCTTGCAGGGCAATATAACTTCCTCCATGCTGTCCAGTGACATAAATTATTACACATCATAGAAATCATTCTCTGGATTTGTAACTTGGTGAATTATTATTTCTACCAAGGCAACTTTGCCAATCACTACTTTTGTATGATTTAACATCTCAGTAATGAGGAGCAGCCATGTTGACTATTAAACAAAGTATAAAATACAAATTAATGATATCTAGGTCATACAGAAGGAATGACTAATATTATACTAGCTTTCAAGGCTCAGTGCTTCTTTGCTGGCAAAGATAATAGAAAAAAAATGAGGAAAACAGAGTGACATTGTTGGAGTCACAACACTGCTGGTATGTATCTTGTTTGTAATAATGATAGAGAATGTTCAGTGCAGACAGGAAGTGTGTGAGCCCTACTTTGGAAATAAGGCCAGATATTTCTGAAATTCAGCTGAGGAGAACTTCAAAGCGTTCCTTAGAACAGAGTTCTTCTGTGATCAGACTTCTTTGTTCATAAGTTAACAGCAAGAAGTTACCCAGCTAAAAAAAAGTTCTGTTCCGGAAGCCAAAGAGGATTTCTGTGTTGTTGAACTCTTTGCAGTATTTCTGCTGAAGAATATTCATTCTTCACTGTTTATTTTAAAAATTCCTGCAGACAGGAGTGGCAAACCAAATTCTTAAAAACATTTCAAACAACCTATTTTACCTTTTCACCAATTCTGTGGACACTCCTCAGCAAAACAGGTAAAGAGATAGTACAAAAATACCTAGCTACTCTAAATAACTGAAGTCCTGAGAGCCAGATGAACAGCATTCCAGAACAGAAGTTGCAGATTTAATCTTAGAACCTCTGTCAATAATCTCAGAGAATTCTTCATAATCTTCAGAGGACCCAACAGACTGGAAGAAAGTGAATGTTGTCCCCAGGTTCAAAAAGGCGAAGAGGATCAGAGTAACTCCTGACCAGTCAGTTTGATATCAGTACAAGGAAAAGATCTAGAACAGATCATTTAACAGTCAGTTTGTGAGCACTGAGAAAGTAATGCTGGGATTGCGAAGAATCAGCATAGCATAGTAGACCACAATTAAACATAAATCATAGAATCAGAGAGTTTGAAGAGACCACATGGGGTCGTCTAGTCCTACCAGTGCTATGTAAGAATACACAAATAAAGAACTCTTGAATGGTGGCCATCCAACCTCTCTTTAAAGACCTCCAAAGAGAATCCGCAACCCTCTGAGGCAATCTGTTCCACTGTTGAGGAGCTCTTACAGCAAAGAATTTCTTCTTAATGTTTAGGCGGAATCTCCTCTGTTGTAATTTGGTTCATGTTTGATCCTAATGTCATTCTTCATATGACTGGGTTTCCAAACCTTTGATCATCTTGGTTACTCTTCTCTGGATAATTCTAACTTGTCAGTATCCTTCTTGAACTGTGGTGTTCAGAACTGGACAAAATATTCCAGGGGAGGTCTGACCAAAGCAGAATAGAATGGCAGTATGACTTCATTCAGTTGGGACACTATGCTCCTGTAGATGTAGTCCAGATTAACACTGGCTTTTTTTGGATTTTAGCGCACACTGCTGACACAATGCTAGCTTGAAGTCTACTAAGACCTCTAGATCCTTTTAATATGTACCGTTTTCAACAAGGTGTCACTTATCCTGTCTTCGTTCATTTCATTTTTCCTGCCCAGAGTTATGCTATTCAAATTCATTCTGTTAGTTCTGGACCAGTTCTTCAGACTATCAAGGTTGTTTTGAATTCTTAGATACTCCCTCTAATTTGGTGTCATCTGCTGATCTGATAACCATACTTCTCTTCCAGCATTTAAATCATGTATAAAGATATTAAACAACAACAGCCCTTGCCACTCATCATGTCTCTCCAGGAACTAAGGTATTCCTGATGTTACCCTAACTTCTGGGGGTCCCGTGGGGGTACCTTGATTCGCTCCAAGTTATAAAGGTTGTGGAGCCCTGGTGGCGCAGTGGTTAAATGCCAGTACTGCAAGCCACAAGGTTGCGAGTTCGATCCTGCCGGGCTCCAAGGTTGACTCAGCCTTCCATCCTTCCGCAGGTCGGTAAAATGAGTACCCAGTTTGTTGGGGGCATGTACAGAAATGTTTTGAAATACATGCTATTTGTAAGTTGTTCACCGCCTCGATCCATATGGAGAGGCGGGATACAAATAAATAAATAAATAAAGAAAGAAAGAAAGAAAGAAAGAAAGAAAGAAAGAAAGAAAGAAATTAGCAGAGCACTGGCATTAGCAAAACAAGGGGCAGGGTAACCCAGCACGATCTTTTACCCAACTTAACGGGGCAGGCCAAGCAAAAAGCCAGACAAATGTACCAAATAAATGAATTTTATTAAATGAATATAGTATTGTGCACACACACACACACGGCCTATTAAGAAGGAAAAGAGGTGAAAAATGGATAGGGGATATAGCAAAGGGAGTATGGAGGCAGTGATAGTGCACCTATCCTGAAGTCTTTGGTCCAGGAAGCAGCGAGAAGAACAGAGCTCAGTGAAGAGACGGCTGAGGGGATCACTCAACTAACAGAGTGCCGGTCTGCTAGCGTGGTGGGGAGTTCTCCGAAGAGACCCTCAAAAACTAAGACTACTTATAGGGCAGAACGTACCTCGAGGGCAGGCCCTCTCCCGGAAAGAACAATGGCCAAAACAAAGGAAGGAATGCTATACAATGGCAAGTGGGTTGCAGTATTGTTTTAAGTAGGGTTACAGTGAAGTAGAGTTGCAGTCAAATAGGGTTGCAGTATTGGTTTATGTAGATGGACCTCGCCTTATAGGGTTTTTCCATAGTCAGAGTTGCTCAACTTGGGGAAAACACGCTAATCCTCTCAAGTTGGCTATTCTTGGCTGAGGATCTTTTGTTTATGTGGATGTGTATAGCCGAAGGTCTTCTTGAGCTACATGAATGGGGATTTTTCTGGTCTTGACCTGTTTTCGGTTGTTTGACCTCTTTGCCTATGTGCCCACGTGGGAAACTTTTCGGGCATGGCGGACATATCTGATATCAAATTTATAGTTCCCAGGACAGGGTATGCTGGTGGGGTAACACTGAGAGGTAACCATCTAACCTCTGTTTAAAAACCTCAAAAGTGAGAAGTTTTACCACCCTCTGAGGCAGATTATTTCATTGTTAAACAGATCTTACAGTCAAAACCTCCTTCCTAATGTTTAATTGGAATCTCTTTTCTTGTAATTTGAATCTATTGGTTTGTATTCTAATCTCTGGGGCAACAGAAAACAAGTTCATTCTATCTTCTACAAGACATCCCTTATGATATTTAAAGATGGCTGTCATATCACTTCTCAATGTTCTCTATGCCAAACATACCTCGTTTGTTTTTGTTTTTTTTAATGTACAGTGTGTGTGGTTCATAATGCTCCACACACAAATCTCAGTAGAGATTCAGGTAGGACAGTTTGGAGAATTCTCAAGCTGTATCGCCACTTCTAGAGGATTGTGGCAAGGTTGCCTAATGGTTATGGTTGAAGACTTATTTAACTTATATGTAAACAATATCATGACTACAATTGCTTAGCATTAGTGTAGCATCTAGACCAGTCTTTCTTCAGTTCTGTGCAGGCAATAGAGCCAGCCCCCACTTTCACAGGTTTAGCATTCATGGCTTTGATTATTCATGGGTTGTTTTATTTTATTTTTAAAAAATCTATATTTGCTCCTGCCATGGGGGGAAAAATGGTCTCTCTAGGAATCTCTTGGTCCTTTAGCATGTTTCTTTGGTCAACTTCTGCAAGAAGTAGTTCTGGAAGACCTAAAGATTCCTAGAGAAATGTTCTCTCAGGTTAAAAAAAAAGAGAATATGTAAGATTTTTATTTATATTTGTGTTTTTTCCACTTTATGGGGTTTTGCTCCCCCAGCCTCAGCAAAAGTGGAGGTTCTACTGTACAGTCATCATGTCTTCTTCACAAGGGGTTCCAGAAGAATAATACAGGATTTTTGTAATTGCTATAATTCTGCATTATTATAATCTATGATAAAATATAGGCCATGGCTATTAGGAAGAATAAAAAACATCTGTAACACCTGCAAGCCAGGTGTTGCTTTGTGCCTTCAAGTTGTTTCTGACTTATAGTAACCCTAAGATGAACCTATCATGAGGTTTTCTGGGGCTATGTGTGTGTTACATGCCCAAGGTCACCCAGTGGGTTTCCATGACTGAATAGGAAGTCAAATCGTGGTCTGCAGGATTGTAGTCCAATGCTCAAACCACTATATTATGCGATATTTGTGCCATTATTCACTGCATCACAAAACAAAACAAAGAATACTTTACATTTCTGACATTTAATCCAGTTTTTCTTTGGTATCAAGGAGACACTTCCATTATTTCAAGGCAGCAGTACTTGAAATGATATTATTCACCTTTTGGATTTCAGAGAAAATCTCTCAGATAAGAGCCGACTTGGATGCTGGTGATATAGCAGAGGTTACAAATGGAGTGTCTGGCGACTCCGTGAACAGGATTATACTGGATCAGTTTCAGTCAGTGAGTACTGAGGACATAGACAAGCTCCTTGGAAATATAAGAAAGACAATTTGCCCTCTTGATCCCTGCCCTTCATGGCTGGTCGTCCAGGGAGGAGTTGCAGTCAAGACCCATTTAAGATACATTATTCATGCATCCCTCAGGGAGGGCAATTTTCCAGCTTGTTTAAAAGAAGCGATTATACGGCCGCTTCTAAAAAAGCCCTCCTTAGATCCCCTGGATATGAATAATTATAGACCAGTCTCCCATCTCCCATTTTTAAGCAAAGTGATCGAGAGGGCTGTTGGTCTTCAGCTCCAAGCTGTCTTGGATGAAGCAGATTATCTAGATCCATTTCAAACTGGTGTCAGGGCAGGATATGGAGTTGAGACTGCCATGGTCGCCTTAGTGGATGATCTTCGCCTAGATATCGACAGGGGAAGTGTGACCCTGCTAGTACTCTTGGACCTCTCAGCGGCTGTCGATACCATAGACCATGGTATCCGTCTGGAACGCCTGAGGGGGCTGGGGATCGGGGGCACTGCACTTATGTGGTTCCGGTCCTATCTCTTAGGTAGATACCAGATGGTGATGCTTGGAGACAGCTGCTCCTCGAAAAAGGAGCTTAAATTTGGTGTCCCTCAGGGCGCTGTCCTGTCCCCAATGCTATTTAACATCTAAATGAAACCGCTGGGAGAGATCATCAGGAGGCATGGAGCAAGGTGCTATCAGTATGCTGATGACACCCAGATATATCTCTCCATGCCTCAGATAATAGCATCAACTAAGGGTGGCATCTTGCCTCTGAATGAATGTCTTGAAGCAGTAATGGACTGGATGAGGAAAAAGAGACTGAAACTGGATCCAGATAAGATGGAGGTACTCGCTGTTAAGGGCCCTAGCCCAGGTATGGAGGTTTGTCAACCTGTTCTAGACGGGGTCACACTTCCCCTGAAAGACTGTGTCCGCAGCTTGGGGGTGCTCCTGGACTCGCCACTTCAGATGACAGCTCAAATAGATGCGGCGGCCAGGAGTGCCTGCTATCAGCTTTGGCTGATACGCCAGCTGCGCCCCTTCCTGGAGCTGGAACACCTAAAAACAGTGGTGCATGCGCTGGTAACTTCATGGCTTGACTTCTGCAATGCGCTCTACATAGCGCTACCCATATGTTTAGTCCAGAAACTTCAATTAGTTCAGAATATGGCATCCAGGTTGGTCACTGGTAGACCTAAAACTGACCACATAACACCAATTCTGAAGTCGTTTCATTGGCTGCCTATTAGTTTCTGGGCACAGTATAAGGTGTTGGTTATTACCTTTAAATCCTTTTATGGCTTGGGGCCAGCCTACCTGCAGGATCGCCTTCTCCCATATAATCCGCCCTGCACACTAAGGTCCTCTGGGAGGAATTTACTGGCAGCCAGTCAGAACTAGGTTGGCTGCAGTTACCCAGAGGACCTTCTCTTCTATCACTCCCAAGTTATGGAATGGCCTGCCGGAGGAGACCCAGCATATTACCAGTCTTGACTGCTTTAAAAAAGCAGTCAAGACTGTCTCTTCCGACAGGCCTTCCCAGACCCCACCGCCTTCCACCAACTGTCTTACTGTTCTTTTTTAATAGTCAGTTGATTGTTATTAATTGTTAATTGTTGTGTGTTTTAGGGGGTTGGTTTTAGCTGGGTTGGTGGGTGGGGAGGATTGGGTATGTTTTTAATGTTTTTAATGTATTATTGTTATTCGCCTCCTCGATCCATGGGAAGAAGCGGGATACAAATAAATCTTAATTATTATTATTATTATTATTGGATTAATAAACATTGTTGTCCTAATTCTTTTGTGTCTAAAAGCCTTCTGGGTTACCAGTTACTTTTGGTGTGCAGCTATTGGTTGAAAGTTAATATAGGCAGATTCATTATCATTATTTGTAGTGTTGTTTCACTAAGCCAGTCTTAAAGAACTCTTAGTAGAATCTCTTGGGTTTATTTTCTGGTCCTAAGAATATATCTTTTGGGGAGCACTGGACAGATAGCTCCCACCTTTTTATATTGTTCTAACTCATCTCCGCTGATCCTCATCTTGTACACATTTCTTCTTGTCCCCTTATGTACAATATAAAAGTCAAAGTTTGTATGTTTGTTTATCTGTGTCAGGCAAAGACCTCATATGATTGGCTGCCTAAGAAGATTCTATGGAATTGTGGGGTTTGCAGTTTAGGGAGGGACCTTTATTATTGGAGCCTGGCATGTTGCTAAGGAGATGAAGCCTAGCAGCAAGAGGAGGGCAGTGTATTCCCTCAAGAGCCCAACCTCTGCATGTTATTAACACTGAATAGAGATTGGAGTGGGGACTATGGGGAAAAGTTACGGGTATTGGACAAGACAGTTTGAGGAATTAGAGACACAGGAACTTAAATCTTTATAACAAGTATTATCTATCAGAAAACAAAATCCTGGGCAACACCGGGTAAATATGCTTGTAGATAATATGTTTAAAATGTGAGTGAATTGTCCATGAGATCTTCTAGTTTTTGGTTACTATTCTCCATTTAAAATAAGTGTTTGACTAGGTTTATCTTTTTTAATTTGTTGTATAGTCCTTCTTTCCTCTGGGAGTCTTTTTTTTCTCTCAAGTAAACTCAGTCTTATTTTTGATTATAACTGAGTGTTTTTTAAAGGCTTCTGGGGCTGTGTTTGTTTCTTTGTTTGTTTGTCTGTTTGCTCTGACAGTCTAACTGACTAGCTAAGGGGAAGAGCTAGCAGCTATTAGGTCTAAATGACTCGCTGACGAGCTAGGGAGAGGAGCTAGCAGCTCTTTATATTTGCTCCCAGTGGCCTTCAAGCTCATTTCCGGAGGAGAGAGTGGAAGGTGAGTTGTGTCTGAGAAGACATCCTTGAATGGGTGTTTTTTACAGGCTTCTGGGGCTGTGTATGTTTGTCTGTTTGCTCTGGCTGTGTGCTCTCCCTGAGCACACGGTCTAACTGACTAGCTAGGGGGAGGAACTAGCTGCCGTTAGGTCAAACTGACTCACTGACGAGCCAGGGCAGGCTTTCCAAGCAGTATGCCACAACACATTAGCGTGTCACTTGAAGTGTGTAGGTGTGTCACCTACAATCTTGGAAATGTGTGTTATTTATAAATCATGTATTTTTAAAAATATATGAACGATTTTCATGAAATATCTTGTGTCCCCATACATTTTATTATTACTATTTATGTCTGTGTCTCTTACAAGGGGTTAGTTTAACCTCTGGTTTGCTAATAAAACTGAATTACTGTGTCGCAAAATGATGCATGTCTAAAAAGTGTGTCACCAACATGAAACGTTTGGAAAGCTCTGAGCTGTGGGAAGGAGCTAGCAACTCTTTATATTTGCTTCCAGCAGTGACTACCTTCAGCGCATGCAGTTTGGCTATCAAAGCTTACCAAAAGTTCATTACTTCTTGGCTTGAAGCCTTCCTGAGTCAGTCTGCCTGTCGGCAACGTCCAGGTGGGTTTGGCGCCTTGAGGGAGTAACTATAAGCACTATAGAATTGCACCTTCTGTCCTGATAGTTTGACAATAAGAACTTTGCAAACTATGTGTTGACATAGGTTTTACCAGTAGACTTTGAAGGCAAAGCCCAGTTTTACTTTTTCCAATTCAGCTCTTTAGATTATTATGTATGGAGGGTGAGGGAGCTGCTGTGGTCACCTGCCACATCTTGGCATGTTTCTTTTCTTGCCACATGATGTTGTTCGGTACATCTGCAGCAAGTGCAAGCTGGTTGCCCTCTTGGAGGAGAAGGTTCAACAACTGGAGGCCCAGGTTTGGAATCTTTGGATTATAAGGGAGGCTGAGGAGTTCTTGGATAGGGCTGAGAATATCTTTTTGAAGATGGAGTACACAGAGGAGCTAGTGGATGAGGAAATCAGTTCACAAAAACAGGAGATGGATGGTTGGAGGAATGTGACATGCAGGAGTAGAAATGCAAGGTACCAAACAGAAACTCTTGAGCTACAGAATCGCTTCCAAGTTCTAGACTTTATTAATGACGAAGCAGAACAGCAGGAAGAGGTAATGGAATGTCACCAAGAAGAAATCCAACATCAGCAACAAGAACTCCCCAACACCAGCAGGACGAAATCCAACAGCAACAGGACCAACAGTCTCAGCTTGAACAGAATGTTCCGGCAACCATGGAAGAATCTGCTTGGCGAGTAACCCTAGACAAGCCTCAGAGGAGGCAAGTTCTGGTGGTTGGGGGCCCCTGGCTGAGAGGAATGGAACTGACCATTTGCAACCTGGAAAGGATCAATCGCGAGGTGTGCTGTCTCCCTGGGGCCAAAATCAATGACATAATGGAGAGGCTAACGAGACTAGTCAGGCCCACTGACCGTAACCCCCTCCTTTTGCTTCACATTGGAACCAATGACACCGCCAAGCGCAGCTTTCACTGCATCACGAAGGATTACGAGCTTATGAGTAAGAAGCTGATGGACCTTGGTGCACAGGTTGCCATTTCATCTCTCCTCCCTGTGGAAGGGCATGGCCCACGAAAGGAGAGAAGAATAGTACAGGTCAACAACTGGCTGTGCAGATGGTGCCACCGGGAGCGATTTGGGTTTTTGGATCACGGTCTCAATTTCCACGAAGATGGTCTTCTGGCGAGGGATGGTTTGCACCTCACAACTGTTGGCAGGAACGTTTTTGCTAACAGTCTTGCAAAATGGAATAGGAGGTCTTAAAACTGAGTTCCCCTGTGGGGGGGAGACAGTATTATTCAGGGCAAGGATTCAGTGAGTGTTGGGGAAAATGACTCAAATGATATAGAGTAGACCAAGTAGTACTAGAGACCAACAGTGGGAGGAAAAGCAACTTTAGTACAGGATTTACAGGAAGGGCACATAGTCTTAAGTGTCTCTGCACTAATGCACAGAGCAAGATGAACTTGAACTCTTAATACAACAAAATAAATATGATTTAATAGGCATCACTGAAATCTGGTTGGATGAATCTCATGATTGGAATGTAGGAATAGCGAGGGTATAATCTGTTTTGCAGAACAGACCAAACAAGAAAGGAGGAGGAGTAGCCTTATATGTCAAGGATGTTTTCACCTGTGAAGACATCCATGACTTAAATCCAGGACGCCAAGTTGATAGCATCTGGGTAAGACTCAAGGGAGCAAGAAACAATAGAGATGTTATTGTGGGGGTGTCAGGAACTGAATTCACACACACAGATAGTACAGTGCATAAACACTATTTATTTGGAGTGTGATACATCGTACAAGACTTCAGTGAGAGGACTAAAGAGCAATTAGCAAATGCAAGTACATAAAATCCCAAGATGTTTCCCTCCTTCTTGCAAGAGACCTTGAAGTGGTGAGAGCCTGTCAAGGCTTATCAGTGCATTCCTAGCTTTTGTTTATCTAACGGTTTCTGGTTCCCATACTTTCGTTTCAAGCAAGCAGCTATCTTAAATCCTACTACATATCCCATTACTATAATGTGCAGGGCATCCTGACAGGGGGTTTGCTTCAGGCCAGCCTGAGAACTTGGATGAAGCCTTCGTGGAGCAGATGACCACACATTCAAATTGGAGAGATGCAGTAGTAATGGGAGATTTCAACTATCCTGATATTGGTGGGCAGTCAAACTCTACCAAGACTGCAAGGTCCAACAGGTTCCTTGCTTGCTTTGCAGACACTTTCATGGTCCAGAAGATGGAAGAGGCAACAAGGGGATCAACTATTTTAGATCTGATCCTGACCAACAGGGATGACCTTGTTGATCAGGTGGTGGTGGTTGTGGGATCCTTGTGTGTTGGGGGAAGAAGTGAACATGATCTATTGGAATTTGTCATTCAGTGGGAAGGAGAAGCCAAGTGTAGCTAGACATGCATCCTAGACTTTAAAAAAAGCTGATTTCTGTAAACTTAAGGAGTTACTTGCTGAAATTTCATGGTCAAGAATACTGAAAGAGAAAGGAGTTCATGATGGATGAGAGTTTCTTAAAAGTAAGATACTGAAGGCACAGTCTAGAACTCTGCCAATAAGGAGGAAAAATGGCAGGTGTTTAAAGAAATCAGAATCGTTGACTAAAGAACTCTCAGCTGAGTGAAGCGTTAAAAGAAACATGTACAGGAAATGGAAAAATGGTGAAACCACTAAAAAGGAATTCAAGCAAATAGCCATGATAAGTAGGGAGAAGGTTAAAAAAGCTAAAGAATGAATTCAGGCTTGCCAGAGACATTGAAAACAATAAAAAAGGCTTTTTTAGATATGTCCACAGCAAAAGGAAAAACAAGGAAATGATAGAGTCACTGCATGGAGAAGATGGCCAATTACTAATGGGCGGGGGGTGGGGAGGTGAGGCAGAAATACTTGACACCTTGTTTACCTCAGTTTTCTCCTGAAAGGATAGAGGTATTCACCTGGGGGATGCCAAGCAGGTGAGAAAGGAGGAGAAATGCAGCACAGAATAGGTAGAGAAGTAGTACAGGAATACCTGGCTAAACTAGATGAATTCAAGTCTCCAGGGGCAGATGAATTACATCCAAAGATATTAAAAGAACTGGCAGAAATCATTTCAGAACCACTCACAATAATCTTTGAGAACTCTTGGAGAATAGGAGAAGTCCCAGCAGACTGGAGGAGGGCAAATGTCATCCCTATCTTCAAGAAGGGGAAAAAAGAGGACCCAAATAATTATTGCCCAGTCAGAATGACATCAATACCAGGGAAGATCCTAGAGCAGATCATTAAACAGTCAGTTTGTAATTGCTTAGAAAGCAATGCCATAATCACTAAAAGTCAACGTGGATTTCTCAAAAATAAGCCATGCCAGACTAATCTTATCTCTTTTTATGATAGAGTTACAAGCCTGATAGATGAAGGGAATGCTGTGGACGTGGCATATCTTGATTTCAGTAAGGCCTTTGACAAAGTTCCTCATGACATTCTTGCAAAGAAGCACGTAAAATGTGGGGCTGGGCAGGGCTACTGTTAGGTGGATTTGTAATTGGTGGACCGACCAAACCCAAAGGGTGCTCACCAATGGCTGCCTTTCATTTTGGAGAGAAGTGACTAGTGGAGTGCCACAAGGTCCTGTCCTAGACCCAATGCTGTTCAACATCTTCATCAGTGATTTGGATGAAAGAATAGAGGGCATGCTGATCAAATTTGTAGATGACACCAAATTGAGAGAGGTTGCTAATACACCAGAGGACAGGATCAAATTTCAAAATGACCTTGACAGATTGGAGAGCTGGGCCAAAGTTAACAAAATGAATTTCAACAGAGAGAAATGTAAGGTCCTGCATGTAGGTGGAAAAAACGGAATGCACAAATATAGGATGGGGGATATGTGGCTGGATAACTGTACATGTGAAAGGGACCTAGGAGCCTTGGTAGATTACAAGCTGAAGATGAGTCAGCAGTATAATGCAGCAGCCAAGAAAGCCAATGTGATTCTTGGTTGCATCAATAGGAGTAAGATGTCTAGATTGAGGGAGGTAATGGTACCAACTCTATTCTGTGTTGATTAGACCTCATTTGGAATACTGTGTCCAGTTCTGGGCACCTCAATTCAAGAAAAGTATTGACAAACTGTAATGTGTCCAGAGGAAGGTGACCAAAATGATGAAAGATCTGGAAGCCATGCCCTATGAGGAATGGCTTAGGGAGCTGGGTATGTTTAGTCTGCAAAAGAGAAGGTTGAGAGGGGACATGATAGCCATGTTTAAATTTTTGAAGGGATGTCATGTCGAGGAGGGAGCAGGCTTATTTTCTGCTGCTCTAGAGACTAGGACCAGAAGCAATGGATTCAAGCTGCAAGAAAAGAGATTCCACCTGAACTCCAGGAAGAACTTCCTGATGGTCAGAGCTGTTTGGCAGTGGAATATGCTGCCTGTGAGTGTGGTTGAGTCTCCTTCGTTGGAGGTTTTTGAGCAGAGGCTGGATGGCCTCCTGTTGGGAATGCTTTGATGTTGTTCCTGTATAGCAGGGGGTTGGACTCGATGGCCCCTGAGGTCTCTTCCCACTCTATCATTCTATGTAAAGTATCCTCTTTTGTCTGTCATTCCATGTAATTTTGTAGCATTTTCATTGCAGCATTCCCCTCCTCCTTTGGAATTTTTCCATGCCATCCTCTTCAAGAGTTTTTCACTCAACGGTGGAAGTCAACACTAAGCAGAGTTGGATAGATGGCAACAAGAAGTGAAGGAGGGAGGGAGGGAGGAAAATAAAGCCCTCATTGCTGAACTTACATTGCCTTGGAGTGCAAGGTTCACTCAGAAGAGGAAGGTCTGCAAAAAGATGGGAGGGTAGTATATGTGATAGATGAGAAAAGGAGGTCCAGATAAGATTACATGGAGAAAAAAGAGGGAAGCAATAGTGGAAAGAATGGATAAGAGACTGAGAAAAAGGGGGAAAATAGAAGTGTGGGTGTTGGACAGGCATGCAGAGAAACAATAGAAAATTTAAGAAGGATGGAGACAGTGAGTGAGTGGAGAAGCCAAAATACAGAATAGAGTACAACAGAAGACACTGGAGAGGGACTGCAGGAGGACACACTTGAATGACATAGGAATTAATGTAGACAATGGAGATGAATGTAAAAGTGGTGAGAAGATGTTTGTGTGTGAGAGAGAAAATAAGCAGCATGGAAGGAAGGGGGAAAAGGTGTTTCAAAGATGGCCAGACCAAAAAGTAACAGGATTCATAAAATTATGGTTCATTTTGCGCATAATATAATTTCAACATGTTAGTATGTCTATTTTTGATCAGAAGAAAAGAATACTATATTAAAATGCTATTCACATTTGTAGATACCCAACTTGTTAAGTTCTTTTTAAATATGATATATTTAATCTATTTCAAAAGAACAGAAACGGCTGTTCAGAAAATTTCATTAAAACATTCCGCTAATCAGTGTTTATTATTAAATTAAAGTGTGGTTTTGTGGGGAAATTTTTTTTAATTGCAGTGTACTAATAGCAATCATAACTTACTAAAGATGCCTGGCTACCTGGCAGATTTAATTACTGATTTGTAGACAAGGAGTTCTGTTTTCTTCATACATGAAATGGGTGTTGGATTTGAGAGATACAGGTTCAAGGGAGCTATTAAATTTGCAGCATGACTTTGGGCCAGTCACCCTGTCTCAGCCTGTCCTTCCTTTCAAGATTGTATTGTGTGAATGAAAGAAAAGCCATGTACTCTGCCCCATAAAATCACTTGATGAAAAGTGGAGTAAAACACAATATATAACATTTTTCTTCAGAAAAAGTTTTTCTCCCCACAGACAATTGAGGGAGGATTCTTTTAGGGCATGATTTTATTCAGATAATGTAATACTTTTAGAAATAAATTGATTCATATCAAAATATTGATTGATTTGTCTATATTCTTCCATATGCTGATGCTTGATGGCAAGGTGGGGCTAGCTTATAGTTCTTATTCCTGGTCTTGTGACTCACACATATGGATTATTTGCAGGGAGATTCTTGGAAGCTTCTAGAGCTGCCCAGCCCCTCACCTACACTGATATAAGCCATGCATTCCTGCTGAAACCCAGTTTCTTTTTGTCTGCCATTGTGGTAGTATTGCTAAAAAGTCTCAGCATTTTGGCTTCTTTCAGTTCATCAGTTTGTCTTTTCACTCAGGGGGCTTATGACCCTAAAAACTTTCTTTAAGAAGTTTCTTGAATGTGGGGCAAAGATTCCATTTACTGATGGTCACACATATTGTCTCTGCTGCTTGGCAAGGACCAAGTCGTTGACTCATGTCTGTTTGCCAGACCTTTACATGGCAAGTGAGCCATAACAGAGCCTCTCATCTGAAAGCTCTTCAGTGGAAAGGGGCTTGCCAGACTGCAGGCTTGCAACCCAGAATAAGCCTCCTCATATGGTCTTGGTGGCTATCAGCTCACTCCCATTTTTTGGCCTTGGAACAACAGGTGGAGTGCTTGGTGAGCCCAACTCCCTTCTTCCCTTCTTTTTTTTTTTAATATCATTTTATTAAGTTTCACAAATAAAAAAACATCATCTCAAATGGTACTTTCACATGTAATGTTTTTGTTCTTCCACTCTGATCTAGTTTTCATTTTCTGGATATCTACTCACATATAAAAAATTATGCCTCACAATTCTATGTTCATCTTACATGCTTGATCTTGCATTTCTCTCATCAACTCCTGTTATGTTACAGTTATTCCTCTTTAATTTCAACCATAATTCAGACATTTTCACTTGGCAGTTCCCAGCAATTACCCATTACAATTTGCCATTCTGCTTTTATCTGATCATCTGATTTCCCCTTTAATCTTTGTGAAACAATATCCGTATTTCTATTCTCAATAAATGTCCCCCACCATTGTTCAATTGTGGGTATTTGCTGAGACTTCCACAATTTGGCATATTCAGTTCGAGCTGTTGTTATCATGTACAATATTAATCTCCAATGCCTCTTAATGTTAGTATTCTCAAGAACATATGTCATGTTTAACAAATAAAATTCAGGGTTTTTTTACAAATTGAACCTTCAGTATTTCACACATCTTTTTATGTATTTCACTCCAATATTTCTTTGCCTTGGGACATGACCACCACATATGAAATATTGTTCCCACCTCTTTCTGACATTTCCAACAAATTCCCGTACCTGTGTTGTAAATCTTTTTTAACTTGTCTGGTGTCATTGTTACCCTGTATGTTGAGGGTCCCGGAAGGGGTGCCCAAATAACCAAATAAAAGCACAAGTTGGGGGAATTAAGCTTGAGCACTCTCTTAAGCTAACGAGAGGCAGGGTTACTTCAGCTAGGATCTTTTACCCTATGTCTACGGCTTCAGGTCAGAGGGGCAAGCAGATAAGTTTTAAAGTAACGGAAATAACAGTTTTATTGAGAGATAAACAGCAAATAGAACAACATACACACTAGCTAACTTGGAAATAGAAATGGAGAGGTTTGGGGAGTGGGTAATACGAACTTGGTCTTGTAGTCCTGGAGAGAAGCAGGGGTTCCAAGAAGAGAGGCAGACTCAGTTATGGGGAACTGAGGGGAAACTTCACTGGACAGAGTGGCAGCAAGGCTGGATGGAAGTTCAAAGTATTCCAAGGAAGTGATCCAAAGAGTCCCAAAAGTGGGGACTTTTTATAGGGTGGATTTTACCTACGGGCTATGCTGTGGTCGGTGAGAACAAAGGAAATTTGGAGCTGGACAAAGGAGTTGGAAAAGGTCAGGTTTTGCATGATGAGCTTAGCGCTGGATGACAATAGTATGGCCAGGACATTGATGGCCCGACATAAAGGAATGGCTCGGCTCTTGGTCGTGCGGCTTTGTGTAGATACGCGCTGAGCAAAGCCGGTTTACAGGGAGGTTTTTCCCTAAAGCAACGGAGAGGCTTAAGTTGCCTGCCTGGATGAGGTCTTGGAATGTACAACCATTAATGGCCACACCCAATACGTGTTTGTCCAGAGGACCTCTGCAAACACATGGGGTAGGATGGCAGAGAAAGGTCAAGTAAAGGCCAAATTATTTGATATCAAAATGATATCTAGTACTCATAACCGTAGTAACATCATGTACCATCTATGAAACATTTTAAAATAGTTCTCTTTGAGATTCTGAGCCATTGTAAATTTTTGTGTCCTTTTCCAGCTCTGTTCCTTCTTCCCTTCTTGAAATGTCCTCAGAATCAAATCAGGGCTGGTAGTTCCAACACCAAAGGAAGCTTCTAAGATCTTGTCCAGGGTTCAAGAATCTAGGGACATTCTGCTTGCACCAAGCAAATCCCCTGAGCAACAACTATGAAAAGAGAAACACCCATCCTCTTCAGTTTCAGTTAGAGCCTGAGGAGGAGGAGGAGAAGGTTCTGATCCCCTCAAGATTCAGTTACATCAGTTGCTTTCCCTTAGAAGCCCTGCCCATCTTCGTTTCATATTCTTACCTCTCTGATGTCTCTTTATCATCTCTTGGAAAGAACCAACATAAATCTGGATGCATAGTCTGAATAAGGTCAAGTTGTTGGTTCCTACTTGGAGGGGGAAATCGTTGACAACTCTTAGTCACTGCAAGGCCAGTCTTATCTCACCCTCTGAGTGAGTCAGACACAGAAGTTGTAGCACATGTATCTGGGGGATGAAGCAGGAAGAGTCTCCAAACCCTAGAAGACAGAAGAAGATTATACGTCATAGCAGGGGATAGAAGATGCTGAAAGCATGATATCTATCGTTATGGAGAAGGAGTGTTAAAGAGTGTGTGTGTAATTAATCAAACATTAGCTGTGTGAAGAAATTATCCCAGCAGCTTCCTGGCAGATTGTTGCTCACAACTGACATATCTGGATGATTAGCAGCTCTTCTGGCTTTGTGTTTCTTTTGTAACTTTGGACCTTGCTTCATTAGATAAATGCTGGTTTTGGACTCCCTTCCGGGTTGTTAATTTGAAATCCTGCTTTGCTGCTGCAACTCAGACTGGTTGACAACTACACTCTTGTTACTCCATTCATTGCAGTGAGATACCTGTGATTAATTGGGACAGGGCAACAACCTGACACTGCTTCACTTCACATGCCCCCCAAGCTTTGGGCAGTTGCTGGAAAAGCAACAACAATCCAGATCTTCTAAGAAGGACCATTTTCCCTCAGATGGGTGAGAAATGAAGTTTTCAAAATTTCTTGGCTATAGTTTCTTTTTCTTTCAAGCTCAAAACAGGGACAACTAAGGATGGCATTTTCTACCTCCTGGTAAGGGTTTTATTCTTATGAGTGTAATGTAAATTTAAACTTCAACTTAAATTTAATATAATTTTAAATAAACATCCATTTTAGAACATAAACATAATTAGCATAATTTATTTAGCTCTTTAGTGATTAACATTAATCACTTCTTCATTAACATTCCATCTCTGATAGGACCACAGGAAACACTTGCATTGTCAAATCTAACTGGCAACAAATCTTCATTGTTTCTGACAGGATTCTCTCCTACCCTGGTGTTAACTGGCAGTTTCCCATATTAACCAGGCCTGACCCTATTCAGCTTCCAAAATCATATAAGATTATGTGTGCTTACCTGCTCATCCCATTGAAATCTGAAGGTTTTACTTTCTGAGAAGACATCATAAGATTATACCGCAAACCTTTTTTTTTAATGGAAGAAAAGTTATCTTAATTTCTCTTATTGGAAATCCTAGAACAACAACTGCAAAAATTGGAGAGAATTGTTAGTTCAGGAGATTTTATTTCTTTTGCTTATTTGTCTTCTCTTACTATAAATAAGATCGGCTAAAAGAGGTTGCCATGGTAACATGTGATAATATGCTTAAAGGCAGTGGTTATTGTTAAGCACAGGCACACTATCTTCATTTAAATATGATCTCCTACGATACTGGTTGTGCTAGTAAAAGAAGAGGATAGACTGTAGGGAGAAAATGAACTGAATACATAATGTATCAAATCCATTGCTGTTGTCCCACTCTCTTAAGCTAATACTAGAAGTTGACTATCTAGGTTTGGTTAGGCTTGATGCTATCTGATTGGAAGAAGAAAATAAGAAAAATAAATAAATAGGAATATGTGGTCTTTTCAGTTCAGTTATAAGAAGTAGAGTCTAAAAAATAACTTTTCTGAGCTTTGCTACAGATGTTATTTCTTCATATGAAATATACTAATGGTACCATAACTCCTACAAGTCTTAATAAACTTGATAGTGACAAATCATGGAAGCTACAGTCCCACAACTTCCAGTAACTTTCACATTCCCAGTTCCTGAACTAACTGATGCTATCTCATATCTTGAGTTATTAGGACAGAACTCTTATATTTATTATATATATTCACAGGGGAAGTGGAAGTATACCTCTGAAGTTCTGTCTGTGTTCCTATGTCATTGGTGTTTCTACCTGTCATGCCAAGTGCTTAATGAAGTGCGATTGGTCATTGTTGGGTGCGTTATACATCCCCAGTGCAATATTTACAAGTTGTTCATGAAAAAAAAAACTGTAACTGTCTCCCTTGTCTTTTAGAGTCTTCTTTAGCCAATCTGTCAGTCAAAAATGTATTGTAGTTAGGAAACAAATTCCTACAGATATATTACAAACATCACCTTTGGTGTTTGCATGCAAGCATAAAGCCAAAGCCAAGAATTTAGCAGTTCACAGAGTTACATATTGATTACAATCACTAAATAAAAAGCATGATTTTTCAAGAGGTAACCACCCTATCATCCAAATTAGTTATGGGGAGATAAAGAATAGTTATTACATTTTAAAATAAGATGGCTATTATCTTCTATAATTAAGGAGTTACAATGGAAGAATCTAGTTTCTGTGGGGGTACTTTGGATTCACTCTGTCAAATCTGGCAGGGGAAGAATATTTAGCCTTGCCTGTGTAAAAAACCAGTCACATTTTAGTGGAAGATAGATCAGTTAGATATTTTGAAAGTTTAAAAAAGGAGGGAGCAAAATGCACATATAGTTTGACAAACAGCTTGCTATTTTAGGCATTCTGGATTGCAATTCAGTATCTTTAAGGCATGTAGTCAAATCAGTAAAAAAAAAAAAAAAGGACAGAAAACCTCATATTTACAGCAACAGAGGGGATCTTTTGCTTCCTGGAGGTAGGGCCCATTTCCCCTGTGAAATAGCACCTTCACCCAATAAAACAGAGCAAGTTTAACTCTGTATAAAATATAATATTGCTGTTACTGTTTGGAAATACAGCTGTATGTACCATATTTGTGAGTGTATAAGATGCACCCCATTTTTAATTTTTTTTTTGAGGGGGGATTAGTTTTTTTAAAAATAGTATGGCTTCCCCTGCTCCCTTCTCTTCCATTTTGCAGGGGAAGGGAAAGGATGGAGCTCAGGGTGGGTGAGAGAAAGCTCTTAGGAAAAAGCTCCTTTTTTGCAGGGGAAGGGAAGAGAGAGAGCTCTGGAGGGGGTAGAAATCTCCTAGGAGCTTTCTCCCAGCTCCTTTTCCCTTCTATTTTTCAGGGGAAGGGAAGGAGGGAGCTCCAGAGGGGCAAAAAAGAAAGCTGCACAGACTTTCTTTTCCCACCCCTGAAGCTACGCCTTTCCCCTCCCATGCAAAACGGAAGGGAAAGGCTGTGGGGGAAGTCTGGCATGAGAGTTCCTTTCTCTCTCCAGAGCTTCCCCTCTTTTTCCAATGCATTTTGCCCAAGTGCAGAGAGCTCACACCAAAGCAAAACAGAAGGAAGGAGGGGTGGAGAGAGCCTCACAGGAGCACTCCTTCAGCCCCTCAGAATTCCCCTTCTTTTCCTATGCATTTTGCTTTTATGCCCGGTAGCAAAATATATAAGGAAAGGGGGTGGTATTTGCAAGTGTATAAGGTGCAATGGCATATAAGAAGCACTCCATTTTTAAATGTTATTTTTCTGGGGAAAAAGTGCATCTTATATGCCAGTAACTGCAGTAAGTCCCATATGTCAATTTTTTAAAAAAACTACAGAGTGGTCATGTAATATGGCCAGTCATTGATGCCCTTTTTAATAAAAATGTACGTATGGTCTGTTTCACTTGAAAAAAAGAGCAGAGCAAATTTAAGAGCTTCAGTTTTTACCAACATTAGTCTTTAGTTTTTACCAACGTTAGTCTCAGTTCAGCATGAATTGTTGACACTTTTGTAGAAACTGCGACAGAGCATTCTACACAAAAGTCTATTTGGGACTTCTTTTACTGGATCTAATTTGGCCAGAGCCCTTAAAGGGGCCCCATGTTACAACTGTGGCAACAGCCTAATGTAATATAATTTTAAAGCTGATGGCACAAGATTGTCTCCTTTAGTGTGACAAAAATACAGTAAACCACTGAGAATCTTATCAGTCAGCAAAGCATTAGTGCACACTTGGAGACACCCCGTTTGTTGGAGTATAAACATCTTTACTTGCACCAGAGCAGGCTGGTTTTCATACAGGGCAATTGCTTCCACTTCCTACTTAAGCACACAAAGTTTTCCCAACTTTTTCCAAGAGTTTTTGTGGCTTGTGTTGATTCAAATGTGTTGTTTGATTCCATCCCTAGGAAACATTTGTGGACTAAGCTACAAATTTTGGATTAATCCACAATTACTAAATTGTATTATGAACCTACACTCAAAGACTCAGAGTAGGCCAGGAGGAAAAATCATGCAGCATGATGCCTGTTAAAGGAGCCAAGGCTGATTAGTTGCTGCACTTCTTTTTAATCTTTTTTAAAATGATATTCTAGAGTTCCTAGAGTTTCCTAGTCAAAGTGGGACAAAATAAGATCTCAATCCTCTTTTATGTCAATGATGCTATTCTTATATCTCATATTCAGGTAGGATCATATAGATTGTTAAGGGAATCAAGCCATTATGCCAAAATGAAGAGTTCTTTATAAACTACAGCAAAACAAAGATACTGGTATTTGATAAATCTAGGCATGTTTTACAGCTGGAATGTGGATGGAAAAAATTAGAAAGGTTCCTTCCTTTAAGTATCTTGGGGTTCTTCTACCCAATCCTCCAGGTTCTTCAAGAGATGTCTGGCATAGATTTTGCCTGGAAATCAAGAAGGTCTATAATTAGCTGGGTCATTGTTGAGCCATTTTTTATGTATGGAGACCCCCATGACTGAGAGCCCACTAAGTGGAAGGATGCCTATTTGATTGTGGGGGAAAACAGAGATGCAAATATAGGTGACGACTAGTCTGAGAAAGAGCTAAACAATTCTGTGTGGAAGTACATATTCCCCGGGAGCCTTCCCATTTTGTAGATGGGCATTTAGACAGTCCTAGGGCTATTGCTGTTGTTGTTGTTTGCCTTCAACTCTTTCTAATTTATGACATCCTTATCATGGGATTTTTTTGGCAAGATTTCAGAGGGTGTTTGCCTTTGCCCTCCTCTGAGACAGAGAGAGTATAACTTGCCCAAGGTAACCTAGCTGGGTTCTGTGGCTAAACAGACCCTCGTCTCCAGCATCGTAGCCCAACAATTAAACTATTACACCATGTAGTACTACTACACCATGAAACCTACTTCCCTTTTCTTCCTCTCATTCCAAATGTAGCTAAATCCTCATTTTCATTAATTTTAATCTCTGCAGGCAGGTAACCTCCTTGTCTAACATTCAAACCACTACACCACACTGGCTCTTGACTCATACAATTTGGCTGTGGGCAATGGAGTGTCCCAATCTCAGTGCTCTGAAAAAAGTATCCTCAGTAGGAGTTTTCCATGGATAGTACAGGTGCCTCAGATTCTACTGGAGCAAACAAGCAGTTCACCATTGACAGGATGTCACAACATATGAATAGTTTTTCATATTTGGATACTTGGAAGCTGAAGATGCCATGTTTATAATTTCAACTTCATTCAAGACTTGAGTTGTCTTATAAAACGTAATTACCTGCTGTTTCATATATTCAAAATAAGTGTCTCAACAAAAATATTTTTAAAAAATAATTTTTTGTGTGTTTTAATTCCTTAGTCTAAAGCTTTCAGTTCTTTTGCATCATTTGCTGGAGCAAAGGTTTACTGTAGGTTTTTTCCGCCAGCCTTTTTGGGTGATACATGCCAAAGTTAAGAACTTAGAAACTCTTCATCCTTTCTGAGTGGTATAGTCAGTTCTACATGGCCATTTCTGAATATCTCTGCCATAAAGGTTGCTCTTAATCTCTAGTTTTTTTCTCCGAGGTATGATAATGGTGTAAATAGAATTAGTTCTGTAGATACTTTAATATAAATAATATAAATACTTTAATATTTTAATATCATAATATTTGTATCTTTTTAAGGTGACATACATTTCTATCTGTAATTTTGCAAGCCATCTGCTTCAGGGAAAAGACAGAAGATAAAGTAATGGAGGTGGGGGATGTATAATAATGAAACAAGTCAGGAGAGTGCATGTTCCCAATTGTTGGGAAGTAGAATCACACAGCTCTTAGATTTATCTTCAAAGAATTCATTACCTATAATTTTCAGGAATTCTTGATCTTCTGTTGAATGGCTAGACATTTTAACACCCTTAGTTGTCTCTGTACCGTTCTTGCTATGTAGGGATATACAGTCTGCCTTCCACATTTGTGAATTTGACATTCATGAATTTGATTATTTGTGAACATGCATGCTTCCCCCCACCAATTCTCCTCCTTCTCTTCCTATGTATTTTGCCCTGGTGTGGAGATCTTGGGCTGAGGCAAAATGAAAGGAATGGGGTAGGGTGGGGCTCCAAAAAAGCCTTCCTTTCCTCCTCTGGAGTTTCCCCCCTCCCCTTCCCATCCATTTTCTTCATGGTGAGGCAAATGCATGGGAAGGGGAGGGAGGAACGCCAGAAAAGGAAAGGAAAGCTCTTGAGAACCTTCCCCCCACCCCATTCCCATCTGTTTTGCATGGGAAAGGGAAGAAAGGGGAGCCCCAGCAGGAAATGAGAGGAGGAGCAGATGGAGTTATTTGTGATTTTTCCACTTTTACAAGGATTCTATGCTCCAAACCCTTACGAATGTGGGAAGACTGTATATAGCAGTTGGATAGTTGCTAGTGGGTCCTTTCTTAACCAGAGATTTTTTTTTTTTTAATTATTACATGTTTGTTAAAGAAAAAAGTTTTTTTTAAAAAAAGAATATTACATAAACAGTTTATATAACACCAACAAAACTGAACATTGAAAAAAACACATAAAAAGAAGAAGAAAAAAGTACACAAAATGACAATCCAAAAAAGGAAAGAGAAACAACAACAACAACAACAACAACAATAAATCACAAAAGTAAAAAAAAAGAAAAGAAAAAATGCATCTAAAAGAAGCTAGTAAAATGCGGGCTGGACAGGACTACTGTTAGTTGGATTTGTAATTGGTTGACCGACTGAACCCAAAGGGTGATCACGAATGGCTGCTTTTCATCCTGGGGAGAAGTGACTAGCGGGGTGCCACAGGGTTCTGCCCCGGGCCCAGTGATGTTCAGTATTTTTATCAACAACTTGGATGAAGGAATAGAGGGCATGCTCATCAAATTTGCAGATGACACCAAATTGGGAGGGGTTGCTAATACGCCAGAGGACAGGATCAAAATTCAAAATGACCTGGATAGATTGGAGAGCTGGGCCAAGGCGAACAAAATGAAATTCAATAGAGAGAAGTGTAAGGTCCTACACTTACGTAGAAAAAATGGAATACAGAAATGGGGAACACGTGGCTGGATAGCAGTAGGTGTGAAAGGGATCTAGGAGTCTTCATAGACCACAAGCTGAACATGAGTCAGCAGTGTCATGTGGCAGCCAAGAAAGCCAATGCAATTCTCAGCTGCATCAATAGGAATATGGTGTCTAGATCGAGGGAGGTACTGGTACCATTCTACTCGGCTTTGGTTAGACCTCATCTTGAATACTGTGTCCAGTTCTGGGCACCCCAATTCAAGAAGGACATGGTCAAGCTGGAGCAAGTCCAGAGGAGGGCGACCAAAATGGTGAGAGGCCTGGAAGCCATGCCCTATGAGGATAGACTTAGAGAGCTGGGTATGTTTAGTCTGCAGAAGAGAAGGTTAAGAGGGAACATAATAGCCGTGTTTAAATATTTGAAGGGGTGCCATGTAGAGGAGGGAGAGGGCTTGTTTTCTGCTGCTCCAGAGACCAGGACAAGGAGCAATGGATTCAAGCTGCAGGAAAGGAGATTCCACCTGAACCTCAGGAAGAACTTCCTGACAGTCAGGGCTGTCCGGCAGTGGAATATGCTGTCTCGGAGTGTAGTGGAGTCTCCTTCTTTGGAGGTTTTTAAGCAGAGGTATATGGCCATCTGTTGGGAGTGCTTTGAGGGTGTTCCTGCATGTCAGGGGGTTGGACTGGATGGCCTGTGTGGTCTCTTCCAACTCTACATTTCTATGGCCCTTTTCGCACGTTACCTGCTCGCGGAGGTGGGGGGTGCCATTCGCGCAACAGCCTCTTGCGTGAGGCACTCGCATCACCCCTCCATTCTACCGCAGCTGGGTTTCTGGTTGCGCGACTGTTGCGCTAGCGCCCCACCCCTTCCTTTTGCAGCACAGCCTGGGAGCTGTAGGCTGCGTGGGGGGAGGAAGCGCGACTGGGCTGGCTTGTTCGACGCGCTGCATGCAGGTAAGTACGCAAGGGCCCCGCGAGCATTGCGTGACCGCACAGTATTTTCGGCTTAGAGCTTTTAGAGACCAACGCTCCCATTTACACGACCCTGAAGGGGCCCTCGTGCAAAAGAAACTGCATGCGAAAAGGGCCTATGATTCTATGATTCTGTATTTCTAACAGAGAAGTTTAAAATGGATAATAGGATAATAAGGATATCTTTAGTGCAAACTGAATTTGCTAAATTATTAAAACCTCAAGTAGCCCATCTGTTAAGTAAAATTTATAAAATGATCTCAAACTTAGAGAAAAAGATTTTGTGAAAGATATGATTAAGTGGGCCGAAGATATTGGGCACCCTATAAATTTGGACCAGTGGGAGAAATCATGAATTTTGAATCAAAAATTTACAAGGAGTTTTAATTTAAACGAAAATTACTTCACAATCTTTTACAGATGGTATTTAAACCCAGTTCAATTAACAAAAAGGAGCAATTATGGTAACAGTATAAAATGTTGGAAATGTAATGAGAGAGGATCCCTTTTCCACATTTGGTGGTGTTGTAATAAGGCTAAAGAGTTTTGGCCACATATTCATAAACACGTCATCAAAACATTAAATATTAAATTTCCATTATTACCAGAGATTTACTTATTGATTATCTTGGACAGTTTTGACACCTAACTAAAGAATAAATGTCCTAGAATTTTGTTGTACATGATTTATGCTGCCAGGTTAACTGTTGCACAAAAATAAGATCCCTAAATTGGATATGAATGAATAATTGGATATTTAAATAGTACGATTTAGCAGAAACGGGTAAGTTGACATTATTATTGGCTAATAAATCTGATCAGTTTTTAAAAGATGAGTGGAAAATCTTAATTCTCTTTTGAGAAAGCAAGTGGGAGAAATTATCAGTAGCTGGCTTTAATGTTTAAGGTTCGTCTTGTTTTCTTATGTTATTTCTAATTGACTAAAGTTAGGCTTTTTTATGGTAAAGAATGGATTTAAAGATATGCATATATCAGTACTAGTGAGACATAAGACCATCACCCTACAAATGTTTTGAAGTTGGAAGTTATACTGCTTGTAATTTTTTAAGTGTAGTTTTCTTTTCTTTTCTTTTTTCTTTGTTTTTGTTAACATTTTGTTAACACTTGTTCACGGCCCACAGTTTTCAGTTTAACTTTACAAGAGATTTTCCATGACTAGGAAGTGCTCGTGGCATGGTTTAAAAGGTTTAGTCTGCTGATTCTTTAGCAGTGCAGTGTTGTTTATTGTGATCAAGGACCAAAAATATACTACAAAAGTTAAAAAGGAACAGAGAGAGAGAAAAAGGTAATACATTCATACAGTTACAAATTTAGTGAAATATCATGGTCTATACTTTTCTTACTCCTAATCTGCCTTGAAATTTAATACCCCTCAAATGGTCACTTTTTCAGAAGTGAAGGAAGGTGAATTTTCAAGAAAGTAGGAAGCAGTATTTACAAGACTTTCTAGAAGAAACAGAGGAGTAATTAACTGTTCTCTGCAGTTGTTACATAGGACACAGTAGAGAACAACATGCTCAACTATTTCCAGTACTCCTGCTTCACACAATTTCACTCATTATTTGGGTTCTTATTAAATTGATCTCCTAATAATGGCAATGGTTACACACTGAAGCAGGAAAAAAGAAAATGATTTTCTATATTTAGGGATAGTTATTGAATACAGATATAAACCTGTAAATATGCCATAGCTTAAGAGCATTAAGAGGATGAAGGGAGGGGGAGGAAAACAAATGGAATGTGGTAGCACATTTAAGACTTAACTGGTTTTTATTTTAGCATGAGCTTTCATGGATGTAAACCCACTTCTTCAGATATTGTACAGTGTGGTGATATTAAGACCCCATTTATACAGTTGTGGGAGTGAGATAGAATGTAATCGGATCCAGAAAAATGCCAAAAATGTCCCTTGCCCTACGTCTAGAAAGAGCTGGGTGAGGTGATGCAGATCTTTAGAGTATTCAGTTAATGTTGATATGTGAAATCAATAAATCTGCTTACCAAAAGTCAATTGCCCTGGGTTCAGACTCTCTGAGATGATTCATTTGTTGCATGTGCAGTAGCCTGAGAGATTACTGTTGGGTATTGAAGAACAAGGGCTACTGGCCACAGATTTTATCTGGTGCAACTCTAGGTTAACTAATCTTTGGACCACATAATTGTGTTTTCTGTAGCCCAATGTTGCCTAAAGTATCAATGGAGAACCTCAAATTGGTTCTTTTCCTCCTCCTCATCTTCATCTAGTGACTGGTAAAAGGGTATGAAAGCATTAGAAAAAAGTAACGTCTGAGTGGAGTTAGAAAATGTAATCTCAGTGTTACCCTGTTTGCTTAGTACTCCTTTAAAGGATTCCCAAAAGCTGTCAAAATTGTCTCTTGTGGGGAATAATTAGCTCTGAGCGCTCCTTTAGCCATGCAAAGAGGACAGGGTATTCAGGATCTTTAAACCCAATTTTTACGGGATTCAATGAACAGCTGTACTGACTAACAATAGTTTGTACTTAAACTCATACACACCCACACTCACTACAGCAAGCTTACAAGATTATAGAAAGTTAAAATTCATACAGTCATGCAGTCTCACACACACTCCAAGCATACAAGACCATAGAAAGTTAGAAAGAGATGAAAATTAAGAGAGAGAAGGAGACATAAGAGTCTGATTAAATACTATACCAATCCAGAATTATTCAGCTGGGAGAAAATGAGTGAGAAGCCCTACTCAGCCCTCCCTCCTGAGGCTGAGGGGAGCTTACCAGCAGCATTGCTTGCAAGTCTGGGAGAACTCCTTACTTTCCAAAAGAATCTCTCCAACTCCAAAAAGAATCAGAAAATGCCTAGTTATATCTGAACAATGTCCTTTGAAACCAGATAGTTGCATCTTTTTATTAAGATGGATTATTTTCTTTTTAGTTCAAAGAATATACCCTTGTAGTTCAAAGAAAATACAACCAAACATCCTTGTAGTTTCCTGTAAGATCAGTATCTCTCCAGAGATGCATGCCTTAAGGTGTCAGATTCCAGGCTGGTTTGCATTGTTTATTTTCTCAGAGAGTAATTGTCTTTCACTGCTGAAAATCCATTCCAATAGGCTGTGAGCCATTTGCCAGATAACCCCAGGATTGTGACAGAAAACAGCTACTCTTTTGATCTCATAGCCCTCCTGCCCATGTGACCTTCCAGTATATGTCTATGGCTCACTATGTTTGATATAAAATAATTAGGTTCCTCAGGACGTAGTTTTTGGGGGTGCTAGGGATATTACATCAGCCACTATTTTAGGGCATCAATCCAAGTGTTATGTTCAATTGATCAAATGCCTACTTTCAGATAGACTGGAAACATATAAGAGTAGTACGCCCAGGAATTTTCCAAGAAAACTCAGCCAAATTTTTTCCAATTATAAGTTAAATCCTGCAGTCCAAATCATGATACTGTAAGGGAGCTTGGTCAGAATCTTAGCTTTGTGTACTTCAGTGGCAGAAGGAATGAACTGACTGGCTTGTGTGGGGAAAAAATGGTAATACATTGTTGGCTAAGATATGCAGAAACAAGTGCTTACTTCTTCTGGTCTGACCATTATTTGGCATCTAAATTTCTAAATATTTAGTTCAAAAGACTTCCTTAAAATCATTCTCATTTAAGAGTCATCTGTATTTTCCTCTGACTTTGAAAATATGAGATCTTCAGTCTTATTACAGTTAATAGTTAGATTGTTGTCAAAACATATTGAGGCCCTAAGTCTAAGATAAAAAGCATACCAGCAGCAGCATATAAAAATAGTGGAATTTTAAGATTTTGACAATTTAGGTGTATGAGAACTAACTTGACAAAGACAATATGCCAGATAATTAAGAAATAGTTTCTAGAGATCTTTCCTAATCAAGTATGCATTTTTTTCTTTCTTATCTATTCTATTTTTCTACAAAAAAGAAGAAAAAAAGAAATAGTTTTTTTTTCTTTTAAGGAGCTAAAATGCAGTCTTGTCTAACACTTCTGGATGGCCCAGATTGATTCTGAGAGTTTTCTCTGTTCTTCATATCTAACTTGACTAGAAGTTTGATCAAATAAACATCTGATGAGGAATAGATTGTTAGGGTTTTCTTTGTTAGTTGTTTTGTTTTTTGTAAGTTGGATCATAGGAGGTCCCTTAGCACCAAAGCAAAAGCAGATATGGGATCAACTGGAACACATAGATGCCTTTGAAATATTGTTTAGAACATCTGTTGCAAAGGCATCTAGACTATCTGGTTTGCACACTCAATCTATGCAGACATTGCAGAGTATGAACTACCCAAGGTCATGTCTTTGGGCATAAGTGGCATCCTGTTGGCATCCATTGTACTGTTGGCACAATGCCTGTGGTGGGATATGTCTGACTGTACATCTCAGATGAGGAGAGGTGCAGAGTATGATATAGATACTTCATTCCTGCTGTTTGGTAACTAGTTAATTCTATCAGTGTGGGGAGAGGTAGATTGATACTGCTATCTACAGATTGTATCTTATAGCTGCTTGCTCTTCTTTTTACTATTTCTACAATCCCAGCACATGTTTTCAGAGTGTTGGAAGCTTAATCCCCATGCAGACCGATAGATCAAAGAACTCTGATTTGGTCATTGATAAAAGGCATACTTTTAGGTTGCCCTATTGGAGAGATTTTCCCTTAATTTTTCACTAAATAACTTTTTCAGCAGGACCTTCTGCCATGGTCTTTCCTCCAAACTGGGCACATGACGATATCACCACAGACCAAACCAAATTTGGACCAAACAGAATTTTCCTTGTTTTAGAGTCATGGCATTACTGAAACCTTTCTTCAACAATGTGTGTTTCATTCCTTCATGCCTTCATTCAGGGGTGGACAAAGTGTGATCCCCCAGGCCATATTATTTTGGTTACCGGCACCTCTCACACAAAAATAAAAAAAAGCAATTTTGCCCCAGTGACCCCCAATGTCCCAGAGGGGTGGCCAGAGACGATTTTAGCACATTTTTGCTCTCTCATGGACACTTTAGGGTTAGGAGAAATCTTAGTAAATAAGGTGCATCCAGCCAAGCTAATGTGCTGGATCTTGCTAATTGTTGTACTAGTTTGTGTATGTATTTTAATGGTATATGTTTTCATCTAGTTTTAATTTTTGGATTGTTTAGTCTCATTTTAACTTTTGTACCACGTAGATTCTTAACAGTATGTTTTTTAATTTGTTGTAAGCCGGTTTAAGTCCCAAACTAGGGAAAAAGTGAGATAGAAATAAACATTGTTGTTTATTTACAAAGTGCCATTGACATACATGGTGCTTTACAAGTAAAACAATCAAAAGCAAAGGGTCCTGCCAAAGGCCCACAGTCTAAAATATATATCTGTATGTATTTTTATAAAAATATAAAACTACACAATTCAATTGTATACAAATTATCCAGATAAAATACAAAACAATACAATATAATGTAAAGCAAACTGACATAAATCAGAGTATATAACATTATAAAATGAATTTAAACTAAAATTCCTAATCCTTTGGAAAACAAAGTTTTAAATTGAGGTTTAAAATAAACCAGGGAAGGAGCAGTCTGCAAATGTTCAGGGCATCAAGTCTAATAGTATACAACAGCAAGGAAAAAGAGAATGAAGCCAAATCAAGGAAGAGGAAACTCTTGGTTGAGTGAGAAGCCTACAGCTGCTTATAGAATGCAGACCTTGAGCAGGCTGCTAAAAGGAAATATCAGGTGAAAGATGTGGGGAGCTAGGTTTTGTGGGATTTGAAAATTAAAACAAGAAGGTTGTACAGAATTTTAAAAGGAACGGGTAGCCAATGAAGTGGTTTCAAAAGTGAAGTAACATGATCAAATTGTTGAAAAAAAATCTTAGCAGCAGAATGTTGGATGGAAACCAGAGGTGAGATAATGGAAGACCAGGCAAAAGAAAATTATAATAATCAAGGGGGAAAATGACCAAGTCTTAGCAGAGGAAGCAGAAAGAAAGTTCTGATTTTGACACTCTTATATATATAAAAAAGAGCAACGTGACTTTGCTACAGCCTCAGTGTGAAGAATGAAAGACAAAGAAGAATAAAAAATAAAGCCAGGACTACTTCCTTCACAGGATAAATTGGAACATTGTTAACAGAGATGAAGAATTTTGGAGGGAAAACAAATAGTTCTGTCTTTGTCATATTAAGTTTTAGGCAATGATGCTAAGGTAGCTGAGAGACATGCTGTAATATGATGTTCATTGTCAGAAGAGAATTCTGTAGTGGAGAAATACAGCTGAGTGCTATCAGCATAAAAGTAATTTTGAAAACCATTTGGACTAATAAGTTTATCCAAAATTAGTGTATGCTGAGAAACTAGCAAAGGGTCCAGAAAGAACCCTGTGGAACCCCAACCAAAAGAGGAAAGAGAGGAGACAAACATCCTTAACTATCACATTAAATGACCAGCCTGAGACATAATATGTCAACCACCTGAGGATGGAATCAGTAAAACCCTAGGTCATGAGGTGAATCCAACAAAACAGCATGATCAGCAATATCAAAGACTGCAGAGAGATCAAGGCGAATAAGGACTGAATATAAGCCTTTTGACTTGGGTTGAAGGAGGTCATCTCTCTGGCCCTTTTCGCACCTTACCTCGTCGCGGCAGGGAGGAGTGGCGCTCACGCAAGCAGCCACTCGTGCGAGCTGCTCACGACAGCCCTTTTTGCCTCCGGCATGCCTTCCTTCTAGCGTGACTGTCGCACGAACGCCCCTCCCCTTTCTTCTGCAGCGCAGTCTGGGAGTTGTAGGCTGCGCGGGGGGAAGGAAGCACCACTGCCCCTGCTCGCCGAAGCACCGCACAGAGGTAAGTGCGCGAGGGCGCCACGAGCATTGCGCGAGTGCGGGGCATTTTTGGCTTAAAGTCAAAAATCAAAACATGCGCGCGCACCCTGCTTTAGCCTCGTGAGTGTTGCATGAGGGGGAGTGCGTCATATGGAGCACCGCTCCCACTCACGCGACGCTCAAGGGGCGCTCACGCAAAAAAAAGCATGCGAAAAGGGCCTCTGTATAGAATGCAAATGGCAAACTCCCAATTGAAAAGGATCCGTTACAGAAACATGAAAAAGTCAAAGCAGTGTACATAAACAGCACATTCCAAAACTTTTGAGAGGAAATGCAACAGTGAAACAGGGCAGTAATTAGAAAAAGAAGATGGATTACTTGAAGGCTTAAGATTGGAGAAAGCTCAGATGGAAATGAGTCATTTAAAAGGGACAGCTTAGTAATATGGAGAAGAGAAGGGAGAATGGTAAGGCAACAATGGTACAAAGTGAAATGGTACATGCTTAAGAAAGCAGGTAAAAGGATTTGATGACATAAGTATTTTGAATAGTTCATCTGAGAGGATGAGGACGTTTGATGTGTTGGAAGTAAAGAAGGTTCAGGAGCGAGAAGATCAAAACCTATAGTTTCAAATTTAATATCAAAGGAAGTAGCAAAATCATCAGCAGATAATGATCTACAGAGAAGGAACATGTGGTGGAAGGGAGAACTTTAAAACAGAAATAAAGGTAGAAAAGAAATGCTGTGGGTAAATCAATAACGTATAGCATTTCTGTGTGGTAAAAGAGATAGCACAAGAGAAACAATGAATTTATGATAAATGTAGTCTGCCCAGTCCCTATTTTTCCTCCCTAAGTGTTCAGTAGTGCGAACCTGAATGAGGATACTAAATAAAAGGAATAAGGTAAGGCTCAGGTTTGGTAGGAAGGATTATATCTGTTATTAAAGGACAAAAATATCAAGAATTAAGATAGAGTTGAGCTGAGTAAAGAAACAGCTGACTCCAAGGAGCTAACAGAATTAAAGGAAGACAGAGAAGATACCAATGGTTGTGAAAATGCCTCAGGCTTAACAGAATGAAGCTCACAAAAGGAACAGAGTACTGAGGAGCTGGATTATGAACACATGCAAAAGGAACAAGATGATGATCAGACAAAGGAAATTTATTGACTGAAAAACAAGAGAAAGAACAATTTTTAATAAAAATAAGGTAAAGACAATGACCAAAAGATGTGGAAGAGATAAAAGGATTCTTATAATGGCTTTCTAAATGTTTCAAATTACCATTTGTATCAGCTTCACACAGGATTGCCAATTGTGACAGTTGCAGGAAGGGACTGTGGGAGTAGCAGTTAAAATTAACCAGAGGGCTAGCATACTCCCCATATATCTATTTCTGCACAGATTATGATTATGAACATTTAATGCTTATAGCATTTTCATATTTTCAAAGACTTCACAAGCATTATTTGGACGTTATCCTTATGACAACCTTGTAAAGTTAAGTCAGAAGTATCATTTCTCCATACTGCAGATGGGAAACCGAGGCTAAGAGAGAGTGGCTTACTTAAGGCCACTTAATGGGTTTGCAGTAGAGATTAAATTTGAACCAGACACATCCTCATTTGTAGCTCACTCCCTTCAGTCCACAAGTGGGGGGACACACAGTCCATATGAGCATCTCTCACCTGTTTTGTGCTGCTACCTTCCTATCCAACAAATTTGTTGGAGATAGTAATTCAACAGATATATACAGCGTGCTCTCCAGGACCCTCCACATTTAAAAAAAACACAAATGCTTGCAATTCCATTATCTTCAGTGGGTGTGACATGCATGTGCTCATGGCAGTGCTGGCATGTGTTCATTGCATCTATTGATGATAATGGAGGCAATGCTTTGCATGACCTCAGATCACATATGCCATGGTTGCACCACAAGAGGGCGCACTGTATCTAATTCCAGTGAGTGAGGTTTTTATGCAGGTTTGTTGTACAGTCAGTCCTCCATATTCACAGGAATTGGGGCTCATTACTCCCACAGAAGTGAAGTCTGTGGGGGGGCAATCATATTTCACACACACAGAAAAGTACAATCATCAGATTCAACCCACCAACCCACAATACACAATTCATCTGAACCTGTGGTGGAGAGCACACCAGCTACCTGGTTCTGCCTCGAAGGCAGTAGGGTTCCTTAGCAAGGCAAAAGCAGGCAACTGGTGAGGCTTGCCACTGCCTCTGCTGCTGCCGTACACCTTGTTAATAGGGACTTACAAGCCTCACTTCACATTCACAGTCTCTCACAGTCTCATGAGACTTGCTGAGAGTCTGTGAAAGTAAGTGACACTTACAAATCCTTATTAAAAATGGCATAGGCAGCAACAAAGGCAGCAGCAAATAATCCATGAATGATCAAATCAGTAAATGTTAAACCAGTAAATGTAGAGGGCACAACTGTATGTGCTTTTTACTTTTTTACTCTTCAGTCTGCTTGAAATTTCTTCATTGTTTACGAATTTGATATTCAGTATTATATTTTTCATATAGACAGGTGCAATAGGAAAACTAGACAATTAAGAAATGTATTTATAAGTATTAAATATAGGTAAGAAAGTATAGCAAAAAAGAAGTGTAATCTCACTTTAAAGCATGGTGCACGGGAAGTGCACACAATGTCTTTAAGCCAAGTCACACTTTTATAAGTGTGACTAAGCTGCTCATGCACCTTCTGAAAAAATGCCATCATTATGTGTCAAAAATCAGCACATGAACTGGTGGCAATAAAAAGACTCTGTCAGTACAGGCCCACAAAGCGGACCCCACTCCAGAAAGTGCATGTTGCTGCCTTAGCCAATAAGCTACATCAGCAGCATACCACTTCTACAAAAGAAAAGGTCACCTTACTGACAAGAAGTTACTACATTCCAAATTATTCAAGCTAAAAAAAAAAGTAATAGAATTCCCTCCCCCCCCGTGCATTAACATTGTTAGCACTGAGTTTTGATTTAAGTTCTTTGAAAAGAGTGTATGTGTAGAAGCTGCACCATCCCCCCTCCTCATTTTTTCTAAAACCAAAGTGTTGCAGTAAGTTCTCATAGAAACAGTATGTGCTGGTTGCCTAGGAAACAGCCGTAGAATGGGATTTGATTGGCTACATTGTCAGATAGAGTAGCCTGACCAAGAAAAGACTTCCAGCGACAGTGCAGGTGATGCTGCAGACAGTAAGCTTCTCTCTCTCTCAATCTAGTTTCTTTTTCTTTTTTCTTTTTATGAGTAGCAACTGGGTAATAGCATTTGCTATAGTAGTTAAGTCAGAGCTGCTGCATTTGGGTCTCAGAGGTTTAATTTCTTTGCTCTTATTATTACTGTGCAACCCTGCCCCATACCACAACAAAAATCTCTCAGATTCAGGAAGTTGATGGCTTGTATCCTGCTCCTCACCCCAACTTGAAATTTAGATAATTGTGAGGAAGTACCTGTGTCCATAGACACTGCAATGCAGTAGGAATAATTGGAGACCCAACTTGGAAGGCATCAGGGATAAGGCAGACAACAAGCATCTCTCCTCCTCCTCTAAGAGGCTCATTTGTCTCAGTTACACCCTCAGATCAGGTTCATCTTTTTTTCCTCCTAGTTATGACATTGAATTTTATATTTCCTTTTTTTAAGTAAAATTTTTAGAAAATTTTAAACGTAAACACAAAAAACACAAACACCAACTTAAACAGTATCTCCAGAAAAGGAGATAAAAAGCATAACTAAGCTAAAATTACACATAGCATTAAAATTATTAAACACAAATCAAAACATATTGAAACTAAACTAGCAAAATTTAACTAAACGTAAGGAAGAAGACTACAGCTAATTAAAAATGGTTCCCACCCTTGTTGCAAACAGCTCGTACTATATAAATGTAATTAACTTGGAGTCATTACTTGAAATTACTGTTACATTTGTTGCTCATTGTATTTATACTCATTATATTTCAAAACATTTGGCCAGTAACTAACTATTTTAAATTCTAAATTTCTTAGATTTCTGCTTTAGGCTATATACCAACATTGTTAGTCAGTACAATTAATTCTATAAACTATTCATTAATTTTCGGTAAATCTATTAAATAAACCATACCTATATTAAAAATATTAAAATAGCAACAACCTATAGTCATATTTGATTTCTGTAGTATCTCTCTCATGATAATAATAAAACTAAAAACAAGGAGCTGTAATATGCGAGTTCAAAATCCTAAAATTATCAATTCACCCTCATTTTCCCTTAAATAATCCTTTAGAGATCTCAATTTCAAGCAAACTCCTCTTCAGTATTCCCCTTTAATTTAGCTGACAACTTGTCCATCTCTAGAATTATCGTCAATCTATTAAGCCATTCAGCCATTGTTGCGGTATCTATTTTCTTCCTATACTTTGCATAAACAAGTCTTGCTGTCAGTAACATATATTGAAGTAATTTCTGTTGTTGTTTGTCAATGCTGTTATAATCTCTCCAAATTCCTTATAGAAACAGTTCATGATTATTGACTACTTGATGTTTCAAAATTCTTTGAATCATATTCTGCATTTAAATCTAAAACTTTTTAGCCTTATCACAAGTCTACCACATATGAAACAAAGATCTTGTATGGTCTTGACATTTCCAGCAAATACCTTTCATATTCTTGTCGATCTTTGAAAGTCTCTTAGGTATGAGATACCAGCATAACATTATTTTATAATAGTTTTCTTTAAGATTGTTGTTGTTTAAATTCATATGGAATCATTCAAATAAAAATATTATATTAAGGGTGTATGTGTTTACTTATTTCTCCATTCTCTCCAAATATGAAGGCTCTTAATGAGGAACTTTAAATAAATATTTGAGAGCCTTTAGGGTTTTAAATCTTAATTCTTGGTGGTATGTAGAATGAAAGATTTTAAAGAGGATCTATGATAAAGAAAAGGTTAAGTGCCATTGTAATAAGCAATCTACCATAGTGGTTCTCAAACTATGGCAGTGGGTTGGGACCTAAGAGGTGAGGTGAAAATTACTGAAGAGAAGTGCAAGACAATGCAGCCTATAAGTCCAGCAAAAGTGAAAAAGAAGGGCAGGGTTCTGTATATGCACACACACTATTGAGGATTGCCTAGTCTCCCCTGTTACCTCAGACACAGCAAAAATCAGCTTCCTTTTCTGATACTGTTCCCACTCAGTTTTTCTGAATGTTCCATTACTAACACAGCAGGCATATGCCCTTAATGACCATGAGGCAGTTTCTCAGATGGGGCAGAGGGATGTGAAGAGAGGGTGTGGAGAGATGGTGGGTGAGTGGGTGTGGCACAAGGAGCCTATAGGGGGGGAGATGTGGGATAGAACATGAGGATGCAACATGGATCAGGGCCCCCAACATTCTCACATAAGTATAAAGGGGTAAAAATATGGGTAAAAATTTGAGATCTACAGATTTACAGAAAGACTGTTCACTTGCCTAGAAGCCACTCAACACTAATCTGTCAGCTTGTACAGGCTTATTGGAGAACATGGAAATCACTGCAGTGCTAATGCTGCCTTGCAGAAAGTCACTTTGCATGTGGGCAGGTTACAGAAGCTGAAAGAATCTAGCAAATATCTCTCTAAGTTGAGAATTTGAAGTCGAAGAGATGCCTGAATATTCATCCAAGGCAGAAGATCCCAGAACAGGCTGATGGTAGAGAAGATTTAAAAAAAAAATGGTTAAATGAAGCATACCTGGAAATAAACCTTGGAAGTTGTGATATAGAATGTGAGGAATAATTTGGCAGCAATCTGCAATCTGCCAAGCTCCCAACAATTATAATTAGATTCTCACATTTGTCCTTTAAAATACAAGCATTAAAATAAACTGTCTGACACACAAAATCTAGAATACACTGGACACAAAATAGCAGTTTTCCAAGATTTTCCAAAATATTGAAGAGGCATGCTTTCATGGCTACAGCTTTGCAGTAAAACTGTAGAAAGCAAACATGAAATAAAATTGAGTTTCTCAACTTGTTATTTTTCATGGAAACAACATGGTTTCTTCACTGTCCAGCTTTCACAACAATAAATAGAAATTGGAAATACAATGCCATGGACAATCTTGACTGCAATATTCAATGATATATCTTTACACTTGAGGATCTTGTCTAGTTCTTTCATAGCTGTCCTTCCAAGTTCTAGCCTTCGTCTGATTTCCTGACTGCAGTCTCCATTCTAATTAGTGACTGAGCCAAGATATGGAAAAAATTTAAGTATTTCAAGATCTTCATCAGTTACCTTGAAGTTACATAAATGGTCTGTGGTCATTTTTTTAAAATGTTCAACTGTGTAAGCCTGCTGTTACCTTGATTTCTGGGGGTCCCGTGGGGGACACCTAAGTGTACTCCAAATTACAAAGTTGGGAATTAATCAAAAGAGCACAAGCTAGCAATACGAGAGGCAGGGCAACAGAGCAAGAACTTTTACCCAATGTCTACGGGGTCAGGCTGTGTCAAGAAGCAAACAGAAGTAACATAATAATTGTAGTTTTTGTTAAAATACAGCCAAACAAGTGTATGCAACACACTCACACAGAGAACTATAGAAATAGAGGTTGGAGTTGGATAGAGGGATTTTTAGAGGAGGTTTTGGTATGGGAAATACTACACCTTTCCTGAAGCCCAGGTAGTCAGAAGAAGAAGTTTGTGGAGATGGAGTTTCTCAGCACGTGGAGCTGAGGGGAAGGCTCGCCAAACGAAGTGGCAGCAAGGCGGGATGGAAGCCAGGAGTGATCCGAGGAAGTGCTCAAAGTCAGGGGTTGTTATAGGGGAAAATATGGCCGTAGACTAGCCCATTCTTTTATTTATTTATTTATTTATTTATTTATTTGTATCCCGCCTCTCCATATGGATCGAGGCAGCAAACAACTTACAAATAGCATGTATTTCAAAACATTTCTATACATTTTACTGACCTGCGAAAGGGTGGAAGGCCTTGGAGCCCAGCAGGATCGAACTCACAACCTTGTGGCTTGCAGTACTGGCATTTAACCACTGCACCTCCAGGGCTCTTGGGGGCAACAGTGAGTTTCGGGCTGGAGACAAAGCCTCCGAAAAGTCAGAATTTTACATGATTAAGACCGAATTGTCAATAGAGTAGCCAGTATGGAAGCGCAGAGTGCTCGACAGTTGAGTATTCGGCTAGTCAAGCTGCCTGCTCAGGGCAGGGAGTTCTTTGTAAGTAGCGTGCATACATAATAGAGTACTTGCCTTTGAGGTCTCCTGAAGCAGCGGGACGGCTATTTCTGGCCTGCCTGTATTTGTTTGGAATATTACAGCGATTAGCAGCCGTGCCTGTCTGCAAGCTTGTCTGGGGGACCTCGCAGCACATGGAGAGGAATAGGTAAAGAAGGCCAAATTGTTGATATTAAAGTGATATCTAATATCCCTCAAGTCCGGGCTAGAAACTGCAGTAACAATCCTCCCCCGAAAATGGGCGATTTGGGGATAATATTGAACATTTTCCAATTTAAACATTTGAAAGCAATTTTAGCGCCAAATAGGGGTAGTATTACTCCACAGGGAAAGGGAATTTTCAGGGAATCGTGAAGGGTTTCTATCTTATAAATACATTCCTATCTAAGGCCCTTTTCACACTTTTTTTTTTGCGCGAGCGCCCCTTGAGCGAGTGCCGCGCAAATGGGAGCGCCACTGCACATGATGCACTTCCACTTATGCGGCGCTCACGAGGCTGACGCAGGGCCCAGGCGTATTTTTTGATTTTCAGCTTGAAGCCGAAAATGCCCCACGCTCGCGCAACGCTCGCACTGCCCTCGCGCACTTACCTTCGTGTAGTGCGTCGGCGAGCTGGGCAGGAAGCGCTTCCTTTCCCCGCACAGCCTACAGCTCCCACAGTGCCCTGCAGAAGGAAGGGGCGGGGCGCTCGTGTGACGGTTGCGTCATCAGGAAGCGCCCTGCGGAAGGAAGGAGGGGGGAAGCAGCAGCGTCGCGAAGGAGGCTTCTTGCGCGAGATGCCCTCCCCCATCGCGGAAAAAGGTAAGATGTGAAAAGGGCCCAAAACCTAAACCTAAACACATTCACACAAATGTCTATTAGCAATAATCAATAGCAAATTGTCCCATCAATAGAGAACTGCAGTAAATGAGCAATTACGGTAAATGGCATAATGCAAAAGCAATTGAACTTGGAAGCAAAAGTGTGCCTTCCAATGAGGCACTGCAGAAGCGAGCAAAGCAAAGTAGTGAAAGTTACATTGTATCCAATCTTGCAGACTAGCTAACAAGTGAAAGCTAACCGTGGCTTGCATCTTGCAGGTCTTTGCAGAGGAATAGTCCACTTTGAAAAAGCAAAAGTCTTTTGAATCAGAGTTTTTGGCAAAAACAGTCTTTTTCTCCGTCAGAGGGTGGCTGGATCACCCCCCCCATGGCCCCACAGCTGCAGCACAGGGATCGGGCATCTCCTTTGGACTGACTCCCAGGTGGAGTGGCAATATTTCTTCTTCACCCCCTCCCTCACGGTACCCAGGGGTGATGGTCAGGTCCAGGGGTTGTCCCAGTTCTCTGGAGCTGTTGACCTGTAGGTATTTTTCAGAAAACTGATAAGGTTAGTAACCAATGTATAAAGTAAATGCAAATTACCGGCTCAGAGCCTGATGGGAGCTCAAGTTGAACCCTGAAATTTTGATTCACTGTGACCAAAAAGTCTAAGTGGGAGCGGGGGCTTAAATAGCTCCCAAGAATAGAGCTGTATTGGCCGTAGGAAGGCCGAGATGGTAGCGAAGCTGCTGATTCGGAGCCCGCATCAATCCCTCCGGTTCTAAGGCACAGTCTAACATCCCAGCACCATGAAAGGAACTTGGGTTCGGTCCTGAGGTTGTGTTAGCCAGACTAATCCCGGAATGAGGCCAGACTCAGATATCCAAAGTCATTCCAGAACAAGGTTGGCCTCCAGTTAACAGACAAAAAGCCAAACTCATCCCTGTACAGGATGAGGTCCTATGTGGCAGTTGGTTCGCCTCGCTCAGGACTAGAGCCTGATGATGTAGCCCAAGGGCTTGGGGTTGGCTGTAAGTATGGTATGGATGGCTCGATGTAGGCTCCGAGTAAGCAACTTCCCTACCTCAGAAAAGCTGGATTCCGAGGCAGACCTAAAGATTGGTCACTTTCGGATAGACTTTTGAAACCAAGCGGGACGTCACGATCAAAACACTACATACTAACAAGGAACTATTTACACATTATGAGCCTCGGAGCTCTCAATAAACCTGGCCAGCTTGCAGCTGGAAGATCTGTTTCTTGACCCACAGTGCAAGGCCAATTAAGCATATGGCAAGTATGACCTGAAACACGACTAAGATGATTAAAGGGTGCAAGGCGAAGTGGGTGATCGCTTGCCCCGTGGACAACCAAGTGAAGGTGTCCCAACAGGATTGTTTTGATGCCGTTTCCAAATCTTCTGATGATTCAATGATTACCTTGGCTGAGTGATTAACTGTCAAGGCAGTCTGGTGGAGGGAGTGCGAAACCTCCATTACTCTTTGTGCTAGGCGGGTGAGATTCCATAGCCATAACGACACAGGGATCTCGTCTTCCAGGTGGAATCTTACTAGTTCAGACTCCGTGGACATGTCTCCATTTTCCAAGATATAATCTCGTATCTCCCGCCGGAGATAGAAGTCTTTACCAAAACAATCCTGGGCGTGCTGAGAACAAACGCAAGGATTGCCGGTGGTGCGGTTGAGTCTTACGGTTGCACCACTAGGCAGTACAGTCACATTCGAACATGGGGTTTTTAAACAAAAGCACTTACTGTTAATTTGGGCCATGACTGTGTAGTTGACCGGTACTACAATGTATTCAGGGATGTTACCATAACTAAAACTGTCAATGTTGCGAAAGCGCTGTATCCAATGGTGGTGAAATAAACAACCGGATAAATCAAATGAGTGTGTACCGTTGGACCAATGGTACATTTGTCGGGGTAGCAAAGTGGCATTGGCAGCTATAAAAGGGAGTCCTAAATGGAATAATGGATGTAAAATTACCGGATTCAGAATCCTCTCATGTACGACTTCCACCTTGAGAGTTAGGCGTGCCGTATCTGTGCCAAAGTGGCAGGGTGTTCCAGAGATTCCGGGTAGCACTCTCTTAGCAGGCTCAGGATCTCCGGGTGCATTAATCCCATGAGGCTGGCCGGAATCACCTGAGCGGCAAAGGTGATTATGTTGCATTGGTTGCAGAAGGGGAAGAGGCTCACAATCTACAACTACAACTATGACTAAAACAAACTATATACACAAAAAGGGGAAACTTTGCCTGAGTATGAGTCTCTTCAAGGCAGCTGCCAGCCCATGAAGGGAAGTAAGACAGTCGCCTCGCTCTTCTGCTGCCCAAAGGAGGGGGTTGCCCAGTCTGGGGACTTTCCCTTCCAGTCCTTGGAATGTGTTTGTTTGTGGGTCTCAGAAATTACTGGCAGGAGTGGCAGTGCCCACTCATTGCTTAAGACCCTTTTATCCAAATCAGAGTGGAGGCTTGTATCTGATCCAAGTGACTCCTGAAGTAAGTTCTTTTCTCTTGCTATCATTGTGACTGAGACAAAGCCATAAACTGCCTTGGCCCGTCCCCAGATCACCAGGGTAAAAAGGTATGAGGTGCCACTGAATATGAATGTGAGCTGGCACCAGTAGAGCTCTGTGAAGGGGAAGACAGTAGCCACATCCACCTCCGTGTGGTATTTGGGACTCACAGTCATGTTTGTTAGGGTCTCCTCTGATGGAATGCAGTCAAGCGGAGTATGTAGTGTCAAGTCAGGATGTGCCAGGGTGAGTGCCTGTGCTAGCTCTTGCTCTGGTTGGGCAGAAGCATTTTGCTGCTTGAATCCCCAGTCCCACAGGAAATTCCCTTCAAAGAGGGCATGGAGAGGGTGGACTCTCTCTGCCAAGGATTCAAGAACATTCCAGGAGAAACTGCAGGTCTCCAACAGGGGACTCAGAGCAGGGACAATGGCGAGCTTTGGAAGCTTGGGCTGGCTTCTGTTTGCTGTGTGTTTTCCTTGCCCTGGCTCTCACACATGCTGGCAATGTTCTGTACCTTGTCAAACTTGGTGGGGGTTTCCTCCTGAACCTCAGCATGGTGCGATCCTTCTCGTTGCTCTGAAAGCACCACTGTCTCCAAAGTGGCTGGATTCACACTCAGGGCTGAGTAAGAAGGAGGTGCAATCTGCCTGGCTCTGGTGTGCCTAGGGCACTTGGGTGTTCTGAAGGGCTTGGATTGGGTTCCCCCCTGCCATACCCAGTCAAGCGGATATCGTCAGGGGTGGGCTCACCCTGTCTTCTCAGGTTAGGGAGCAGCACTTTTGGCGCTGCTCCAGAGTCTGCAGGAGGGGTGGCAGGGTCTTTTCCTTATCGGTCCTAGTGCCTGCCTTCACCCTAGATCTTCCACATTTGTCTGGCTTTAACTTAGCCACAATATTACGGGGAAGCTTCCTGGACTGAGGGCACCCCTAATCTTGCAGGTCCAGGCTAGGGTAGTGTCCAGCCGGAGGAGAGCCGTCGCTGACCAGCTGTTTACCTCCCGCCTGAAGTTGCTTCTCCAGAGCTTCTATCAATTTGGAAGTTGGCCATTTGTCGAACTGGCTTATGTCCAGTCCGAACTTCCTGAGCATGCCCCAGATTCTTACTCTGTCAGAGGAGTATGTCTGGGCTGTGGGGTCATACCTGCCAGATGTCTCCCTGAGGACTCCCTGAGAACTGTTTTGGGGCAGAGGGAGGCTGAGAGGAATTCCCTGCCTTGCTGGGCTGATTATGGGAATCCCTAGCTTGCCACTGCCTGTTGTCCTGTCTAGGGGGCATGAATTCCAGTTCCCCCGGGGACTGAATTAGGGGCAGATTTTCTATGTTGGGAATGGGGTCCAAAAGTGTCACCTCTTGAATGGGCTCCCAATTCCTGGCATCACGTCTGTGTTGTCTGGGGGGAGGTTTCAGAGAATCAGCCTCGTGCAACAGGTCTGCGACTTGCCGGAGGTTGTTCCCAAATTCCTCCCAGTTCGTCATGGCAGGGTCCACTAGTCCCAGGGCCATCTTCGTCTCATGATTCAGACCTCCGTAAAGGAGAGTCTTAAACTCTACATGATTGAAGTTGTACCTTCCCAGGGCCAAGGGAACCTTCTCCACTAAAATGGCTAGGAGCTGCTTGCGCGCCATGTAAGCCTCAGGGTTCTCTCGAGGACCCTGTTGCTCCATGACATACAACACACTCGCACTTTGTCCTGGCCACAAAATCCTTATCACCTCCCTCATCCAGTCGTGGGCCTCGAGTCTCACTGAGCCTCGAGCTGCCACAGCTGATTCAAGTGTGGGGAGTTCCGAAGGTGACATGCAAAGTCTGGCCAGCTGGGTCAAATCTTGGCCGTTGGCTGTCGGGTGAGAGTGCATCACTGCATTCAGCCACATGATCCCTGTCTTTTTATTTAGGGGGCCAAGCTGATTGGCTATGGCCTTGGCGGCTCTCCAGGGGACCCTAGTCTCAATCTTCTGGGTCTCCTGCACCTCTGTCCTATCTGCACCTCCCTCTCCTGAAGGGGCAATTCTTGTCACATTTTGTGGAACGTGTAATAGACTCCTTGCTTTACAGTTTCAGGTGTGAGAAAGTACACTGCTTGTAGAATGTTTAGGCTAGTCCGCCATGCGAAGTTCTCATGGGAACGTTTATCTGTATTGCTGTGTACTGCTGTGTGTTATCTAGTTCTCTGGAACACATGCAGCTGTGTTCCGTGCGTATTCTTAGACATGGCATTGTTATGTCTTTGAGTTGCTATTCACACGTATTTTCATGTTTTCATGCTTTTAGAACATGCTACATAATATCAGACCCTGAAAGATTTTACTTCACTTTGTCTTCGCCTTCTCTCAGCTTTTGTTAGCTAGCCTTTGTTAGTTTGAGAGATGTCTGCTGTTACTTGATCAGCCTGATTTATAACCCAGCAATAAAAGCAGTTAAGTTGCTAACTGGCTTCTTGTGAGTTTATTTTTATTAGCTCTCCTAATGCAGGCAAGAATGCCTGAAGCAGGTTTTTTTTTCACAGCTTTTTCTTTCCTATTTTGCAACAATTCTCTTGGTCATTGAGTGAGTCTCTACAGGCTGGACTGGGACCCTGTGATCACTCCAGTCCGGGTTGTTGTCTGTTTCCCTGATAGTGATTTTGCAGAGGACGTCTCAGATCGCAAAAGCACTTCTGGTTATGTTGTCAAATACAGTGGTGTGGTAATTGACCGGAAAACCAAAAAACAGTCTTGTCTTGCTCTGTCTACAGCAGAGGCAGAATTTGTGAGTCTGTCTGCACTCTGTACTGAATTGGTGTGGTTCATACAGTTACTGTAAACTTGCATGTGTCTGTTCCATTGCCAGTGCAAACTTTTTGTGATTCTCAAGCCTGTATTCAAATGGCAGTGTCTGATAGAGTTTCTTCACGTTCGAAACACATAGACATCAAGTTTCGTAACGTGAAGCAGTACTTACGAGATGGGAAAGTGTCTCTTACTTATGTGTCATTGGGGGAAAACCTGGCTGATGTGTTCATTAAATCACTGTCTGCTGATGCATTTGGTCAGCTGGTTAATAAACTGGGGTTGATGGTTTCTCCAGTCCTCAGTGAGTGAAACTGTTTCTCAAGGAGTAGGGGAGTGTGGTCACTCCAGTCCGGGTTGTGGGGAAGGGTGGCCAAGGCATCCTCGGACAGTGGCTCCTTGTGTGCGAATGAGGGGAGAAGTTCAGGGCACACTGCAGAGATCAGTGCTCTGTGGGCGTGGAGCTGACTCTCCAGCACCTCAGTTTGTCTATGGCAGGCTTCATGACTGACAGCCTCATACTGTTCCTTCACTTGGCCCACCATAAACTTGACTGCAGACCGGGTGTGAGCAAACTCAGCCTCTAAGGCGTGAGCCTTCTCCTCCCATGTCTGAGCCTGCAAGGTGGCAGCACTCAGTTTTTGCGAGGTGACCTGCGTAACAGACGCGAATGTTACCTTGTCCGCGTGCAGGGCCTTCATCTCGGCATGAAGCCAGATATTCTCCTTCTCTAATAAAACTAATAAAAGAACAGAACTCCTGTTGAATGAATGGAACTTGTCCTTAATTTGGAAGCATCAAAAGAGCAAGTCATCAGATAACAGGGCATCAAGAAGTGGAGACTTCCTGTACTATCTCCTCAAACCCAGCTGTGTCGTTCTGGTAGCTGGGATATATAATCAGCCACTGCTGTTTCAGCACCTTCTGTAAAGAGGATCCAGGAAGTGCTATTTGTCAGCCAATTGAGAATCCTGCTTTTTTAAAAAAAATATTTTTATTGACGTTTATAATTAAAAATAAAAAAATACCCTCCCCACTTCCATGCTTATTTCCCAGTTGGATCTCCTTCTTTTCATTCCATTCAAACATAGTTACAGCTTACTCAAAGGAGAAGATGATCTTACATTATTACATCTTACATTGTTAGTTTGTTGCTTTGTTACATTATCTTATTACATTGTTACATTACGTTACTTACAATCTTACTTTGTTCCTTATCCTTTCTTATTCTCTATCTTTAACCAGTTTAAAACTTCTCTCCATTCCCTTTCAAAGTTCTGGATAGGTTTATTGTTCAAAGAAAATGTTAACTTTTCTGTCTCTACCATATCCAGGACTTTTAATTTTCATTCTTCTATATCAATATATTTCCTTTCTTCCCAATATTGTGCATATATCAGTCTTGCAGCGGTTACCAAATATAACAATGTCTTCTGATTACATCTTATTTCTCTTTGTTGCCCTAGCATATTTAATAAGTAAATCTCTGGCTTCATTTCAAATTTTAAATTATAGATTCTTTGAATTTCATCATGTATTTCCTTCCAGAATTTCCTTGTTATCTTACAAGTCCACCATATATGAAAGAAAGACCCCACCTTTTCATCATATTTCCAACATCTTGCATTTCCATTTTTAGTTATTTTTTGCAGGCTTTCTGGTGTCATATACCATCTATGTAGCATTTTGTAAAAATTTTCTCTTAAATTTAAACTTGGTGTAAATTTTATATCTGTTTTCCATGCCCTCACCCATGTGTCCAATTTAATTGAGTGTCCAATATTTTGTGCCCACTTGACCATAGTGTCTTTAACAACCTCTGATTCCATTTCTCTTTGCAACAATAGTTTATAAAGTTCAGAAATTCTCTTTTTCTGGTCCCACCTCATCAGTAATCTAGTTCATTTTCTTTCTTTTCAAATCCATATAATTTTTGGTCCATTTTAAATCTCTCTTTAAGTTGTCTCCATGGGAACCAATTAAATTCATGTCCTGCAGCTTTTAATTCTTCTTCTGTACGCATTCTTTGCTTGTCCCCATTCCATTTCAGCAACTCTTCATAGGTTAGTAGATTTCCTTGTTTTGTTAGGGGAATTTTATATGCTTCTTGAGGTGTAGTCCACATCGAAGTTTTCTGTAAAATGTATGCTTTATTTGTTGCCAGACTTTCAGTAGTGTCTTCCTAGTACAATGATTATTAAACTCTTTATTCACTGTTATTTTGTCATAGCATAGGTATCCGTGGCATCCAAACCTATTATATATTCCTTCCAATTCTTTGATTGTTGTATTTTCTACTTGTATCCAGTCTTTAATCATATCTAAACAACATGGTTGATAGTAGGTTTTCCTGCAAGAAGCCTTTTTCGGGAGATGGAAAGATACAGATAAATGGTTACGATATGAAGACTTATTAGATATAGCAGATGACTTCAGTGTGAAGATGAAATCAAAAGAGAAATTGGAAACTGAAGGAATAAAATTAAGCTGGTTTCCCTATAGACAGCTAAAGGAAAGATTTCAGATGGATGTACAAACATATGGAATACAACAAAAGGAACAAATTCATTTACTGAGACTGTTAAAAAATCCACCACACTTATTAGCACATTTGTACAAAGAAATTTTACAACAAGAATATGAGAAAGAGACAGTTAAAGTTGCAATGATACAATGGGCACAAAATGTTGGACACTCAATACGGTTAGAATGGTGGGAACAGAGCTGGCAACGTATAAAGAAGTTTACTGCTGCCCAAAATTTAAAAGAAAACTATTACAAACTATTTCATAGATGGTACATGACACCAGAAAAATTAAAGACAATTGATAAGACGGGCACAGGTCAATGCTGGAAATGTCAAGAGAATTGTGGCACATTATTTCATATGTGGTGGTCATGCCGTAGAGCACAAAAATACTGGAAAGAAATACATAAGAAAATAAGTTCAATTTTGAAGATTCAATTTGGGATGTTACCTGAATTTTACTTGTTAAACATGACACATACATTAGATGCAACACCAGCTAAGAGACACTGGAGAATTATATTGCATATGGTGACGACGGCCCGCATTGAATATGCACGATTTTGGAAAAATGAAACTACACCTACAACGGAACAGTGGTGGATAGCTTTTACGGAAAACAGAAATGTGGACATACTTACACAAAGATTGAAAGGGAAACCAGATGAGGACATAAACAAAGAGTGGAAGATTGTTACAGATTTGGGTTGGGGGTAGACGGAGGTATTAAATTTTTCATGATAGCAATTATTATACAGTTAACAGTTAATGAAATATCATGAAGCGAGTAAAGTAGAGATATATAGCAGGAACTAACAAATTATAGATTATTAACATTTTATTGCGATGCGTGATATAGTAAATAGAGGGAACATCAATAATTGTAATCCAGAAAGGAAAGGAAGAAGGAATAACACTACATGTAACATTGCAAAAATTGTTTGTTTTATTTGTTGAAATTTGAATAAAATTATTTTAAAAAAAGATAGTAGGTTTTTAATGATGACACATCAAATCCTCCTCTCTCTTTTGCATCTTGTAATATTTTAAATCTTATTTTTTGTTTTTTTCACTTGCCAGATAAATTTCCATACGTCTTTTTCCCAGTCTTTAAAGATCTTCTCTCTTCCTATTATTGGTAAATTCTGGAAGAGGAACATGAGCTTTGGTAATAAAGACATTTTAAAGGCATTTATCCTCCCAGGAGAGACAAATTTAGATTTATCCATTTTTCCATTTCACTTTTAATCTCCTTCCATCTCTTTAAATAATTGTTATCAAATAATTCATGATTTTTATTTGTTATGATAATACCTAAATATTTTACTTTCTTAGTTAATTGATATCCAAATCTTGTCTCCAGGTCAACTTGTTCTTTTTTTGTCATATTTAATGTCATCATCATTGTCTTTTTTCTGTTTATCTTATATCCTGCCATTTGTCCATATTTTGCAAGATATCCATCAATGCCTGAATTGATTCTTGAATCCTCCTTTTCATTGCTAGTGATACCAATCTTCTGTAGTTGTCTGTGTAACTTACCTGTTTTCTGTTTTGGTTATAGTATTTCATTGATAACACTTTTTAAAATTTTGTTTGTTCTTTGCTAATAGGTCTGATTTCTTCGGTCTCTTCTAATCTAATACCTATCCACTATCTTATTTCTTGTCAGCTTCTCTTTTCCTATTCTTTGTGTTCATTCAGTTGCCCCTAAAGTTGCTACTGTTTTATGATTTATTTCTCTCCAGCTCTTTTTACCTCCTTGCTCTCATTGAAACCTGGCGTTCTGCCCATGATACTACTAGTTCAGCTTCAGGAGACTCTTTCTTATTTTTTTATTATTATTTATTTGTATCCCACCTCTCCATATGGATCGAGGCGGTGAACAACTTACAAATAGCATGTATTTCTATACATGCCCCCAACAAGCTGGGTACTCATTTTACCAACCTGCAGAAGGATAAAAGGCTGAGTCAACCTTGGAGCCCGGCAGGATCAAACTCACAACCTTGTGGCTTGCAGTACTGGCATTTAACCACTGCGCTACAAGTCATCATGAGGTGAGATGTGGGCAGAGTTTTCTGTTACCTATCTCATGCCAGTTTCAGTCCCCTCCCCTTCCAACAACACATTGTTTCTTTTCTTTCAAGGCCCATAGCATGAGGCCATTTTCTTTTCTGTATTTGCAGACTGCAGTCGTTTATGAACCACCTGGCTCAGCTTCAACTTTTATTCTTAACTTTGATTCTTGGATCATTTTCTTTCTTTCAGATGATATCTCCACACTTATTATGGGCGGTTTTAATATTCATGCAGATGACTCCTAGGATTCTGCTGTGTTACATTTTCTTTATTGTCTTCTTTTAGGCTTCAGCTTTGTTCTGATTCCATCTACACACTCTTTTGGTCATTATCTTTACCTTATTCATATTAAGAATTGTTCTGTCTCTTGTTTTGCAGTCACTGAATTTCATTTGTCTGATCACCATCTTGTTTTGTTTGCGCTTGTTCATAATCCCCTCTCCTCAAGCTTCTTCTCACAAATGTTTGTCTCTTTGCCTTTTTCTGTTTCTTTACTTGTGTCTATGTGCATTCAAGTTGCCTGTTGACTTATGGCAACCTCATTAATTTCATAGGAATTTGTTAGGCAAGGAATACCCAGAGTAGGTTTGCCAGTTCCTTCTTCTGAAATATAGCTTACAGCACCTGGTACAGTCCTCTCTCCATATTAATGGGTCTGACCTTCACAGATTTGATTATTGGTGAGTATGCATGCCTTCTCCCCTTTTCCTCCTCCCATTGGCACAGAGAATTCACACTAAGGCAAAACAGAAGGGAGTGGGGGGGGTAGGGGAAGGCTTGCTCAATCCTTCCTTTCCTCCGGTGTAGTTCCCCCTGCCATTCCTATGCATTTTGCCCCTGTGCTGAGAACTCACACCGAGGCAGAACAGAGAGGAATAGGAGGAGAAGGCTCAAGCAAATTCTCAGTGCCAGGACAAAATGCATAGGAGTAGCAGGAGGAACTCTGGCGGGGGGAAAGGAAGGCTTGTGTGAGCCTTCCTCCACCCCCCATTCCTTTCTGTTTTGCTTAGGAAGTGGAACCCAAATCTTCCTGAACACTTCAGGATGTTTGAATATGGGGAGAAAACGGTATAAAAATACTCATTTTATTCCATAGTAGGGAGATATCTACACTCATTTATTTGTCCTTGCATTTGAGGACAAAATCATTAAGATTGTATATCCCTACCTTATGAGTTCACAATGCCCCCTGCCCTTATTCCACATCTTCACCTCTCTCCCATCCTTGCTTCATGTTCAGCTTTCACCATCCTCCTCTCCTTTGCTCTTTACCCTCTGCCATATGCATCTTCTACCCTCCCTCCCATTTCCTAGCTTGCTCCACATTGACCCTGTGTCATGTTTTCCTGCCAAACAGTTGTGGCTGCACCTCCAACTTTCTCTTCCCTTCTCAACTTGTTTTACTTCATACTGACACATTCTTGTCTTTTAAAGAAGAAGCAGTTGTCAAAAGCTGCCAAGTGCTACTATAAACAGAGGTCATATAAGCAGATAGGCAGGTAAAGATTATGGTGCTGCTGTTACCCTGTTTTCTGGGGGTCCCAGGAGGGACACCTTAAATGCACTCTCAATTATATAAGTTGGGGAAATTAGCCAAGAGCACAAGCTAGCAATACGAGAGGCAGGGCAACGGAGCAAGATCTTTTACCCAATGTCTACGGGGTCAGGCCAAGTCAAGGAGCAAACAGAAGTGAAATAATAATTGTGGTTTTTATTAAAATACAATCAAACAGTGTATGCAGCACACTCACACAGATAACTATAGAAATAAAGGTTGGAGTGGGATAGAGGGATTTTTAAGAGGAGTTGTTGGTTTGGGTGATACTACAACTGTCCTGAAGCCCGGGTAGTCTGCAGCAGAAGTTCAGAGGTATGGAGTTCTCAGTACGTGGGACTGAGGGGAAGGCTCTCCAAGCAAAGTGGCAGCAAGGCGGGATGGAAGTCGGGAGTGATCCAAAGAAGCTCTCAAAGTCAGGGGTTTATATAGGGGAAAATGTGGCCATAGGCTAGTCTGTACTTGGGGAAAACAATGAGTTTCGGGCTGGAGACAAAGCCTCTGAAAAGTCAGAATTTAGCATGATTGAGTTAAGTCCGAATTGTCAATAGAGTAGACAGTATGCAAATGCAGAGTGCTCGACAGATGAGGAATGGTCTAATCAAGCTGCCTGCTCGGGGCAGGGAGTTCTTTGTAAGTAGCGTGCATACATAATAGAGTATTTGCCTTTGAGGTCTCCTGAAGTGGTGGGATGGCTATTTCTGTCCAGCCTGTATTGTTTGGAATATTACAGTGTTTAGTGGCCATGCCTGTCTGCGAGCTTGTCCGAGGGACCTCGCAGCATGTGAAGAGGAATAGGTAAAGAAGGCCAAATTATTGATATCAAAGTGATATCTAATATCCCTGAAGTCTGGGCTAGAAACTGCGGTAACACTGCAACTGCTACAAGGTGAAGAGTAGCAGAAGAAAAAGACAAAGCAAGATCGGGAGAGGTGAGAGCAGGGGCAGCAGTGAGAGGGCGTGGTAAGGTGGTGGGGAGAGAAGGTGTTAATAATAGGGTTGGCTTCTTCCATCCCACTTCAGATCTAACTGCCCATCATAAAACTTTAAAAAAAGCCTTAATTTTTGACATCTAATAGGGATGAACAACATTGCTATATCAAACAAGTTGTGAGAAACAGCAGACTCAGTGAAAGTTTAAAAATAAATCATTGTATTGCAGCATTTACTCTGAAATGTTCTATTCCTCTGCCTTTGCACTAATGGCACCATTGCTTTCTGTGCAGTCTTTGTAAGGAGCTCTACTTAAACTAGACTCTCCCACCCCAACTGAGCTAGTTTTGTTGTGACATTGACCCAGAGAATTGAGAAACAACAGGTTTTTTTTTACCTTTATAACTTCAGTCTAATGCTGTAGTAAATGGTGAGTGTTCCGCATGACTTACCTGCAGTGTCATTGTGGGTTGGGTCACCTATGACATTCAGTTCTTCCTGCTTGGCGAACAGAGGCCATTTCTGGGGTAGGGCTGCATCACATAAGCTTCTGGGAAGCCTGGAGCTGGGAAGCCAATGAATTCAAAGTTCCCCCTTATAATTCATTGGCTGCCTGAACCCAGCCTGAGTGAAGCATGCAGCTGCCCTCCTACACACCCTGTTGGCTGTAGGCATGTTCTTGTATTGCTTGCAGTACCTGTCACTATAGCAGCTGTATTTACATCACAACTTGTAAGGCAGTCGCATGGATTTTGGATCCAAGACTGCAAGTACTAAGGGCCACTTGATAGTGGTGGTATGGAAGTACTAATCTGTCTTGGGAGGTGGGGGGTAGGATGGTGGCAGGTGTTTCTGACTGGGAGGACTTGGTCGTGCACTTCCTTGTGGCAGGAGAGTAGGTAGGAACTGTTCCCTCCTGTGACTCATCAGATTCCAGCTTTGGGCAGAGACTTGGGCTCATTGGTCAACAGGCAGGTTGATCGATGCCTGGATTCTCACCTACATCAGTGTCAGCCCAATATATATCTGTAGCCAATAAAAGTTGCGACCTTTTCCTTACAAACTTGTGGCTTGTGTCCTTTTTTTTTTTTCCCCAGAGTGTTTGTCTCCCCTGATCATGCAATCATAGCCGTGAGACTTCAATCATTAGTTAAACACACTCAAAGGCAGGAACAGGCTTGTTTTCACCAAACAAGTGGACAGGAAAAGGACTGCCCATTTTTTCCTGAACTCCTACAAGTGTTAGAGACTTATTTTATTAAAAAAAGAAAAGAAAAGAAAAGAAAAAGAAAGCTTGGAAAACAAATTAATTGATGGCGAAAACAGATTCTGGGTGGTATGCCTCAAGTTTGAGTAGAAACTGACCAGTTAGATAGTATGAAACCTCTACTTCTGCACTACAGTGAGGCAGCAGAAAGGAACTGTATGAGAGATAATGAATGAATGAATCCATCATTTCTACCTAGCTGCTGTGTTAATCTCAGCCTTCCTGGTCTGACACTATCATTGAATCATAAAGTTGGAAGAGACCACAACAGCCATCGAGTCCAACTCCCTGTCATGCAGGAACACAAACTCAAAGCAACCCTGGCAAATTGCTATCCACCCTCTGTTTAAAAACCTCCAAAGAAGGTGACTCCACGACACTCCCAGGCAGCATATTCCTCTGTCAAATGGTTCTTACCTTCAGGAAGTTCTTCCTGATGTTTAGGTGAAATTTCTTTCCTGAAGTCCCTTTGAATCCATTGCTCCATGGAGCAGCAGAAAACAAGCTTGCTCTATCTTCAATATGACATCCCTTCAAAATTTTTAAATTTGGTTTTTATGTCAGATCTTAACCTTCTTTTTTTCCGGGCTTAAACTTACCTACCTAAACAGCTCCTCATAGGGCATGGCTTCCAAATCCTTCTTGAATTGTGGTGCCCTTATGAGAGATAACCAGTAGATCCATCCTTGATCTAGACCAGAATTCCAGAAGATCCTGGCTGCAGTGCAATACATTCAGTTAGCATTCCACCTCTTAGAATGTCTCACCCTCCCTTCTGTAAAGAAAAGGTTGGACCAAACCTGTAGAAAATACTTTGTGATGTGGGTTATTAAGTGCACCCTGAAAAGCCATGTGACTCTAGCTGAGTCATGCTGAGTCATGCTGATGAGCAACCAGGGGAGAAGGTTGCATCAGGTATGGGGAGAATGCAAAGGTTGGCAGGATTGCATCAGCTAGTGTGAGTATAAACATAGCTGAGAGCTAGCCAACAAGTGCACATGGTGCCTGACGTGTCTGCCGGAGGCTCTGTCAGAAAGAGCAAGCAGAGGGATGCTGGAATGCCTTCTGGAGATTCTTGTAAATATGTACACATTGTAACTGAAGAATAAATTGCCTCCTTGATGGAAGAAGACAATTGGTGTGGGTGAGTTTTTACTGACTACAGTGCATTGCTGCTAAGGTATTCTCTGCTGCTGGACACGCTTCCAAAGCTGTGGGAGCAATCTCTGCTATATTTTGTGTGTGACACCTTCCCTCCTTCCCCTCCCTTTTTTCCCCCACCAGTGATGTGCTAACCAGCACCAGATGTGGTGCAGAAACACTGAATTAATTTTTTTTAATTACCTTAGTGTTTCATTTCACTACCAAAACTATGTCCTGTCTTTTCATAAGAAAATATGCTTCTAATTTTCCACCTACTTTTATTCACTTTAAGAGTCCACTTTGGGTTGGGAATTACAACTGGAGTGAAATTGTTCATATTTATAGCAACTCAAAAACTTTTTAAAATTAGAAATACAAATGTTTTAATATAAATATAACAGTTCACTTCACATCACAGTTAAATAAGCTAAGCTTTTACATGGACAAAATACAGAATTTAAAGTACAGTACAGACTATACAACCTGACGCTCTCTGGAAGTTTCCAAACTATTAACTTCTATAATCCCTTTGCACTGGGGCTGCAGGTTGGAGTTGATGGGAGGTGTGAACCAAAACAGCTGAAGGGCGCAGGGTTCATAGAATCATAGAGTTGGAAGAGACCACAGGAGCCATCCAGTTCAACACCCTGCCATGCAGGAACCTATATCAAAGCACTCCTAACAGATGGCCATCCAGCCTCTGCTTAAAAACCTCCAAAGAAGGAGACTAAATTGCACTCCCAGGCAGCATATTCCACTGCTGGACAGCTCTGACTTCCAGGAAGTTCTTCCTGAGGTTTATGTGGAATCTCTTTTCCTGCAGCTTGAATCCACTGCCCCTTGTCCTAGTCTCTGGAGCAGTAGAAAACAAGCCTGCTCCCTTTTCAACATGACATCCCTTCAAATATTTAAACATGGCTATCATGTTCTCTCTTAACTTTCTCTTCTGCAGACTAAACATCCCCAGCTCCCTAAGCCGCTCCTCATAGGGTATGGCTTCCAGAACATTCACCATTTTGGTCACCCTCCTCTGGACACATTCGAGTTTGTCAATATCTTTCTTGAAATGAGATGCCCAGAACTGGACACAGTATTCCAGATGAGGTCTAACCAAAGCAGAATAGAGTGGTACTATTACCTCTCTTGATTGTGACACCATACTCCTATTGATACAACCAAGAATCACATTGGCTTTCTTGGCTGCTGCATCACACTGCTGACTCATCTTCAGCTTGTGGTCCACCAAGACTCCTAGATCCTTTTCACATGTACTGTTATGCAGCCACATGTCCCCCATCCTATATTTGTGCATTCCATTTTTTTCTGCATAAGTGTAGGATCTTATATTTCTCTCTCTGTTGAAAGTCATTTTGTTAGCTTTGGCCCAGCTCTCCAATCTTTCCAGGTCATTTTGAATTTTGATCCTGTCCTCTGGCATATTAGCAACCTCTCCCAATTTGGTGTCATCTGAAAATTTGATCAGCATGCCCTCTACTCCTTCATCCAAGTCACTGATGAAGATGTTGAACAGCACTGGGCCCAGGACAGAATCCTGTGGCACCCCTCTAGTTATTTCTCTCCAGGATGAAGAGAAGCCATTCGTGAGCACCTTTTTGGTACGGTCAGTCAACCAATTACATATCCACCTAACAGTATCCCTGCCCAGCCCACATTTTACTATCTTCTTTGCAAGAATGTCATGAGGAACTTTGTCAAAGTCCTTACTGAAATCAAGATATGCTACATCCACAACATTCCCTTCATCTACCACGCTTGTAACTCTATCATAAAAAGAGATAAGATTAGTCTGTCATGACTTGTTTTTGAGAACTCCATGCTAACTTTTAGTGATCACGGCATTGCTTTCTAAATAATTACAAACTGTCTGTTTAATGATCTGCTTTAGGATCTTTCCTGGTATTGATGTCAGGCTGAGTGGGCAATAATTATTTGGGTCCTCTTTTTTTCCCTTTTTGTAGATGGGGATAACATTTGTCCCCCTCCAGACTACTGGAACTTCTCCTGTTCTCCAAAAGTTGTCAAAGGTTATTGCGAGTGGTTCTGAAATACTTCTGCCAGTTCTTTTAATATCCTTGGATGTAATTCATCTGCCCCTGGAGACTTGAATTCATCTAGAGTAGCCAGGTATTCCTGTACTACTTCTATACCTATTCTGTGTTGCATTTCCCCCACTTCCCCACCTGCGCCACACACCCCAGATTCAGTACTTCTATGCTTTTGAGAAAAAACTGAGGCAAAGAAGGTGTTGCCTTTTCTCTTCCACCTGTTGATACTTGGCCATCTTCTCCACGCAGTGACCCTATCATTTCCTTGTTTTTCCTTTGCTGCGGACACACCTAAAAAAGCCCTTGTTATTGTTTTTAATGTCTCTGGCAAGCCTGAGTCCATTCTGTGCTTTAGCTTCTCTGACCTTCTCCCTACATACCCTGGCTATTTGTTTGAATTCCTCTTTGGTGCTTTCCCCATTCTTCTGTTTCTTGCACATTTTTTTAACACTTAGCTGAAATTTCTTTAGTCAACCATTCCGGTTTCTTTAAACACCTGCCATTTTTTCCTCCTTATTGACACAATTTTAAATTGCGCCTTCATTATCTTATTATTCTTAACCATTGAATCCTTTCTTCTTTCATTATTCTTAACCATTGAATTTTAGCCAGTAATTCCCTAAGTTTACAGAATCAGCTTTTTTTAAAGTCTAGGATTTGTGTCTGGTTTCCTCTTCCCCTTTAATGAGAAATTCCAATAGAGCATGATCACTCCTGCCTAAGGATCCCACCACCACCACCTGATCAACAAGGTCATCCCTATTGGTCATGATCAGATCTAAAATAGTTGATCCCCTGCTTGCCTCTTCCACCATCTGCACATGGAAATTGTCTGTAAGGCAAGTGAGGAACTTGTCTGCAAAGCAAGTGAGGAAGTTGAAATCTCCCAGTACTACTACATCTCTCACTTTTGAATGTGTGGTCATCATCCAAATCCTGAGGCTGGCTTGAGGGTCTATAGTAGACTCCTACAATGACATCTCTATTGTTCCTCACTTCTTAATCTTACGCAGATGCTCTCAACCTGGTTTCCTGGATTTACGTCATGGATCTCTTCACAGGTGTAAACATCCTTGACTTATAAAGCTACTCCTCCTCCTTTATTGTTTGGTCTATTTCTACAAAATAGGTTATACCTACCTATCACTATATTCCAATTATGAGACTCATCCCACCAGGTTTCAGTGATGCCTATTATATCATATTTATTTTGTTGTATTAAAAGTTCCAGTTCATCTTGTTTATTTCTCATGTTCTGTGCATTAGTGTAGAGACACTTAAGACCACGTACCCTTCCCTCAAGCCCTTTACTACAGTTTCTTTTTCTGCCACTGTTGGTCTCTAGTTCTACTTGGCCTGCTCTATCTTGGTCTTTTTTCCTCAGCAGTTGCTGAATTCCTGCTCCAAATAATAATTTCTCTCTCCCACCCAGAACTCAATTTAAAGCCCTTCTGATCCAATTTGTGAGCTCTTGGGAAAAACATTCTTGCTAATAGCTGTGGTTGCCCCTGATCCCTTGCCAGAGGACCATCTTTGTGAAAATGCAGACCATGGTCCAAGAAGCCAAATCATCCCTGGCAGCACCATCTACAGAGTACTCTTCTCTCCGTTCATGAGCCATGTCCTTCAACAGAGAGGAGAGATAAAATCACAACCTGCACACCAAGTTCCTTCAGCTTGTTTAGGTTGTTCACCTCTACTCTCAAGAAGAAAAAGGGTGAGGAACATCTCACCCAGAGGCCTAGTCTGTCACACAAGGCTTTATAATCTGGCCTGGATCATATCCTAAACTTCATCCCCTCTATTTTGACCACAACTACTCCCCCGTCCAGGTAACAATGTTATTTGCCTGAGGTTTTGGAAAGCCACTGCTGGTTAGAGGAGATAGCCCTGGGCAAGACAGATCTTTTGTCCAATGTATTAGGCAAGAGATTTTTTTAATTCACAATTTGATTTTTAGCTGCCACAGTTCAATAGCTCATTATTTACAGTAATCATGCTGAGCTATAGTATTTATCCAATCTTTTTTTGGCATTATTATGGACAAAGTAGAAGATGAAGTAAAAGCTCACTCAATATATTGGAAAATCTAGCTGTAATCCTGATATATTCTCACATACCCTGGGGTATGTGCTTTTAAATTCATTGGACAAAGAGGTATTTAGTGTGTCTTTGCCTAATACCTCCCTCCTCACACAAGCTGAAGTATGGATTAGAGATATAGGGGAGTAATGATCGCCCCTTTTCTCTTGGCTGTTGAACTGCAGCTGGAGATTGGCAGGCTCCTCCACCCTTTTGTAGCCACTAAATGATGGTGGGGGGGGGCATTCAAGATACAGTGAAATTCATAGAACTTCACTCTTGTAATCACCCAATTGCAAGTGAGAAGTTGTTTCATTTATGTATGTAATAAGTACATAACTAAATGGAACAGGTGATAAGAAATTTATTAGTACAGTGAATAACATTTACCAGTTACTTTTAAAGTATTAAAGGATAAATTAAGGCATCTTAGAGTAATTTGAGGTATTTCAAATTCTGTGCAATTTTATCAACTCTAAGTAGATAAAAAAAAAAGCCATAAAAACGAACAGAAAATTAATGAACAATGCCACAAGTTTATTTTGCAAGCCTGTTGGTTCTGCTGGACCTCTCAGTGGCTTTTGGTATAATTGACCATGATATCCTTCTGGATCCCCTGATGGGGGTGGGACTGGGCACTGTTTTACAGTGGCTTTGTTCCTTCCGGGAGGGCCGAACCCAGAAAGTGATGCTGGGGAACTCCTGTTCAAAGCCTTAGCCTTTGGCCTGTGAGATCCCTCAGGGCTCAGTTCTGTCCCCCTTGTTATTTAACATCTATGTGAAACCACTGAGGGAGGTTGTCCAGAGTTTTGGGGTTTGGTGCCATCAGCATGCAGATTATACCCAACTTTATTGCTCCTTCCCATCACAAGCCAAGGAAGCTGTTTTGGCTCCAAATCATTGCCTGTCATCAGTAATGGACTGGATGAGAGTGAGATGGAGGTTCTCCTGGTCAGTTGAAAGGCAGATCAGGGAATAGTAATGCAATCTGTGTTAGATGGGGTTACACTCCCCCTGAAGACTCAGGTTTGCGGCCTGAGGGTGCTCCTGGATTCAACTCTCAACTTGGAGGCCCATGGTTCAGCAATAGCCAGGAGTGCATTTGCACAGTTAAGATGTGTGCACCAGCTATACCTGTTCCATTAGACATCAGACATGGCCATAGTGACACATGCCTTGGTTACATCCCAGTTGGGTTACTGTTAACAAGCTCTATGTGAGGCTGCCTTTGAAGAGTACTGGAAAACTTCAACTGGTCCAGTAAGCCACAGCCTGAATGTTAACTGGGGCAGGCTACAGGGATCACACAACTCCCCTGTTAAAACAGCTCCACTGGCTGCCAGTCTGTTTCTGGGCACAATTCAAACTGCCAGTGATGACATTTAAAGCCGTATATAACTCAAGTCTAGAAGGACCATGTTTTCCCTTGTGAACCAGAGCAGGCTTTGATATCTGCTGGAGACGCCCTTCTCTATATCCTAACACCCTCACAGGTACATCTGGTGGGAAGACTGGATAGGACCTCTCAGTGGCTTCCCTCAGAGTCTGAAATTCCTTTCCCAGAGAAGTCAGATTACTGTCTTTCCACAATTAAGTAAAAACAGTTTTATTCAGATAGGCGTTTGATGTGTGATTATATGTGGCCTCTCTGATCAAATGTACTGGACATTGTGTTGCTGATGAGTGTGTGAGTTTTTAATTATGTATTTTAACACTGTCTTAATTCTTTTTGATTCTTTATGTTTTACTTTCTGTATTCTGTGGGTTTAACTAAGTTTTTTAATTGTTGTAAGTTGGTTTGAGTCCCAACCTGGGGGGAAAATGCAGTATAAATAAAAATGACAACAACAACAACAACCCACTCAGACAAAAAGAAGAAAAATTATATTAGACTGGCATGATTTGCTTTTCAGGAACTCATGCTGACTTTTAGAGATCACACCATTTCTTTCTACATGCTCACAAAGTGATTGCTTAATTATGTTTCTTTTACATTTCCTGGTATCATTGTTGAGCTTATTGGTTGGTAGTTGCTCACGTCCTCTTTTTTGCCCTTTTTGAAGACAGAGACAACATTTGTCCTCCTCCAATCTGCTTGGATATCATAACTTTCAGAGCATTGTTACTGTTGCGTCTTCAAGTCATTGCTGACTTGTGGAGCCCTAAGGCAATCCTATCATGGGGTTTTCTGGGGGCTCAGAGTATGTGACATGTCCAAGGTGACCAAGTCAGTTTCCATAGCGAAACAGGAAATTGAACCTTTGTCTCCAGAATCATAGTCCAAGGGTCAAACCACTACACCACACTGGCTCTATAAATCTTATAGCATCTGTAGATCTTATGTGGCTGCAGTGGCCAGGAGTGCTTTTGCCCAGTTTGGGCTGGTGTACCAGTTGTGTTTGTTTCTGGGAAATACAAATCTGACCATAGAGGTTTGTACCTTAGTTATCTCCCAGTTAGAATACTCTAATATGCTTTACTTGGGGCAGACCTTGAAACTATCCAGAAGTTGCAGCTAGTGCAACATGCAGCAGCCAGATGAGTGTTGGTTGTGCATTAAAGATCATGCAACACCAGCCTTACAATATGTGTACTGGCTTCCAATTTGTTTCCAAACCCAATTAACAGTTCTAAATTTGACCTACAAAGCCCTAAATAGTGTGTGCCCAGAGTGTCTGAAATACCTCCTCTTCCTGTATGAGCCTATCTGAAATTTAAGACCTTTAGTGAAGCCCTGTTGTGGGTCACAGCAATTTGCAAGACTGAAGAGATTTCTGGAATAATAGTTATGTGTTCAAATAAACACCAAATCCTGACTTTTGGACAGACAGCGAAGATAAAAACATTTAGTAGATTCAAAGATATAGCTATGTTAATCTGGATCAGTATGCAAAAGCATATTGTAACACTTTTTAAAAAATATTTTTATTAGAATAAACCAACACAAAACATAAGATACAGGAAAAAAATCCAAGTAATACATACACAAAACAATAGATAAGACAGTAACTAAACTAAATCATTAAACTAAACAATACTAACACAAATTAAAAATGAGATTCCCACGCCTGAAGCATACAGCTTTTAGTAGAGTAATAGTAACACTTTTAAAAGTAATCTAATATATATTGTTATTAATGTTTAATGTTCAAAATTTAAACTAAAGAATCAATAATATAAAAGCAATATAATTTCATTCTTAATCAGGTTAATTACTATTATTGACTACACCATCTACAAAAGAAATACAAGATTACATGTCTAATACAAAATCTTAAATTTAGTGTATAGGCTGTAATTTCCTTTCTCAGTATTATCACATTCTTATAGATCCTCATGCACTTCATATTTCCATATCTTAATCAACATAGATAAAAAAACAGATTTCTTTCCCCTCAAGTCCTTAAGTCTTTTTATGATTCTAAGTACAGCTGTCATTGAACATTGGTAGATCAAATCCAGTATGCATAGTCATTTTCCCTTATAAAAATATGAACAAAAATCTCAATAAAAATTAATAGTATAATCACTTGCCCATAGTTCCCTTATTCATATTATTTCTTCTCATATTTTAGAAAAATCACCTTACTGAGAATCTTATTAACAAGTCATCTTAACTTTGCCATCTGGCAAAACTCACATCATACCAGAAAGACTTAATAATCAACATATCAAAGTCTATGCTTAATATCTCCAGATCTATAATAAATTATATATTTCCTGATTTCTCTCTAGTACCAAAATGACATCTTACATATAAAAATAAAAGATCTGAATGTAACCAAATTTGTACTACATAGTGACTTGGATCTTTATAACTAAGGATCCAAGTTTGAAAAGTCAAAAGCCTTGACCCACACATCACTTGGACCCTTGTCCAACCGTTCCATGCCCTCATTAACATCTACAATATTAAAGTTTCAGCATAGTTTTCTCCAGACATCATTTTGTTTTTAAGATTCTGGGACCAGTTGATTATAGACAGTAGATCATCTTCTTGTTTATTTTCCAGTGTACCTGGTAACAGCGATTCCTGTAGAATTTGCTCCACACCATCATTCTCCTGCAAAGTTGTTATATTCAAAAATGATAACCTCTCCTTGGGAAGGTTTCTATCTATATCTTTCTTATTTTGAGCCACAAATTTTGATCTGAAAAAGCAGCTGACTGCTAGATCTCCCATACTTCAACAACCTCCAATATTATTGTTGTCATCTTGTCAGAAAAACTGTCAAGCATCTTTAACATCAAATCAGTAGATTTCCTGACCTTCAGCCAGAATTCGAAAAAGAAGGTTGGAATTTCTTCCTTGTGGGTCAAAATATAGTTTTTTGAAGCCTCTGGGTTCATATTTGAAGTCTAACTGTCTCTCAAACAGTTAAAAAAAAGAAGAAGAAGCAAAAATTCCTTCATCAGTGTTCCCATACAGAGTCAGACATAACATTCCAAAGAAATGATAACATTTCTATGCAGCTAAGTTTCCACTAGAGGGATCAAAATGTAACAAACAATTTCCACATTAAAAAAAGTACAAAATGCCCCCCAAAAAGTATAAGAAAGAAGGGGAAAAAAACCCTTATTGTCTCAATCTTCGCATTAGCCAAGGGAATATATATCTGTATTATAAAATTCTTTTTAGCCTCCAAGTTATACATAACAGTTCTGATTGTAAAACAACTTGAAATAATATTATCTCAATTAAAAGTCTTCTGTCAGATGGCATAAAATATGTCTCTTTCAAGTCCAAAAAGTAACTCCCAACGAAAGACCAGGCGAAATAATTAACACATAAAAAGAAAAAACTTTTAGATCCTGCCAGGTCCTACTCTGTCCAAAAAAAACAAAAAGCATTTTTCAGAGCAGAATCAGCAGTTCATGTTAAAAAAAACTGCAAAGTAAAATAAAATATGTTTTCTTTTACAATTAGGTGAGGATTTCCAATACATAAGGTGGAACCAGCTGTTATGATCCAGGGATTTCTTGTTCCAGATGTCTTATATTTAATTGGAAATCTAAATCTTACCAAGAAATGTAGATGCACAGAGCGTAGTGTCTGTATGTTGGAGAAGAAGCCTCGCTCTTTCTCCGTGGCTTCCCAATAGCTTAACAATGTCTCCTGCAGTCAGATTCCCAGCATCGACTGAGTCCCCTTTGTGACTGATACGGATATCTTCAGGGTGTCTGTCAATCAGAGCACCCCTTGCTTGAAAGAAGAAAACCTTCCTTCCAAGGGAAAAGCTATGGGACACATGAATTCACTCGCCATGCTTTCTACTCGGCATCCATGTTGAAACCCCCCATACTGCAGCACTTTTGAAACAGAAAAATAAGACTGAGCTCTCATAGTCTCAGTCTGTGAAAGCTAATGCTACTACCTTTCTCTCAGTTAGTCTCAAAGGTGGTACAATATCCCTGTGTGCATATATACAGCTTCAAGTCGCCTGTTGACTTATGGTGACCCCATGAATTTCATAGAGTTTTCTTAGGCAAGGAATATTCAGAAATGGTTTTGCCAGTTGCTTCTTGCAAGATATAGCCTATAGCCCTTGGTATTCGTTGGTGGTCTCCCATCTAAGTTCTAACCAGAGCTAACTCTTCTTAGCTCCCAAGGTCAGATGGGATCTGGGGACAGTATCTCTTTACATAACATTTTAACGAGAAACACAAATTTAGATTAGAAACAACTAAAACACTGACCACAGAGGAATGACATTTCTTTGAAACTGAATACAAACAGTAGAACATGAAGGCACCTTGTACAATAATTCTTAGGATTTGTACAAGTTCTGTAAACCTGAGCAAAATCTTTCTCCTTCTGCATTGTGATGCAGGAAGGGAATATGTCATATATTTACAGGCCAGTGCTTAGTTCCTCAGGGAAGTGCTAGAGCTCAAAAGTTTAAAGCTGTTGATCTGTATGACATCTTCCCTGGAAACCCTGCAACTTAATTGGATGTAAAATATAAGTCTGTTGTCATTTTGGTACAGTGGGGGTAGGGATAGGAGAGCCTACCCTCCAAATAAGTTTAGAGAAGAGGTGGGCGAACCCTGGGGTCTATGAGCCATTCCCCCCCCCTTCATGGCCAGTACCATCTCCCCAAAACAAAACTGGAAGTGGCTGTTAGGCCTGCTTCTGTTAGTCGTGCTTCTCTCTAACACTGTAACATTTTGCTTCTCCATATTGTGGTATGATAACAGCCTCTTGTTCACAGTATAGCTTATGTAAGAAGACAAATAAATGTTGTGGCATACCTACTTATTTTAGAGTAAATCTTAATTTCTTGTGATTTTCACAGCAAAGGCCTTTCTATAGTCTATAAACCATAGAATGATTTCCATCTGAAATTCTTTGGTGTGAATCCAATGTATATTTGCTATATGATCCATAATGCCCCTTCCTTTTCTAAACCCAGGATGGACATCTGGTATTACTCACTCCATATATGTTAAAAATCTTGTAAAATCTTTAACATCATTTTGCTTACATGGAAGATCAGTGCAGTAGTCCATTGTTATCACAATCCCTGGCGTCCCTTTTCTTGGGAACTGGAATGTACATTAAGATTTTTGTGATAGATTCCATCTCTGTGAAACACCTCTGTTCATGTGCCATTTGTTCTTGGTGATTTATGTCTCCTAAGTACTTTGGTATATAGATATCTGAAGCCTTGTTCTCACCCATTAATTTACTAGGGCCTTTTTCACATGTGACTTCGAATGTGAAATGGCCATGCGAGGACAGTTCCACATGATGTCCTCGTTATCATGCAGTGCTCCTGTAGTGATCCTGGGGCAATCGCACATTATATCATTTTCGGGTTTTTCACGAAAATGATGTGCGATTGCGCATTCCTCCCATGTCCCTCCTGCACTTACCTGGTGTGCAGAACTTCAAGAAGCATGATGGCTGCCCTTTCTCCCCCAGCACAGCCTGGGAAAGTACCCGGCTGCACTGCATAAGGAAGAGGTGGAGCTATTGCGCTTCCTTCCGTCCAGCTCCACCTTCTGGAGCTAGTGCAGAGGGAAGTGCAGGAGATGCAATTCCCTCCTGGAGGAGGCTTTTTGCGTGATCCCTGCGCGATGCCAGCGACACCAGGTAAGGTGCGAAAAGGGCCTATGAGCTTTACTGTGGATCCCATTCTGTCTCTCAGTTTCTGTGCTGAAATTCACATCTTTGTGTGTAAAGCTTGCCTTTGGGCTGATCTGTGAGCTTTGATCTCCAACCCCCCCACCCCAAGTATTTAGTTTCAGGCCTTCTTGATTACATTTTTCATGCTACTGCCCAAGATATTCTTCCCTGTCTTTGTGAGGTCCAGCTCATCTGCAGCCAGTAGTTCTCTGTCTGAGAAGTGAAGACTGTGATCTCAGAAGCTAAACCTCTCCTGTGTCATTCACTTTTAGTATCTTCCTGTCCCTATGTACCCCTCTGCCTTTCACTGGCAGTACTTGCTGTAACTTACCTATCTCTACTGATCTCTGCCTGTAAATTTGCAAATTAATGTCACAAGACACCTTATATCTTCAGTGCTCTTTCATCAAGAGGAAAATAAATCTCATAGCTCAAGAAAGAGGGTCACACTTACCAATAGCGTTTGTACATTGGAATAAAACCACAAAGAGAAGAGGACAAAAAGAAAGCCATGAATCAAATTTTGAAAGGAAGAGCAGTGGTTGGGAGTATGTGTGTTTTATGTGGGGTTGCTGGCAGCTTCAAAAGGGAAGCAAGAGAATACCATGGAAATCAAAAGATAAAGAGAAATTGGAAGGAGGAAAGAAAACATAGTAACAATAAACAAATGACAGATGAAGGCCAAGCTGATGATTATAGCCAAACTAAGTCTGAGGAATAAGAGAAAGAAGTGATCTAACAAAAAAGCATCACGACCAACAGTAGCAAATGAAACAGCTTTTTAATAAGGTTTTTGGTTCATCTGCAAAGATGTGCAATTTATACATCCAAAAGAGATTTTGGATAACATTCTTTCATTCTTCTGAAGTTCATTCTTCATTGATTGACAACACAGATTAGCACAAAAAGTGGGAAGAGATAAATTGAACAAAGGTTAGGTGTCAGATTTGGGTACAAAGAAGAAGCACAACTTGGTTGGGAAAAGTGCATCCATAAACAAAAGAAGAAAGAAAAGTTTAAAAGACAGCCACAATTAAAACAGGCAGAGGCGAGCTCTTTGGAAGATACACAGAAAGCAGCTAAAGAAGGGAAGGATTGAACAGAACTTGGCATTGCTTTGTTACAAATAGTGAGTTACTTGTAGTTAGTCTCTGTGTCCAATAATCTATTACAGTGGTTCTCAACCTTCCTAATGCTGCGACCCCTTAATACAGATCCTCATGTTGTGGTGACCCCCAACCATAAAATCATTTTCGTTATTTATTATTTATTTATTTATTATTTAGTTAGTTAGTTAGTTATTTCCAACATCAAATAGATTGGAAACACTGCCCTAAATCACTTCTCTGGATAGACTTCTAATGCCTAAAAACTGGTAACCCTCCCCCCTTTTTTTAAGCACAGAAAGCATCCATCAATGCCAGAATTAAGGCAGTAGTTCTAGTTCTGAATGTTCGGTTTCCACAGTTCAAAAAGCCAGTCACTCCCAAAGGCAATGCCGAAACAGCCCACATTTTACACGAGGCGCAGGGAAGAAAGGACAGGGAGAGAGGAAAGATGGCGGCGGCATAAGCAGACGTGTTTTGTTTCCCTCCCTCCCTCCCTCCCTTAAAGAGAGTGTGGACACTGAACATACAAAAAGCGAGGAATGCAAGACAGTCAGGGCGAAGAACACAACACGTGCGTGTGGCAAGTGCCAAGGGTCCACGCACAACAAAAGCGAGAGGAGAAAGTCATCCTGGCTATTTCTGCACTAGACTAGTTTGAACTGCAAACCCCAGGATTCCATAGGATGGTGAAAGTGGAATCATAGCGCTATAACACTGGAATGTGGAAATGGCCAAAGTCCACAGGACAGATCTGAGCAGCACTTTCGGGTCAAAAAAAAAAAACCCAACCAAGGAGCCTCAGGGGCTCTTGCTACACAAACCGAAGCCCTTGGCTGACGCCCCCTGCTCCTTTCCCGACCGAGTTCTCGGTCTCAGAGGGACCGATCTCCCCCGTCGGATGGCAGATCCGCCACAGGAAAGTTTCCCCCTTTGCCTGCCGGACCAAAGGTGACAGCCACACCGACAACTCCCACAGAGCTGCGTGCCCAGAATGAATGGGTGACCGGGCAATCGCCGCTGCTGCAGCCCCGCCACTTTGGGAAGCAAGCGGAGCCCAGCTGCTCACTCGCCCCGGGAAGCAACTCTGTTTGCCGGCATGAATGAGCATGAGGCAAAGAGAGTGAGGGGACGGGGTCTTACCTCCCAGACGTCCCGCTGCAGCGCTATAAACCCTGAATGGGAAGCCCTCTCTGTGTGTGTGTGTGTGTGTGTGTGTGGTGCGGGCGCAAGCGTCCAAGCAGCGTCCGGCTGCTCACTCACCCCAGCAAGCAACTCTGACTCTGCAAGCCAGCATGAAGGGGAAAGGAACGCTGAAGGGGAAGCCCTCCGTGTGTGTGTCTCTGTGTGTGTGGTGCAGGCGCGGGCATCCAAGCAGTGCCTGGCTGCGCCCGGCTGCACGCCTCCTCTCCCCTCCCGCCAGCGCGGAGTCTCCTCTCCTCACCTCCGCCTTAACACTCCAGCTCCAGCTCTCTCCTCTTGGTGTCCTCACCTCCGCCTTAACATTCAGGCTCCAGCTCTCTCCTCCTGCTCTCCGCACCTCCGGCTCCACCTCCGGCTCCTCCAGTGCTTTCCCACCAGGCAGGGAAAGACGAGGAAATGCCCAGCATGCCTCCTCTCCCCTCCTCCCAGCTCAGGGGTCTCAGAAGCACTGCTCCCATTGGCTGTGAGGCTACCTTCTTTTAAAAGGGGGGCAGGATTGAGGAGCGGCGACCCCTGTGAAATGATCGTTCGACCCCCAAAGGGGTCCTGACCCCCAGGTTGAGAACCACTGATCTATTATATAAAAGTCAAAGTTTGGGAGTGATCTTGTCTGTTTGTCTGTGTCAGGCAGGCAAGACCTCCTATGATTGGCTGTGTGAAGTGAGAAAACCTCATACAATTGGCTGGCTGTGAAGGTTCTGTGGAATCCTGGGGTTGGCAGATCAGAGAGGGGCCAGCCTCAGCCAGAGAGCTCTGAATAGGCTGGTTGCTGTGGAGATGAGGCCTAGCAACAAGTCCCCTCTCAAACCCAACCTCTGTATGTTAACAATTCTGAATACAGACTGGATTGAGGAATACGGGCAAAAGTTACTGAACAATGCAGTTTGGAGAATTAGAGACACAGGATCTCAAATCTGTGTATTTCAACTGCATCTAACTCCTAAGGTAAGGTAGTTCCTAAGGTATTTCTAACAAGTGTTACCTATAAGAAGATAAAATCCCAGGCACTGCCGCATATATACACTTGTAGAGTTATAAATAAATAACATTATGATTGCAATTTAATTAGGGTTACTATCACTGTTGTTGCAGCGTAGATTTTGCAGGGTAGAAACAACAATGAAACTCTAGCTAACTCTTGTGCTACACAGACGAAGAAACCAATGAACCATTTCTGAATGTCTTTTACCATTAAAACCCTATGATGAGATAATCCAAAATGAAGCAGTAAGTAGTGCCAGAAGATCAGATTCCCTGGTTGTAAGGCATTAAGTCAGCTAGTAGGGAAGAGCAGAAAATGAGTATAAGTAGCAGTGCCTACTGATACAACTGCAGAACTGCTGATATATTCAGATGTGAAAGGAAAGTGCAAAGCTATGCAACACATATAAGAACATGCAATGTGGGAAGCAAGCGATCAATAATTTTTTAAATATTAATCAATCAATATTTGTATTATGGTCATAGACCAGCATGAGAAGGAATAACAGATTTTGGCTTAAAATACATAAAATATGAAATGCGTAAAACAGAGTGGCATAAAACACAATGCAATAAATACAATAACTACTTAAAATTCACATGTAGTCATAGTTTAGCTAAAATCAGTTATAAATAATCCCACGTGTAGATTAAAATCCTTTATCTGAGTCAGTATATTAACCTCACTTCTTTATAACTCCCTTGGGTAGCTGGTTCTGTATTACTATTCTCTACTGCCAGTTTGTTATCTGCCTATGAGTGGCAATGGCAGACACACAAAATCTAGTGACCTTCTTTGTGATATGTGAGTCCTGGTCAGCAAGCAGATAGGAAATATAAAATGCTTCTGTTCTGCCAGGGGTATTCTGGATGATAAATGTAATTAGGACAAGATGGATCCCTTAATAAAAAGAGCAATGTAGAAAAACATGGTTAAGAGATTCTACTGCCCCATTAGCACAAGGACAACTATGCTCATAATATGGGATTCTCCTATATTTTCCTTCAAGTACAGCAGATGCTAAAGCATTAAATCGTGCCGAAGTAAAAGCCTTCTTATACTTAGGAATTATGAAGCATGACTCAGGGAAAGCTAGATTTTGTAAAAACAAGAAATGGGACATATAAACATTGTTATACTTGGTGTGATCAAGCTAAAATGGACAGGAATCAAACATTTTCAATCAGATAATTACAAAATATTTTATTGAGGAACTTAAAATCTAAGAAGAAATGGCTTGGCATTAATATTCATTCATTCATTCATTCATTCAAAATATTTCCCCCTTTCTCCTTAAAATAGGAACCAAAGTGGCCATAGTATTTAAAAAACAAACAAGATAACAGTTAAAACATTATTTATACAAAAGTTTTAAGAAATTAAATAAAAGTACAATTAAACATAAGATATTGGTCTTTCAGACAGTGTGGACCCAATCCATACAGGGCTTTAAACAGAAAAGGATTGGTAGCTGGTGAAGTTGTTTCAAGACAGGGCTTATATGTTCTTTATGTTGAAGTCTTCATGTAAATTTGCATTATAGTACTACATATGGTATATCTGTGCCGCCTGTGTTCTAAATTAAAGCCTTCCGGTTGCAATATGCTCTTTTTTTTTAAAGTTTATCCACTCTGAAAACCAGGAAATCACACAGGTGTGAGTATATTTTTAGGTTAGGTAGGCCTAATTCTCCTCTTTGGTATTTGTTAAAGAGCTCCATATAATTCTTGGTTTTTCTCCTCTCCAGACAAATTTCTTTACATCATTGTACCATTTTTGAAAGGGTCGTCACATCTCATAATGGGCAAATTCTGGAATAAATATATCGTTTTATACAGAACATTCATTTTTATGGCATCAGTTCTTCCTGGTAGAATCATAGAATCATAGAGTTGGCAGCGACCCCAGGGGTCATCCAGTCCAACCCCCTGCTATGCAGGAACACACATCAAAGCTTTCCTAACAGATGATCATCCAGCTTCTGCTTAAAAACCTCCAAAGAAGGAGACTCTACCACACTCTAAGGCAGCATATTCCACTGCTGGACAGCTCTGACCATCAGGAAGTTCTTCCTGAAGTTCAGGTGGAATCTCCTTTCCTGCAGCTTGAATCCATTGCTCCTTGTCCTAGTCTCTGGAGCAGCAGAAAACAAGCCCGCTCCCTCCTCAACATGACATTCCTTCCAATATTTAAACATGGCTATCATGTCCCCTCCTTACCTTTTCTTCTGCACACTACACATACCCAGCTCCCTAAGCCGTTCCTCATAGAGCATGGCTTCCAGACCCTTCACCATTTTGGTCGCCCTACTCTGGACACACTCTAGGTTGTCAATATCCTTCTTGAATTGAGGTGCCCAGAACTGGACACAGTATTCCAAATGAGGTCTAACCAATGCCAAATAGAAATGCAGAATAGAGTGGTACCATTACCTCCCTCGATCTGAACACTATACTCTTATTGATGCAACCAAGAATTGTGTTGGCTTTCTTGGCTGCCGCATCACACTGCTGACTCATGTTCAGCTTGTGATCTACCAAGACTCCTAGATCCCTTTCACACATACTGCTATCCAGCCATGCGTCCTCCATCCTATATTTGTGGATTCCATTTTTTCTGCCTAAGTGTAGGACCTAACATTTGTCTCTGTTGAAATTGATTTTGTTAGCCTTGGCCTAGCTCTCCAATCTGTCAAGGTCATTTTGATCAGCATGCCCTCTACTCTTTCATCCAAGTCATTGATGAAGATATTGAATAGCACTGGGAACCCTGTGGCATCCCACTAGTCACCTCTCTCCAGGATGAAAAGCAGCCATTGGTGAGTACCCTTTGGGTTCAGTCAGTCAACCAGTTACAAATCCACCTAACAGTAGCCTTGTCCAGCCCTCATTCTTCAGACAAACATACAGAGGATTGGATATGTGGATGTCAACTGAGGGCTAATATAGCAATCAAAGTAAGCTACATAAATGGAAGCTTAAAATGAAGAGCTCCATTCTCTCTGCAGATTGTGGCACAGACCTTAAACAGCTAATATCAAAAATGAGAGTCTTGAGTCCCATTATTGGAAGAAATGCCAAATATAAATGAATATCATCATCCATCATCATTTCCACCACCACTACCACAATTGAGACTGTAGTCAAAAAAAATTTTTTTAAAAAAAAAATTAGGACTTGAAGGGATTAGATAAGCTCCTCAATTGCAAAGATATGTCTCATAGTATTTGCAGTGTATGTGTATGGTTTGAAAGCTGGATAATGAAGAATGCAGACAAGATTCAACTCATTGGAAATGTTTTGCAGGAACAAAGTTCTACAGATGTCATGGACTGTCAAATAAATAAATAAATAAGTCCATGAACAAATCAAACCTGAACTCTCTCCTGCCTACAATTCTGCCCTCCACTAGCAAAATTCTCTTTGAAGTAGTTTATGGCACTGAACCAAAGTGCTTTCCTCCACTTATTGACACAGACACCACCAATATTCCCCCATCTGTTGCCAATTGGGCTCACAAAATCTCAGAGAACTGAAAAGGAGTCCATTCTGTCCTTGAAACTTCTAAAGGCTCCCACAAACACTTGGCCGATAGGAAAAAGCAATCCAACCCTAACTACAAACCAGGGGACCTTGTCTACCTCTCCACAAAACACCTAACCTCTGATGAGCCCTGCAAAAAACTCTCCCCTAAATACATTGGTCCTTTCCCAGTCAAACAGGCCATTAATGATGTCAGTTTTGAACTTTCCCTGCCTACAACCTAAAAATTTATCCACCCTGTTTTTCATTGCAGCTTGCTCAAGCCAGCCCCTTTGCAGGCTTCTTCACCGAATGACGCTGGTCTCAACAATGCCTCTGCATCAATAGATGCATCATCTTCCACATTTTTACCTACATAACTACTAGTATTGTCTTTTACTATTTGAAATTTACTGTTGGTTCTACTCACTACTAACCCTATTTCACTTCTACACTTCAAGCATTGCATATTGTTTTCTTGCATTTTTTTTTCAGATAGGCAGGATATTGGGATGCCCTCCATGTTATAGTAATGGGATATGTAGTCCAGCATAAAGTAACAGCTTGCTTGCAACCAAAACCTAGGAACCAGAGACCATTAGGTAAACAAAAGCTAGGAATGTGCTGATAAGCTCTGCCAGGCTCTCACTGCTTCAAGGTCTCTTGAAAGAAGGAAGGGGAAAGATGGGATTCTTAAGTATTTGTTATTGCTTTTGAACTTTAGTCCTCTCACTGAAGTCTTGTATGATGTATCTCACTCCAAATAAATAGTGTTTATGCACTGTACTATTTGTGTGTGTGAATTCAGTTCCTGACAGTACCTAGCCTTCATGGCTAGATGGAAGGGATATCCTTTTCATGTACTACCATTTCGCCTCAGTACAGCTCCAAGGGTCTTCATCAAAGTGATGTGTCAGTGGTAGCAGCAGCTCTTTGTCAGCACGGTATCATGGTATTTCTGTATATAGACGATTGGCTTCTTGTGGCTCAGACGTAGGACCATCTTCTCCCGCACATTAACACTGCACTCAACTTTCTGCAGTCACTGGATCTTCTCATCAGCTTTGAGAAATCTCATCTGGTTCCATGCTAGAGCATAAAGTTCATAGGTGCTCAGCTCAACTCTCATCGACACCCAACCTTCCTGCCACAGGACAGATGGCTTACTCTTCATCAGACTACACTGAAATTCTCAAAGAGTCGTGTTTGTGCCAGAACCAATCAGGTATTGTTAGGCCTCATGGCTTCTACAACTGCTGTCACATCATACCTGAAGCTACAGATGCGGCCTCTTCAGAGATGGTTTCTCACAGTTTCTCATAGGTTACAACCCACTTCTGGACTGTCCTTCAAAGTTTCTCACTGTACTGCATCCAGCTCAATGCAGACAATGTATTCACCAGGATACCATTCCTGCCTCTTCCACCTATGCTATCAGTATCAACAGATGCCTCCCAAGAAGGTTAGGGAGCACATGTGAACAATCTGACTGTCCAAGGCCGATGGTTGGTATCAGAGAAGAAGTTCCACATCAACGCCCTGGAACTTCTCACCATCATCAAGGCATTTTGAGCATTCAAACAGCCCCTCTGAGGCCAGTTAGTGCAGGCGGTGGCTGACAACACCACCATGATGTATTATATCAACAAACAGGGAGGAACACATTCCAAGATCTTACTCACCCTATCTCAGAGACTCTGGCATTGGTGTCTCCACAGATGGATCCTTCCATCAGCCATCCACCTTCTGGGAGAAGAGAACTCCCTAGCAGATGCCCTCAGTCAGACTCCACTCACTTGTCATGAGTGGAAGCTAGACACTGAGACTCTCCTTGACGTCTTCCACACTAGGACCTTCCCATCTGTAGATCTCTTCACATCCACTCACAATCATCAACTCAACCTGTACTGTTCCAGGAGCATATCAGACAAGAGGATATGAAGATTCAAGGAAATGCCTTCCTACTCAACTGGCCTGGCCTCGTCATGTACATTTTTCCTCTGTTCCCCTTGGTAATGAAGGTGCTCATGAAAATCCATCACAATGGGGCAAAGGCAATTCTCATAACACCATGGTGGCCCAGACATGGTTTACCCCCCTGATGATGTTATCCATTAGAGGTTTCAGTACAAACTGAATCTACTTTCTCTTCATGATGAGACCATCCAGCATCCCAGTGTCTACTCCCTCCAACCAACTGCATGGAATCTGTTACCTTAGATACCTTACCACCTTTGGTCACGTGGGCCCTTGAGTCTGCACATAAACGTCCTTATGCCCATAAATGGTCCATCTTCTGCCAATTTATTAATGACAACCCACATCAACTACAACAACGTCAATTCCGTGTATATTCTCACCTTTCTTGATTCCCTATCTGCAAAAAGCCTTTCTGTTTTCTCGATAAAATGGTATTCTGCGGTGATGTGGTATCTTCGGTGTCAAGGTCAGCCCTCATGTTTCTCCATGCCGTTAGTAAAACAGTACCTCAAGGGTTACAAATACCTACATCCTCCAGTTATTCCTCCAGTACCTACCTGGAATCTGACTCTTGTTCTCTCCCAATCAACCTTTTGAACCAATAGCCATGTGCGACTTGAATCTCTTATCCTGGAAGATAGCCTTCCTAGTGGCAATTAGTCAGTGAGGAGAGCAAGTGAAGTCTACACTCTCAGGGTGGATCCCCCTTTCCTCAGGTTCCATAAAGAAAAGGTAGTTCTCAGACCTGATATTAACTTTCTACTCAGGGTGGTTTCTTATTTCCACCTTAACCAGGACATTATGCTTCCAGCCTTTTTCCTCAATTCTTCTTCTGACTTGGAATGTCAACTCCACAACTTGAATGCTCTTTGGGCCCTGGCATTCTACATGAAACACACCTCCTTTTTCAGGGACACTAACAGACTTCTTGTGTGCTACTCTTCTGTCAAAAAGGGCCAGCCTGTGTTAACAAAGACTGTTGAAGTGTGGTTTCATCAACCATCTGCCTATGAACTTTCTGGGAAACAACCACCACACCAGCTGAGGGCTAACTCACTACTTCCTACAGGGTGTCTCCCTTGTTGAGCCCTGGTGGCGCAGTGGTTAAATGCCAGTACTGCAAGCCACAAGGTTGTGAGTTCGATCCTGCTGGGCTCCAAGGTTGACTCAGCCTTCCATCCTTTCGCAGGTCGGTAAAATGAGTACCCAGCTTCTTGGGGGCATGTATAGAAATGTTTCGAAATACATGCTATTTGTAAGTTGTTCGCCACCTCGATCCATATGGAGAGGCGGGATACAAATAAATAATAATAATAATAATAAATAAAATAAATGAAATCTGCAGAGCTGCCATTTGGTCACAGCCCACTACATTCATTGCCCACTACAGATTGGACAGTAAAGCACAGTCTGATGTCAAATTTGGAAAAGCAGTATTGAGATCTGCTGTGTCTTAAATGGTATGCTCTTGAAATTATATTTATTGTTTCTGCATTGTGTGTTTCTTTGACATGACATTCCCCCCTCCTGTTCTAGTAGATTGCTAGTCTCCCATTTGTGTGAGTCACAGAGACCAAGAAGAAGAAGAAAGGTTGCTTACTTGTAACTGTGGTTATCAAGTGGTCATCTGTGAACTCACACAACCCCACCCTTCCTCCCCTCTTCATGTCCTGCTTCACCTGTTGGTCTTCTGGCTGCTGCCTTAGACAGCCAAGGAACAAATGGTTTAGGAGGGAAAAGAAACCCCTTCAGGGGATGGGGATGGGGTTTCCCACCAAAATACCCATCTAGGCTCTAGAACAGAGCTTTCCAAACTGTGTGTCGTGGCATGTTAGTGTGTCAGCTGCAGTGTGTAGATGTGTCACCGCCACCACCCTGGGCCAAGAAAGATCCCAGAAAGGGCTATGACATCAGGCCAGGCTCAGGTGGAGGGTCTGCCTCTCCCACTGCCCCAGGGTGAGAAAGGCCCCAGTGAGGCAGGTGGTTAGTTAGCTTAACCCCTGCTTTGCTAGTAATTAACCCCGTATAAGAGAAAAAGGAGATACGGACACATACATAAATTGTAATAATGAAATGTATGGGGATACAACATATCTAATGAAAAACGTCCATTTATATTTTTAAAAATGTAAGATTTGTTTGTTTGTTTGTTTATAATGCATAAAACTGAATTACTGTGTCACGAAATGATGCATGTCTAATAAGTGTGTCACCAACATTAAAAGTTTGGAAAGTTCTGCTCTAGAAGGTTCTGAACATTGCACTGTGCAGGTGCAAGTGACCCATTTGTGTGAGTTCACAGATGACCACTCAAAAAACCACAGTTACAGGTAAGCAACCTGGTTGAGTACCATGCAGTTTTAGTTTGACCAGTGGGACTTGGTTACTGTACTGCCTGAAGCAGCAAAATGTTTTAAAATATGTCTGAGCATTTCTACTATTCCAGTTTTGCTGGACCTTTAAAAAAATTAAAATAAATCAGTTCTGATTTGCTTACCCACTTACTTGTGTCAGGAACAAACCACAGTCACAAGGCTTTGAAGGAAAGCATAGTTTATTAGTACTGTAGTGCACTGCACTTACTTCAGTGTTCAGACTGAAAGAACAGGATAGAACAAAACAGTTTGTCCCTAGACCCTCCCACACATTCTTCCCAGGCTGGAGCTCCCTTATCTCTCTGCAGATGTTTCCCAGACCTTGGTGCCAGCCTAGAATTTTCTTTCTTTGTCTCTACTATCACTACTCTAAATCCCATACTACTGGTGGGCACAACAAACTGCCCGACAACTTGAATTCATGTTTCTCTTGGGCTGAAATAAAGTAATAATTCTAACCTCTTCAGTAGGATTTCAGATGGAAAAGGCAGACTGTCCTGTACTTTAACAAGCGCAGTGCCCTTGCTTAAAAGAAAAGGAAAACCCTAGCCTTGCTTAAGTATTTTAGCTGCCTCCTTTAGTTTCATAAGCATGGTTCTTGCAGCCTTGAAAGTCAATTTTAATGGCATTGTTCTTTTATCTGGGCCATCCTATGAGATGCCTTTAATACATTAAAAAATAGATATGAGACCAGATCTGTGGTGATAGGATTGCTGTATTACTTTGTTACATGTGTTTTTGTAGTGCCTCAAAATCATTTCCAACTTATGGCAACCTATCATGGGTTTTTCAGAAGCTAAGAGTGTGTGACAGGTCAAAGGGCACCCAGTGGGTTTCCATCGCCAAACAGTGAACTGAACTCTGATCTCCAGGGTTGCAGTCCAGCTGGCCCAGATTTCAAACATTTATTTTTAAAATTAGTCTCTTGCCCTCTTTAGAAGCAGAAAACAGATATGACAGAAAAAAGAGAGTCATATTTTGTAAGAAGCAAGTCTGTTACTGAATTTCAGTGTTGTTTGGCCAATGAGTTGAAGTATTTCAGCATCATCAAGATGTAAACTGTGGAATGATCTTTTTCTAGATCAGTAAGTAAATTCTTCAGTTTTATACAGAAGCCTAATCTGTTTGCAAACAGCTGAGATCTATTTATACACTGCTGTCTATAAACAGTGCATAGAAAAGAATAAGCTGACCCATAGGGAAATGAAGCAGAACAAAGTAGGTTAGTAAACCTGTTACCCCAAAACGTAGGTGCCATAAGGGCTACCCCGTGATGCCAGTATCTCTATGCAAAAGTGGGGAGATAATTAGCTCAAAGAGGAGGCTTGCATGAGGGGGTAACTTAATGAGACCTCTTCCACCAATATTTATGGGCTCACGCAAGAAAAGAACCAGCCAAAGATTCAAAAGTAAGCTACAAATGTATTTTATTTGGGGAGAATTCACTCATGCATGCACACAAAATACAGACAGACAAACATTCATACAAGAGCTAACTGGAGGAGAAAGGGGGGGAAATTATGTATAGAGAGGCTGAGGGATTTGGAGGGATTTATAATTACTAGTCCAGAAGAGTAGTGAGGAGCAGAAATGTGTTTTGCCTTAAGGTAGGACCCAAGGACAATTCTCATTCAGGAGCCAGATGGACAGAGAGATGGGTAGACCTTCGAGAGACTGCACTGGACATCCTGAAATCAGGGGTATGTGTACCCAAAAAATAGCCGGTGGCAGTGGAGGATATGTGCCATTCCAGGTGTGGAACAATGGGAGTTGCACTACAGACAGCGGACTATCAACCCACTAATGTTCACAGTGTTTGTGTGACAAGGATATGGGCCCTTTCCGCAGCTTAACTTTTTGTGGAGCTGGGGTGCGGGGATCATGTGAGCAGCCTCTTGAGAACAGCTCTCGTATCCCTGTTGCTTCAGCTCCACAGCCGCTGCCTACTTACGAGCAGGTAGTGTGAGAGCCCCTCCTCTTCTTTCTGCAGTGCACCCTGGGATTTTCCCAGGCTGCATTGGGGCAGGAAGCATGAGCACCGTGGCTCCAGAGCTCTGCACGCAGGGCAAGTGTGCACGGGGCCACGGGGCGATGCACGATCGTGCACCATTTTTGGCTCAAAGCCGAAAATGAAATAGTGCACGATCAGCGCCTGCCGGCCCCTGGAGCATCATGCGATTGCAAGTGCAACATGTGACCACTCCTCACAATCGCACAATGCTCCGGGGCCCTTTCACATGGCATTCTTGCATCGAAGCTAGTAAAATGTGGGCTAGACAGGGCTACTGTTAATTGGATATGTAATTGGTTGACCGACCGAACCCAAAGGGTGATCACGGATGGCTGCTTTTCATCCTGGAGAGAAGTGACTAGTGGGGTGCCACAAGGTTCTGTCCTGGGCCCAGTGCTGTTCAATATTTTTATCAATGACTTAGATGAAGGAATAGAGGGCATGCTCATCAAATTTGCAGATGACACCAAATTGGGAGGGGTTGCTAATACGCCAGAGGACAGGATCAAAATTCAAAATGACCTGGATAGATTGGAGAGCTGGGCCAGGGCGAACAAAATGAAATTCAACAGAGAGAAATGTAAGGTCCTACACTTAGGCAGAAATAATGGAATACAGAAATATAGGATGGGGGACACGTGGCTGGATAGCAGTACGTGTGAAAGGGATCTAGGAGTCTTCATAGACCACAAGCTGAACATGAGTCAGCAGTGTGATGCGGCAGCCAAGAAAGCCAATGCAATTCTCGGCTGCATCAACAGGAGTATGGTGTCTAGATCGAGGGAGGTACTGGTACCACTCTACTCTGCTTTGGTTAGACCCCATCTTGAATACTGTGTCCAGTTCTGGGCACCCCAATTCAAGAAGGATATTGACAAGCTGGAGCAAGTCCAGAGGAGGGTGACCAAAATGGTGAGAGGCCTGGAAAACATGCCCTATGAGGATAGACTGAGAGAGCTGGGTATGTTTAGTCTGCAGAAAAGGAGGTTAAGAGGGGACATGATAGCCATGTTTAAATATTTGAAGGGATGCCACGTAGAGGAAGGAGGGGGCTTGTTTTCTGCTGCTCCAGAAACCAGGACAAGGAGCAATGGATTCAAGCTGCAGGAAAGGAGATTCCACCTGAACCTCAGGAAGAACTTCCTGACAGTCAGGGCTGTCCGGCAGTGGAATCTGCTGCATCGGAGAGTAGTGGAGTCTCCTACCTTGGAGGTTTTTAAGCAGAGGCTTGATGGCCATCTGTCGGGAGTGCTTTGAGGGTGTTCCTGCATGACAGGGAGTTGGACTGGATGGCCCGTGTGGTCTCTTCCAACTCTACATTTCTATGATTCTATGAAATGTCATGCGAAAAGGGCCATGATGATTGTTGTAATAGCTCTGTATTGTGGGTGCTATAAGGCAAGAGGAAGGAGTCCAGGTGCACAGGGGATGGATATCTGTCAATCAGTGTCCTGGTGGGCTTCTCATAATTGCAGTTCTCTGGGAAATTCCAGCTTCTGCTTAAGACTATTATTTTCTGGAACAGTAGTGATATACCTGATAAATGACCTAGGTTATACCAAGAGGGTGTTTTAGGCTGACCTGCCTGCAACCTCATGTTTACAGTCAAGTTTCTTCCTCTTTCTGGCTTGACTTCCCAGTCACCTTCAGGTTTGATTTTGATATCAGTGCCAATTAAAGTGTTTTGCCAATTAAATATGATGCCAGTTAGATATGGTGCCCATCCAAAACATACTGATATCAGGGACACCTAAAGCAAGGCCTTACAAACCAGAGTGAAATGCCAACTTGATGTGTCATGGACTCAGTCATTTTTGCTGCAGCAGACTTGACATGACAATCATTATTGGTTTCCAAAAATTCGGAATTGATATTAGTTTCACTAGGCTTCTTGAGAGCTAAGATGAGTGCTATCAGGAGGAAAGGCAATTTGGGAGAAGGCAAGAAGATTGATAGACAGGAGCATATTGAGGCAGGTGACTGTTAGATTTCTGGAAAGTGGTCTCAAATAGTAACAACAACAATGACAACATTTTAGCTATGAATCTCAGAAACCTCATCAGGAGGGCTTTAAACTGAACTTTATAGGAAGGGAGATAGTATTCTTGAGGGTAGGAGTTCATCAAGTGCTGGAGAAAATAGTTCAAATCTTATAGGGAGAATGGGACAAATAGTACAGGAACCCAAGAATGGGAGGGGAAAAAAACTTAAATAAGCAGGTAAGGGGAGTGACTAGAATTCATAGCACAGCAAAGTAAATATAATATAATAGGCATCACTGATATCTAGTGGGATAAGTCTCATGATTGGAATGTAACAATAGAGGGGTATAACGTATTTCAGAGAAATAGACCAAACAAGAAAGGAGGAGGAGGAGTAACACTTTACTACAGACCCCTAACCCAGATTGAGGACTTAGATGAGGGCTTCCTAAAACAGATGACCACACGTTCAGAAAAAAGAAAGATAGTAGTAATGGGAGATTTCAACTATCCTCGTATTTGCTGGAAGTCAAATTCTGCCAAGAATATCAGGTCCAATAAATTCCTCACTTGCCATTGCCCAGAAGGTGGAAGAGGCGAGAAAGGGACCTGATCCTAATCAACGGTGATGACCTTGTTAATGGGATGGAAGTGGCAATGATCCTTGTATGCTGGAAGAGCGTATAATTTCCAGACCAATAGCATAATCTCTAATCCCATGAGTACAATCTTGTGATCCATTATAAAAGTTTCAGATCTGAAGTTACTGTTATCTGTTTTAAAAACGGTAAGACCCAACCTGAAAATATGACAAGGATTGCTTAATATTTTTAACTCTGTTAGTTATAAAAGTATTATCCCATCATGTCTCATTTTTTAAAAAAATTTCTAAGGGACCGATGTGGCTCCAGCTATTAGGACAATTCATGCTGAAGCTTTATTTTTCTGGGCTTTCTTTTTTTTTTTATTTGTATCCCACCTCTCCATATGGATCGAGGCGGCGAACAACTTACAAATAGCATGTATTTTGAAACATTTCTATACATGCCCCCAACAAGCTGGGTACTCATTTTACCGACCTGCGAAAGGATGGAAGGCTGAGTCAACCTTGGAGCCCGGCAGGATTGAACTCACAACCTTGTGGCTTGCAGTACTGGCATTTAACCACTGCGCCACCAGGGCTCAACACAAAACAATTAACTGGCCCCCAAGAGAATTTCTCCTGCAGGTTCACACTCAGTAGATGTGATTACAAGGTGGTTTATCTATTCTTATGACATTGTAGAATCTCTACATTTTTTGAGTTGTACTAGTTTCTAGATGCTGAACTTCTAGCGGCTTCTGCTACAGGTATGCAAAAAAAGGGGGGAGAAAAAAGTTCTTACAGTTATACGCACTTCACTGAAAATTAATTTCAATTGCCTAAACCCAGGTTTGTTGGGAAATAGTTCACATTTCCCAAAAAGTAAATTTGAAGACTTTTTTCAGATGCAAGAATTCACAAAGAAATTTGTGAACCTGTCATGTACTAGATAACTTGCTTCGCAGACAACACTTAGCATTCTAAAAGAAGCATTTATTTGGATTTAGCAAGCAACATAGGAACTTTCCAGTTGCCAGGTCTGGGTATTTCAGGATAGTTTGTGAGCTAAACAAGCATTTTGGTTCCTCAAAGGCTTGTTGGCACTCTAGCGAAACTTTGATTTTTGCAATAGATTTGGGTTTTTCAGGAGGCTCTGTTACCCTGTTCTCCGGGGGTCCCGGGAGGGGCGCCCAAATAACCAAAACGCAACAACACAAAGTTGGGGAAATTAGCTGGAGCACTCACTAAAGCTAGTGAGAGGCAGGGTAACTTAGCAGGATCTTGCAACCCAGCGTCTACGGGGTCAGGTCAGTCAAGCAGTCAGACAGTTTTAAAATAGCAAAAATGATGTTTTATTGAGAGACAAGCAACAGTAAAGACACCACAATCACACAGCTAATGAACGAATTGGAAATAAGGATTTTCGGGGGAATGGGTGATACGACACCTTTCTCGTAGTCCTGAAGAAGTTGAAGATTGAGTTTGTTGGGGTGCCAGGAAGAAAGCTCAGTGTGGTTCCCTGAGGGGAGCTCACCAGACAAAGCAGCAGCAAGGCGGGATGGAAGTCCGGAGCGATCTGAGGTGGTCTCGGAATCGGGGGGGTTATATAGGGTGAATTGTGACTGCAGGCCATGCCTTACTCAGTGAGAACAATGCAATTTTGGAGCGGGACAAAGCTTTTTAAAAGGTCAAGTTTAACACGATTGGCTTAGCACTGAATCAACAATAGTGTAGCCAGTATGCAAATACACAGTACTTAGTTTGGCTTTGTAAGACTATCAGCTCAGAGCCGAGCACCTTTGTTAGTGCCGCGCTTAAGCAAAAGGGTGTTTGCAGGAGAGGTCCCTGAATCAACAGAGTGGCTCTGTTTTGCCTGCCTAGGTGGAGAATGGAATGTCCGACAATTACTGGCCGCGCCTGTTTATGTGCTTGTCCGGAGGCCTCACAAACACATGGAGTGGTGTGGCAGAGGAAGGCCGAATGGTTTTGATATCAAAAAGTGATATCTAGTGCTATCACCGGTTAGGCCTGGGCCGAAGTAACAGCTCCCCATCCTGTGCTTTCTTTTGTTTGTTTGTTTGTGTTTGTTTGTCTTTAAAACAGGTCAGTCAGTGGCTGGGCCACCTGCATGTAGTTGGGGATGAACTGACTATAGAAATTGGCAAACTCCAGGAAACTTTGTAACTGCTTGTGAGTTTGTGGGGATTGCCACACCAGCACTCCCTGTACCTTGGATGGATCCATTTCTGTGCCCTGATCAGAGATTCTGTTCCCCAGATAATCTAACTTGTTCATATGAAATTTGCACTTGGACAGTTTAACATACAGATTGTTGGTTAGCAGTCTGGCTAAGCCTTGATTCACTAAGGCAACATGCTCTTCATAGGTGCAGCTATAAATAAATCATCCAGGTATACCAGCACCCCCTTATACAGCTGCTCATGCAGAACCCTGTTGATCACGTGCGTGAACACTCCAGGAGTTCTGTAAAGTCAAAAGGGCATTACAAGAAATTCAAGTGACCCAGGGGTGTATTAAATGCTGTCTTCTACTCATCCCCCTCTCTGATGCATACCCAGTAATACACATGTCTCAAATCCAATTTGGTAAATATTTTCCTGGTAGTCAATTGAGCTAGGAAGTCTTTCATAAGGAGTGTGAGATATTGGTTTGAGGAGCATATAATCTCCTAAAATCTGTCACCAGGCTGAGTGATCCATCCTTCTTTTTGAGGAAGAAGACTAATGCTGCCATGGTCTAATGAACTGGTCTAATGAAGCCCTATTTCTAATTCTTGTCTATGAACTCTCTCAGCGCCTCCATCTTCCTAGAGGACATCATATGCAGTTTGCTTTTGGATAAGATTGCTCCTGGTTCCAGTTCAATAGCACAGTCCTTATTCTGGTGGTGGGCAGGAAATTGCAGTCGTATTCTGAGCCCACCTCCCCCAAGCCCTCATAATCCATTTGTAACACCAAAACCTAGAGTCTTTGGCATCATTGGCAATAGGCCCTCCCAAGTATTGCCCCCCCCCTTTTGTCAGCTGTCCTAAACATAGCTTTGGCATTTTCATTCAGGGAAGCACACAAATCCATTGCTCCACTGAATGTACGGGTCATAGATCTTCAGTCCGTTCAGACCAAGGATCACTGAGTAAATGGATGGTGTGTTCTAGGACAAAGTGGATGGTTTCCTAGTGTTCCCCCCAATCCCCAAAACACTGGAGGGCCTCCCTTGGATTTCCCACCTATCCATTTGTACAAGCTTAATGGGGTTGTCCAGTTCTTCTGCTAAAAGTCCCATCCCCATCGCTGTGGCCAGGTTCATCAAACAATGAGTACAACCCAAGTCTATTATGGCCATCAGGTCCAAAGAAGGGAGTTGTGCTGCCACTCACCATGGCCTCTGGGCACCTGATGGATGAAGCCTACCATTTGTCACTTAGGCAGGACTCATTTCCCACCAGCTCAGTGTCACTGGCTTTTGAGGTGTCTGTGCTGTCACCTGCTAGCACCAGTGAATGCAGACTGCTCTCATCCAAGGTTTATGCAGAACGGGGTTGCCTAACTTTTCTTAGCTGGTTTTTTCCATTTGTCCCCAACACTCTTGGAGTCTCTGGGCAATTGGCAGTGTGATGACCCTCTCATCCCTAATGTAGTTACATTCTCATTTCCTTCTCACTGTTTGGTTCCTATTGACTGCTCTTGCTGCTGCTCCTCTTGGCTGCTGGTTTGATAGGTGGGCTTTACTTCTGGTGCACTTTCTTGACCTGGTGGTGTAGGGTCTCCACCTCTCTGGCCAGCAGCATCCATCCTATCAGAGTGTCCAGGTTGTCCCAGAGAGCTGCCCACTTCAAGATTTGAAATTTTTCCCCTCCTGGAAACACTGAATCTTGGTAGCCACTGACTATTCGGGTACCTTGGGGGCCAAGTGCTGGAACTCCTCAGCATATTCGGCCATCAAGCAATTGCCTTGCTTAAGAGACATCAAGTGGGCTCTTACCTTGTCATAACAAAACGGGTCTTAGAACCTGGCTCAGAGGTGATCCATGAACAGGTGAAAGTTTCCCTGTTCGGGATCCCCTGCGCCATACAGCCCCACCAACCAGTCACAGGCTTTCCCCTCCAGCTGAGTTCCCCTCCAAAGAGTCACACCTGTGACTCTTTGGAGGGGAAGGTGTGCTCCATTCAGCCATGAACAGGAAATAAGGCAGCTGTTCTCCTTGCCCATTGAACGTTTTCCTTGCCCATTGAACGATACCCAGCAGCTGTGGTATCAGGTGGACTGGTTGAAGTACCCCTCTGGCTACTTCTCTGACTGGCTGGGCCCCAGCTTGTGAAATACCTTCTTCAGAGGCTAAGGATACCAGCCCTCCTCTGGCTCCTGCTGATCCTGCTACCACTTGTCCATCAGCTTGACCTGGGCACTTCACAATCCACATCTGGTGGATCATTTGATGGGTCTCATCCTCATCTCCTCACAGCTGGAAGGCCTCCATCTCCAGGCCAGGATCTTACCTGCTCTGGTATACATCCAATCTGCATGTCCTATTTTGAAAACCTTTTGGCAAACTGTCACAGGCATCTCATGCCCCCTGCCAGGAACCAGGAACCTCTCACAATCCCCAATAGGATCCTGAAAGTCCAGTAGGTCAGTGGGGTTGCCAGGTGATTCCTGGTACTGGTGGATCTGGGAATCTACAGTTGAATGTTGATCTCATTCTTCTTACCCCCTCCTTGGGCTAACTTTTCCAGATCTGGTACCTCTCATATAACCTGCATGGTGCAGCAGCTTGGGGTCCAGATCCATGACAGAAATACAAATAGAGGAGTCTCAGCAATCTGTCATGTACTACTAATTTGTCCTCACAGAGTTCCAACAGAAGCATTTATTTGGAGTTAGCAAGCGAGTTAGCATACAGACTGGCATACGTTGGATGTTTATAGGTTTTCTACTTTGGCATACAGCCACACATGACAATGATCGCTGAAGGTCATAAATGTCACAAACACCCCACCAGAACTGATGTTTACATATTTTTCATCTTGAGAGCTAGGACAGGACATCAAACATTGCAGCCATATTCCCTTGTGGCATCTTGGTGCCTTTTGAACCCAGAACCTGATACATAGTTGCAAACAGCAATTAGTGATTGGTTCATTGTAGCACTAGCAATCTCTGCTCCCTTTCATCTATTACTAGTATTGAAGTAAATACTTTTTTTCCATTCCTATAACAGAAGCTGTGCCTCCTGACAGAAACTGACAATTAGAAGCTTCTTCCAGTTCCCCAGACTCTAGTGTCATATTCCTGCTTGCTGCATCTCTCTCCTGTGGACAGCTGCCAGGTCAAGAAACTGCCATCCCTTTCAGAACTAGGCCTCAGGTATCAAGATAGCTATTGGTTAATCAACCGAAGTACCACCTTTTCCTTTTTGAAGGGAATATAAACTGGCTGCTGGTGAGGTTGCCCCATTGGAGTAAGATTCTTCAGGGTGAAGAGAGGGAAGGAACACCTTGGCAGAGTGCTGGGATGGGGAGAGGATGTGCTTGGTGTCTAAATATGCACACTGGGGGATTTTTTAAACAAATATGTCCTGACAGCAAAAGAAGCAAAGAAAGCATGAGAGAGGAAGCAGCCCAGGAAGCAGCCATTACAACAATAATGGGTAAAGGGACCTAGGAAGAGAGTGACCACAGGAGAGCCACTGGTTGTTGGTTGCCCCCGAACTGGTCTTGATAGCTTTGTCAAATTGGTACCGGAACTGAAAATGTTGTTGCTTAATTCCAAGATGGTACAGGCATACCTCAGTTGACGAAACCTCTGATAAAGAAGCTCCTTTTTACAAACTTTTTTTATGGAAGTCCAGGCCATCCCTCCCTTGTTTTGTCTTCTCTCTTACTGGAATGGTTTTATTTTATTTTATTTTATTTTATTTTATTTGCAGCAGTGGCATTGAGAGGAGTATGAAGGGGGGCTGGAAAAAGACAGTTTCATTGTTGGGCTGCAGTAAATTGCAATAAACAGTGCAATAAAGCTTGATCTGGGAAAGAATGGCATTCTGCTCTGGGTAATTCTGCTGTAGCTGTGTGTGCTTACATATAATAAGCAAGGTAAAGAGTTGCCTACAGAATCACTTACTGAGCATGTGTGAAGAGCAAAACAGAAAAGGGAAAAGCAGAATAGCTTGCCTCACCAGCTACCCTGTCATGTTGAAAAAACATAGATCTATAAGTTTTGCCACCAAAATGAAAATCATTTTAAAAATAGAAGGTGCTAAAAGAAAAATAATAATCCAAGGATGTGTTTCAGAAAATACTTTCAAGTGTTCTATAGAAAATTCAAAATATTTTACTTATACAAGGCTTTCCTGACTCAGTTGTTTCATTTCACATGTACATAACATTATTTTTTAATAAAAAGTTAGCCAAAATGTGTAGGAACTTATTCCTGTTCTTTCTATGTTATTTCTACTTCTGGTACCATTTTTTTAAAAGAGGTAAAGCCCAGGAACACATCTACTTCATTAATTAAGGTGTAAGCAGTATGATCAAGGATCTCATTCTGTATGAGCATGATGACTTCCCTTGTGTTAGAGAGACCTGGCTGGATGAAGCTTGGAAGGAGAGATTAATCTTTTCTGCCTCTGTAAGCTTGGGTTCTCTGTAAAGCAGCAGGCAAGGCCTAGTGATGGAGGTAGGTGGAGTTGGAGGATTCTGTGTCCTTCACCATGTCTCCTATCCCACAGTCTACTGGGTAAAAGTAAGTGCATTTAAAGGTGGGTGGCCAGGACAGAACAGGATTCTGTTTGTGTTCTGCTCACACCACTGCTCAGCAGTCTCCCTTCAAGCTGCTTCAGTTGGTGTCAAAGTGCTGTTGGAGTCCCCACTGGCTTGTTCTACTGGGGGACTGCTGCATTCATGCTGAGCCTGCTCTGTAGGGAGTGGCTCAGGACACCCTTTCATCCTTGATGACTTTGAGTCTGCTATAAGTAGTATCTGGCATCACTCATGCCACAGCTCACACTCTGGACCTAGTTTTTCTGTGCTGGATGGGACCATGGTGATCTGAGTGTTGAGGAACTGCCTGTAGTTAATTTGTCATAGACCAACCACTACATGATGAGGTTTAAACTTAATAGGACTTGCAGCCTCTGCAGGGGTGGAGACTGATTAAGATGGATACCCAACAGTTTCTGGGGAGTTTCCAGTTGCCTTGGCAAGTGATTCTGTTGAAGCCCAGGCTGATCTCTGGAAGGAAGAAATGGCCAGGGTGGTGGACACAATAATTCCTGAGCACATCTGACCCCATGAAGCAGAACCAGTTGAGGTCCCTAATTTATTGGGGAGCGGGGTTGCAGAGATGAAATGAATAGGATAGAGATTAAACATTGATGATGGAAAACACAGAGCAGGTCTGACCAAACAGAACCAATTGGAAAGACTATGCTGTGTTTGTGATGGTGATTAAGAAAACATATTTCTCTGCTGCCATTGATGTCTGTAGTTTCTCCAGTGGCTAGGGGCCTTCTACACTCTAGCCCACAAGAAGAAATCCCAGACCGCTTGCTGGCCTGCTGGAAAGAAATTGCACAACAGTTTGTAGACAAAATCTCTCAGATCCACTCTGACTTGGATGTTGTTGTTGATACAGGTCCAAGCAGCTTTTGCTTATCCTGTGTCATTGGATACATTTGAATTTCTGCAGCCTTCGCATGCAGATGTGACCCTTGGAGAGGTGAGAGTCACCATGTGCACACTAGAGCTGTCCTCTTTTTTGCTATTAAAAGCAGATATAGCAAAGCTTGCCAAGTGCATGAGGAATTAATGTGACATTATGATCATGATCGTGTGAACTGTAAGCAATGTGGCAAGGAAGTATGCTGTCATGTGTGAAAGAGGCTGTGATGAGGCCAACAAGGGAAGCATACACCTTTTGATCCCTTTTATCTGACAACTCAGTCTTTTGACATTTCCAAATTAAGGACAAGTTCCATTAATTTGATGAGGGTTTCATCAGTTCTTCTTGCCTGTGAAGGCTCACTTGGAACCACTCACACACACACACTGCTTGCAAAGTGAGAGAAAAAAAAGCACTAAGCCAGTTGAAAGTTAGTCCAAAGTAAACCTCTGTAAATCCTTCATGCTCCCTGTAGTACAATACATGGATTCTGCTTTTCAACCAGTTCAGTTTTCTGACAGTACTCTGGTCTCTAACCTGTCAGATAAAGAGGAGAAATCTGTACTTTTATAAACCTCCTTGAGCCTCACCATACTAGACAGCTTCCATCCAGTCTCTAATAGCTCTTTCTTGGGCAGAGTCTAGAGCCTTCCAACTACAGGAAGTCCTGGAAAAAATGGATTACCTAGATCCATTTCAATGTGGCCCAAGGCCTGGGTCAGGGAAGAGCTTTGGTTGCCTTGATGGATGACCTGTGCTGGAAACTGGACGGGTAGATTGGTTCTGCTGGATCTCTCACTGGCTTTCAATATCACCAGTCATGATATCTTTTCTGGGTTACCTCCCTGCAATGGCACGATCCACATGAGGCACTGTTCCATTGGTTCCAGCCCTTGGAGGGTGAAGTCAGAATGTGGATTGGTGGCACTCAGAGGGAAGATGGCATAGTGAGTGGCTGCTCTTTGCACAGCTGCAGTGAGACAGCCGGCAATCGAGGAGAATAGCCCGTGTAAACAACTAGAAATAGGCTTGAAAAACCCCTTTGGTAAAAGGGGTTTGAAGGGGTTCTCATAGGGGCAACTCTGAGTGGACAGTACCCGAAAAAAGAAGGTGATAGAAGGAGGAAAGTGGAGGACAGATCACCGGGCAGAGTTTCAAGTATGAAAGTCATGGAGAGCAGATAGAGAACCACCATTCCCTCAGTCGGCGCTCGTAAATGGGTAAAGCTTCATCATTATTCCAAATTTAACAATTAATGGGTTATGGGAGATAACTAATGAAAAGTCTATCCTCAAGAAGTTGAATTGGAGTTGATCACGTCTCTATTAAGATTGTTCCAGCCATTAAGATTTAAAGAAAATACTTAATTAATCCCTCGACAGACAAGCAAGTCTTAAAAACTTTAACAAGTACATACAGGCAGTGGGGGAGACTCACGCTGCCAAATAGACCTACGGACTTTAAAAAACAAAGGAAGTAAAAAATACTTTTTGGGGGGGGGGATTGTTATTTGTGAACTGTGTGTGGATTATCACAATTAAAGCTTATTTTTTTAAAATATTTTTTTATTAATTTTTATAACTAAATCACAAAAACAAACATAAAATAAAACACCGTGTGTTATACATAATAGTGAGTTAAAAACAAACAAACAAAAATAATTTTTTTTCCCCTTCTTTTATACAATGCAAACTTATACTATTATTATTCCCTTCCCTTAAAATCATAAACTTGTTCATCTTGTTCCATATCATACAACTTATACATTTTTATTACCTATCTTCAATTCTTATTTTCATTATATTTATTTTTATTATTATACTTTCACTCTTAATCCAATATTTTTCACTTCGATTTAATCTCTTACTATTATTATTTATAAACTTATTAATTAATATCTCTAAAAGTAATCTATCTCTAAAACCAATTACCTTTTAACTTTTTTTCCCCCTTTTAAACATTAAACCTCACATATCAATTTATATCTATAAATCACAAGTTTAACACACACAGCTAATAATCAATATAGAAATACAAAATAAAAAATAAAAATAATAAAGAAATAGAAAAAACCCACCCCCCAGAGCCAACTTTTTATTTAATCCACCTTCCAAAATTGCCATTCTTCTAACAGGGTAGCATTACCATCTCTTTTCAAAACTTTTTCTAGAAATATTTTCCAAATTTCTTCAAAATCATTTCCTTTTACCAAACCTTTCATAAACCTAATTCTACATGTTAGTTTATCATTAATTGCAATTTTCCACACTTCTTTATACCATTCCTCTATTTGAAGTTTTTCATTTGCCTTCCATTTTTTTGCTATTATTAATCTCGCTGCAGTTAACAAGTTTGTTATTAATTCTTTCTTTGCCTGAGTACACTCTACCTTATTATATATGGACAACAACGCTATATTTGGACATACTGGTATTTCTACTCCTGTAATCTCTTTTATCTCTTTAAATACCTTTTGCCAAAATTCCTTTATCTTGTTACAATTCCACCACATATGCATATATGTACCAATTTCTTGACATCCTCTCCAACACAATCTTGAGTATTTCTCATCTATTTGATTTAATTTCACTGGAGTCAAATACCATTTCCAAACTATTTTATAATAATTCTCTTTTATTCGTATTGACAATTTTTTTAAATGGCGTTGTTTCCAAATTTTTCTCCATTCTTGTATATCTATAATTTGTACTGTCTCTTCCTCCCGCATTTTTCTAAGATAGTCCTCTTCTTGTTCTTTTACTAATATTTTATATATTTCACTTGTACTACCTTTTAATATTTCATTTTCTTGCATATTTTCTCTTTGAATAATAAGTTGTTCAAATTTAGTGTGTTCTTTAAAATCCTTAACATATCTTTCCATACTCTTTGTCCATTGCTCTAATTGTATATAATTTAACCAAGATATCTTAGTTTCCTGCAATCTCTCTTTCATTCTTTCTTTAGTTATCATTATTTTCATCCAATCTTTTAATCTATATATTTTTTGTTTTTTAATTTCTTTCTCTATTATTTCTCTTAAATTTATTGGAAATTTTTCCATCATTACTATCGGAGTTAATATTGATATATTCGGTATTAATTTTCTTTTATTTTTCTTCCATATTTCTATTATATTTTTTATAAAAGGATTTTCTATCTTTTCCATTTCTTTCTTTGAAAAATTCCTAAAAAATATATTTTCTAATTTCATCTCAATATTCTTATCTTCTGTCTCTAACCAATCTAAATCTCCATTTCCTGAAACTCCATCTATAATATACAATTAAAGCTTATAATGTTTCTATGGACAATAATACTACAGATAACACTTTTTGAGAGAACCACCCCAGAGAAAAGACAGGGCATTAAAAAAGTAACATCTTCCATTTATAGAGTATTCATTGAGATTTTTCAAACTAAGGAAATATAAAGATTGCCGTACATATTTGAAAAAGGACATTGTTAAACTGGACGGTTAAAGTAATTAAAGTATACTGGGACTGAAAATAATGGATCTGAGATTGGAAAACAATACTGGACTGACTGACCACAGAAGGGAGACTAACTAGAAAACATACTGTAAGGGGACTTTGGATTGTGGGGGTTTGTTTAAAAGAAGAGAAAATTCACTATTTGAACAAATAAAGCTGGACTTTATGATTAGAATAGTCTGGAAGAATCTTCAGAAAGAGCTACAATAGAGAAAAACTGTTGGAAATTGAAGGATCTAAGTTACATGGACATTGGTAGAGACACTATAGAGAACAAAGAAACATCAGACCAACAGGAGAGCTGAGATGCAACTGTTCAATGGATCCCACCGCGGTTCGACAAGACAAGAAATAATTATTGAAAATTCTTAAACATCTGACTCTCTAATCATTGGAGATTATGGAAAATGAGATATAATAGATATATAAGTATATAAGCATTGTTGATATATAAATATAAGACATTCATTTTCTGATAAGTTAACAAATGAAAGATTGTTAAAATATAAAAGGGGCAGGGGGTCTGATGGATTGATTGCTGTAGTCTTAGATAAGATATATAATATATAAGATATAGAATTTGTATAGAGCTGTACAAAATAAGCTAAATTGGAAAGAGGAGAGAAGTTGGTATATAGTGGGGCATTAAACTTAGGAACTAGCAAGTAATTTTTGTTTCATTAAGATACTCTTCTGTTTAGAGGCACAGGAGATTTCTTTTTCTCTCTCTCTTGCTTGGTCATTTAGAGTCGTAGATAGATTAATTTAGAAATCTTCTGCTCTTCCCTTCCCTTTGTATTGTTATTGACTGACTGTGTTTGAAATATTTTGTGGAAACTTCACCTGCCTTAGATTGACATAAAAATGACAGAAGGGGATTAGAAATTAAAATACAGGACAGGAGACTGGACAGAGGTTGATTACAGATAGGCAATGCAGCTGAACAGCTGTAGAGAGCACTCCAAGGTTATAGATTGGATAAGCTAACAACACTAACATAAACACTAATTGGGATGCCTGCCAAGGAGAGACAGTAGGTAGGAAATAAATATATATATACTTTCAATCTCTTTATTAACCGCTATAACAATATAACTGTATTCATCTTCAAATTTCCATTCAGTATAATCCATTTACACAAATATATTTTAAAAAAAACATAAACCCAAGCCGAACTATAAACCCAAGCCGACGTTCTACAACTCTCATCCATGCCTAACAATTTTTCCTTCATTCATTGGTTATGTTGGAAACAAATATATATATACATATACATATTAAAAAAATATTATGTTCCTGTATAAAAGCTAGTGTTTAGGTAAAGTGCTTCAAGAGTGCCCTCTTGTGGTTTAAAAATGTAACAGCAAGAAAATTGTAGAATGAATTTATATATTGAAGATATAGAGAGAATTTGAATATTAAAACACTGAATAGATCTACTAACTTAAACAAAGTATAGTAGAAATAAACATACAAATAAATAAACGAAATAAGAATAATAAATAAAAGAATAGTAAGATACAAAATAAAACAACATTTTTTAAAATAAATAAATAATAATAATAACATAAATATAGACAAATATATACAAATAAGGTTAGAGAAAAAGAAGGGAAGGTAAAGGAAAAATCAGCAATTTTTTGAGAGTAACTATAGTTAAAAAGTAATTAGTTAAGTAATTAGTTTAAATTGTTTAAGAAATAATTAATTAAAAAGTGTGGTTAAAGATAACCATTAGGAATGAATTTCAAGAGGTAGATAATTTAATAAGTTAAATAAATAATTTAATAATTTATTAACAATAAAAGACAATAAAAAGTGACTTGAAGAGACTTAAGATATAGCATTGAATTAATAGTAATAGTAAGAAATTGAATAAAGGGGACTGAAACAGAATTTAAAAATAGCAGCAGCTGCTGGGAAGAGAAAATTCGTGAATCAGACACAGATACAGACTCTGACTCAAAGAAGACCCTCATTGGAAATGCAGCAAAATATTCCAGACCGTTATCAAATTTTGTTAGAAGCAGTGAAGAAAATAAGGAGTGAAGTGAGCATGGAAATGAAAGACATGACTATTGAAGTAAAGAAAGAGGTTGGAGAAGTAAGAAAAGAAATGGAAAGATTTGGCCAGAAACTTGAATTAGTGACAAAAGATTTGAGAAAAATGAATAGTAGACTTGATGAAGTACAAGAGAAGACAAAAAAATTGGAGAAGCGTACAACAGAAGATGAAGCAATAACTGAACAGAAAGAAATGAGATGCACGTTAACAGAAATTAAATACTGCGAGAAATGTTTAAAAATAAGAGGCCTGGAAGAGCAACAAGGAGAAGATTTATACAGTAAATTAATTCCAGCAATAATCCAATTTATAAACTGGTCAATGGAACAATTAGACCTGGAAGTAGACTGAATTTTCAGAATTAATTCATTAATTGTGAAAAAGAGGAAGGTTCCACGAGACATTGTAATTTATTTTGTGAGGGAATGAATGAAAGAAATAATAATTCAACAAAGTCACACCAATAACCTAATATTGGAAGGAGTGGAGCTCAAAATTTTTAAAGATGTACCATCCCAACTTTTGAAAAGAAGAAAAGACTACAATTTTTTGACTCAGATCTTAAAGAAAAAAGGAATCTCATACAGATGGGGTAAAACTGAAGGAATTATTCTTATGTATAAACAAAAAAGACATGTACTAAACTCTGTTATGAAGGCAAAATAATTTTTGAAGAGATATAAAGAAGATTTGGAAAATATACAAGAAAATAAGCTTGAGAGAGGAAAGACAAGAATAGCCAGATAAAGAGGAAAGAAGAAGAGAACACCCACCTTCAAAAGAGTTAGTAACAGGTAAGAATAGTAACTCAGAAGAATCACTGCAACAGGAGGAAGGAACTCATTCAGGAAAGAAGAAGAAGAAATGGGATTAGTTTCAGGAGAGGAAAATATAGAAGAGGACAGTAACACTTAAGAGTTATATTTTTGTAATACGAAAAGATGCAATTCCAAATCCTTTCTTGGAACATTAGAGGGCTAAACTCACTACCAAAAAGAAAAAAAAAATCTTTCATTTCTTAGAAAAACAAAAATGTGAAATTATATGTCTACAAGAAACACACGTAAGGAATTCGGACTTATTACTAAACAACCCTGAGTTAGGAGAAGTTTTCGCCACAATAACTGAAAAAAAGGAGAGAGGAGTTGTAATTTACGTACATAGAAAATTTAAAGCCAGAGAGATTTTGAAAGACACAAAAGGTAGATATATTTAATTGAATTAAATATATTTAACAGTAAAACCCTAATTCTTGGCATATACGGCCCCCTAGAGAATAAAAGTGAGTTTTATAAAAAATTGTTTCAGAAAGTAATGGCTCTTGATTATCAAGAGGTAATAATGATGGGGGATTTTAATGGGGTGATCGAGCCTGAAAAGGATAGAACAGGGAACTTAAAAGATAAGAAAAAAAAAGTAAACTCCCCACATCATTCTTTCAGATGATCGACATTTTAGAGTTGACGGGTATGTGGAGAAAACTTTATGGTAATGAAAAAGAATATATATACTATTCTGACTATCATAAAGCATGTCTAAAATAGATATGGTATTTATGTCTAAAACAATAGAAAGACAAGCCCAGAAAATGGAAGTGCTACCAAGAATATTGTCTGATCATGTGCTTGTTAGATTAACAGTAGAGGAAAAAAGATATGGGTATACTTGGAAAATTAAAGATTTACTATTAAAAAAAAATAGTACAGAAAGCCAAAAGAGAACTAGAAAACTTCTTTAAAGATAATCTGGATAAAGGAACATCAACAGTAATGATATGGGAGGCAGGGAAAGCATATATGTGAGGCTTCTTCCTACAACAAGAAGCTCAAGAGAGGAAAGAAAAAAGAGAGAAGGAAAATAAGATTATGAGTGAAATAAAGAAATTAGAGGATTTAAAAAAGAATCCACATAAAACAAATGTGAGTAATGAAATAAAAATACTACAGAAACAATTGGATATAGAAATGATTGAGGAAGAAGAGGAAAAAACTGAAGTTTATGAAACAAAGATACTTTTTTAATGCAAACAAGCCAAATAAATGGTATAAATTGAGAAAAGAAAAAGAAAAAAGATTGAATCAGGAGATAAAGGAAGGGCAAGAGATACATATTAATCAAGACAAAATTTGAAAAGCATTCACAAAGTATTACAGACAACTCTTTCCCAAAGAAGAGGTAGATCAAGGTAGAGAAGACAGGATAAAACATTACTTGTTAGAGAATAAAATACCAGAGATTATTGAATCCTAAAGGAAAGAATTAAATAAACCCATCATAAAGAATGAGATTATGGACTCAATAAAAAAAAATTAAAATCTGGGAAAGCATCAGGCTGAGATGGATTCACAACACTTTATTATAAAACAATTCAAGAACAATTAATAAACTCTTTACAAAGAGTAATTCAAGAATTAGAAAAAGAGGATATCCCTCCATTGTGGAAGGAAGCAAATATTGTTGTAATACCTAAAGAAGGGAAGGACAAATTAGAAATGAAAAACTATAGACCTATATCTTTGTTAAATACTGACTACAAAATATTTGCTTCAGTGTTAGTGGAAAGGTTTAAAAGAATCAAGGGTGGATACATAAAGATCAAAATGGTTTTCTCCCCTAAAGACAACTTAAACATAATATTAGATATATAATAGATATATTAGAATACTATCACAAACATAATGAGAAGAAGTTAGCCCTGGTATTGATGGACGCTGAAAAGACGTTTGAGAATGTTAGTTGGCTATTTATGAAGGAGGTATTCTATAAGATCAATTTAGGAAATAGTTTCAATAAATGGATTCAGTCTATATATAAAAATCAAAAAGCCCAAGTAATAATAAACAGCGAAAAGACACAATTTATTGCAATCAGAAAGGGACTAGGCAAAGATGTCCCTTGTCTCCCTTATTATTCATTACAATACTAGAAGTACTTGTATTGGAAATGTGAGGGTAAAGGTACTTTTTATCATGTATGGTGAATGTGCCCAAAAGCAAATTCTGTAATGAGATCCATACAATCCATCTCTGTAACATTCAAAACAAAATTTCCTTTAATACCAGAGCTATACCTATTAAATATGATCAGTTGTCTTCCCAAACTTGATACATTGGACAAAACACAAAAAAGAATCTTCTTATACATGGTAACGGCAGCAAGGTTATGCTTTGCACAAAGATGGAAACAATTTGAACCCCCAAGTATTGAAGATTGGGCACTGAAACTATACAAAATGTTAGAATATGATAAAATCCAAATACTAACATCAGAAAAACTCACAATGCAGATCAGAAATGGATGGGAAATGGTAAAGCCCATCTGGGAACATACATGGGGTAGGAAGGCAGTCTTAGGATTAGAAAATCTAAACTAATTAGCAAGGAATAGCAAAAGTATTAAAAGACTTTGAAGAAGGGGTGAAAAATCTACATTTTTACATTTCTACCATAGAAAATTCAATGAAATAAGATAGATATGGCTAGGAAAATAGGCATGGTTAGGTATTAGAAATTGACAACTTATGTTTTATGGTGTGTAATAAAGCTCCCTGTTAATATGTTTATTTTTAGTAAGTAACAAGTAATTGATAGGCTATAATAGACTTGCACAGAAAACAAAAGAAGATAGGGGAAATATGGGACAGAGTTAATACATGCAGAAAATTTTAGAGGGTAAGGAACAGATATTTAATCACCAACTTCTTGAGGAGGGGGTGGGAAGGGGGTGAGGGGAAGGGGAGGAGTGAGGAAGGAGGGAAATGCTAAATGTTGTTGGAATATATAAGTAAATATGATAAGAATTCTTGTAAAAATTGTAGAAGTATAATTTTATTGTTGTAATCCCGCCACTCACTGTGTTCTTTTATACATTTCAATAAACTTAAAAAAAAAAAGAATGTGGATTGGGGATTCCTCTTCATTTCGTGTCCATCAGCCACTAATATATGGCTGATGGTCTAGTTGTTATGCTGTTCAACATGTAAATGAAACCACTGGGAGAGGTTATCTAGAGTTTTGGGGTTTGATAGTACCAGTGTGGTAAAAAGGCACTCCCTTTTCAATCTTTCAATCTTCTGTAGATCAAATCAGTTTCAAGAAAACTGTTTTGACACTAAAATGATATCTAATGTCAGCAAAGGATTGGATGAAGGTGAACAAGCAGAAACTTGAGGCAGATGAGACAGAGGCACTCCTGGTCAGTTAAAAGGCATATGGGAAACTACCGTAGGTTTCTGTTTGTGCTGGATAGGGTTACACTGCCCCTAAAATCTTGGATTTGTAGCTTGGTTATACTCCTGGACTCATCTCTGAGCCTGGATACTCTGGTTTCAGTGGTGATCAGGGGTGCATTTGCACAGTTAAAACTAGTGCACCATCTTGAGATGTCGGATCTGGCCAAGGTAATGCATGGCTTGGTTATCTTATATCAGGTTTGGGTTACTTTAACAAATTCTGTGTGGGGCTGCCTTTTGGAAACCATACCTCCCCCTGTCTGTTTCAACTAATAACCTTCCATACAAATTAAAAAAACAACAACAACTAAAAACCTTCCACACAAATGTATGATCAAAAGCAGTTCAATGTGCTGCCCTATACATCTTAGATCTGAACTGTCCGAAAGGACATACCTCCCTAAATGAGTCTGCCCTAAGATCCCTAGGGAACAGCTTTGTCTTTGTTCCTCCATTGGTTTGGGCTTATCTGATGAGTACACAAGAGAGACCTTTTCAGTGGCCACTCTGATGTGGAATTCTCTTCCATGGCAGGCTAGGCTGAAACCTCTCTGCTCACCTTGGTAAGTAACTGTTCAAACAGTCATTTGGTGGATATGCACTTCTGCAACAGAAAACTGTTTGTTTTTTAATAGCGTGCATTTTCTGGCAGCTGGGTGTAGTGGTTTGAGTATCGGTTTAGAACTCTCAGAGACTGGAGGTCTAATCCACATCCCCACTTGGCCATGGAAATCCACTGAGTGATCTTGGGCAACTCATACTCTGTCAGGCTGCGAGGAAGTCAGTGGAAGACTCCTGAACCAATATTGCCGAGAAGACCTATAGGTTCAGATAACTCAGAAATGACTTAAAGACTCAAAACAGCAATGTGCTATACTTTTATTTGTATCGATATGTTTAAATGATTATATATTGTTTTATTTACTGGCGTTTAACATGATAGCTTATTTAATTTTAAAAAATCATCAATATCTTTTTAATTGTACTTTTGGAAAACCTTGTAAGCTGGTTTGAACCCCATGTCAAAAGAAAGACAAGGTAGTAAACAAGTAAATAAATAAAAAAAAAGCAAGTTCTACAAATAAACTGAGCTCTTGTGTGCTTCTCTGGCTCATCTCCCGCTCTCAGACTCTACCTCTTCTTATGTAACTGGATCCTAACTAAATCACTTTCAGTAGTTGCCAGTACTTAAGCTTAGACAAATACCAGAGTTACAATATAGATGATGTGAGATCTTCTTTTGGGCTGTGCTATTTGAATTCATTGTAAACTTTTTTGAACCATATAGTATAACAAAATACTTCTTCAGAGATGGAGAGTAGACACCCATTTCATTGTATGTATATCAATCTAGTTGGGTGACCTCAGCAGCCATGGAGAACACTGAACAGTTTGTAGCATTATAGAAAGTTTCAACTGTATATAGAATGGAGGAGATACCATCTTGTCATTCGCTAAAGCTTAGAAAAGTTTTATCGGAAGGAGGGATTAGATTAATAGAATCATTGTGTTGGAAGGGGCCCTATAAGCCATCAAGTTCAGCCCACACACACAATGCTGGAAATCCTGATAGTGCATAGCTGTCTAGCCTCTTTCTGAAGAGAAGGAAGCCCCACTACCTCTCTAGCTAATTGGTTCCATTGCCTAACCACTCTTAGGGTCAAAAACTTTCCTCTACTCTCCTGTAACTTGAAACCACTAGGGCTGGTCCTACTCTCTGGGGCAGCAAAAAACAAACTTGCACACTACTCTTTGTGACAACCCTTTAAATATTTAAATAGTACAATCATGTCACCCCTCAGTCTTTGTTTGGCAGGCAACTTTAGGGAGTCAAGGAGCCAGACTTACCTTGAAATTAACCGTACATACCATCATGCCCCAAAACTGTTATTTAAAGTGGGTAGAAGTCCATTTATAGTTTTGTAAAAATGTTGTTGGAAGAAAAAAAATGTAGAGCATTGTGCACTTAATTTTAAGGAATAAGCTTCTTGAATCTTACCATTCTATCTCCCTGTTAGATCAGAATAATAAAATATGCACAGCAATATTAACCAAACAACTAAATAAAATAGTGAACCTCGGTCCAGATCAGTTTGGATTCCTCAAAGATCATCATATTAATAAGCCATTAAGATGTCATCTGAATGTCATTCATTATACCTGCAAAGGTAAAAATCACCTTTTTGCAATATCCTCTTTGTATATTAGAAAAAGCATTCAACAAATTAATTTGGACTTATTTGTTCAAAGTTTTTTTCAGAGAAGAACATGAGTATCACATTTTTAAAACTGTAATCATAATACAAAAGCTATGATTTGTTTGGGAGATATTAATTCTTTTCCCATTACTGCAGAATGTGGAATGCCAAGACAAGGATGCTGGTTTTCCCCTCTTCTTTATGATAGCTACGGTACTGAGCCTTTGACCATTGTAATAACAGGTGACCAACATTTTTCAGGTATCACTGTCAATTATTGTAAGCCACCTTGATCAGAATATTCTGATGTTGTTTATCTTCTGAAGTCCCATGCAGATTTATGGAAAGGTGTACTCTTTCTCCTGAACTAAAAAATGCAGGACATATTGTAGTTTGTATTTTTGTTATGGTCACTTTTTAGAAAACTACAGGTTTTAACACTATAACTGATGTATTTCTTTTTTTTCCCTTTGATTTAAGGATTATCTACCTCTTAACCTCACTGTTCTTTACCTGTGAAATGGGAAAACCAATTTGATAATTTTGACAAAATCCTTGCTCAGCTGTTAGTCAGTTCTACAGTGATGGCTTTGTATCCCTGGTCTTTGTCTGATTCTGGCAGATAGTCCTCTATGCTCTAGTTCGAAAGGAATATATAGCTAGCTGGATTTCTGAGTCCTAAAAGTAATTTTTCTAATGTTACCCTGGTTTCTGGGGGTCCCTTGGGGGACACCTTGATATGTTCCACGTAAGGAGAACTTAAAGCAGCACAAGCAGTGGCAATATGAGAGGCAGGGCAACCTAGCGGGGTCTTTTTACCCAGTTTTTATGGGGTCAAGCCAAGCCAGAAACCAGACAAATGTATCAAATAAATGATTTTATTGAATTAAAATGTTCTCACACACCAATGCAATCACTCATTCACTCACACAAGACCCATTAAGGAGCAAAAGAGTGGAAAAATGGATAGGAGATTCAGAAAAGGATTATAGATGGAGTGATACTGCACCTATCCTGAAGTCCTTGGTCCAGGAAAAACAGCAAGCAAGGCAGAACTCAGCAAAGAAATAACTGAGAGGATTACTCACTAACAGAGTGACGGTCTGCTAGCGTGGCAGGGAGTTCTCCAGATGAAGTCTCAAAAACTAGGACTACTTGTAGGGGAAAACATACCCCGAGGGCAAATCTTCTCCCGGGGAGAACAATAGGCACCGTAAAGGAAAAGAAGTGCCACAATGGCAACTCGTTTTGTATGATGGCTTTATGATGTGTTGCCAGTGTTTCAGGATCTTCGGTTGCAATGGATTGTAGTGTAAATTTATGTAGATAGTCCTTGCCTTGGAAGATTTTTCCGGAATCATAAGTGCTCAACTTGGGGAAAACACGCTAATTCCCTCAAGTTGGCTCCTCTGTGGCAGAGGACCCTTTGTTTACCGTGAGTTTGGACAGCTTGAGGTCTCCTTGGGCTACGTGATTGTGGATTTTACTGGCCTGACCTAGTTCTTGGTCATTCGACTGTTGCTGCCAATGTGCTCATCCAGGCAACCTCTCTGGCATGATTAACTATATTTTATATTAAAAATTGTAGACCCCGGTATAGGATGTACCAGTGGGGTAACACTAAGCTGTGAGACTGACGCTTGCCAATGCCTGATCTTAGCTGAAAAACAGGGCAAATTTTACATATAATAAAATTTAGCATACTAAACTAAACTAGCTAGGTGACCACCATATAATCTGATGACAATTCTGAAGAACTTGAAAGCATTCTCCATCTGTAGATTCTGGGCTTTGCTTTTTTCTCATGAACAAAGACAGTTTCTTTGCATTTCATTAATTTTTACTTATTACACATTAACTGTTGTTATGTGCCTTAAAGCCAACTCTCACTTATCACAGGATTTTATTGACAAGATTTATTCAGAGGAGGTTTGCCATTGTCTTTTTCTGAGGCTGAGAGTGCATGACTTGCACAGTATCACCCACTGGGTTTCCATAACTCAGTGGGGATCTGAACTGTGGTCTTCCAGAATCCTAGTTCAACATTCAGACCACTATGACATGCCAGCTTTCCTGACTAAAATCTACTGAATCCTATACAGGTTAAATGGGTTGTTCAGGATCAATTCTATGTTTAGCATGCAAACTCTTTTTACTCTAGAATGAATATATGTGGCCATGACAGCACACATGACTGTGGGAGTCAAACTTTCCCACTGCTCTTGTTTTGGTTTGAAAATTCATGCTAATCTATGCAAAAGTTAAGAAATGAGAAGAAAAGGGAAATTGAAAACAACCCTGAGGGTATATATGAATTTTTAAATAAAAATGATGAGAGAAGTTTAATTCTCACCTATCCACATACACTGATTCCAGTTTAGATTGGAGCCATGCACACTTCCCCTTGAGTGAAAATAAGAGTTAATTTAGGCTGCACATCATGGGCTAACCACTGTGTCAGAGCACACGCTTTGCAACAGCAATAGCGATAGCATTTATTTCTATACCGCTTATCAACTGAGTGTTATCTAAGTGGTTTACAATGTATTTATTTTTAGCTAATTGCCCCCAACAAGCTGGGTACTCATTTTACCGACCTGCAGAAGGATGGAAGGCTGAGTCAACCTTGGAGCCTGGCAGGATCGAACTCACAACCTTGTGATTGCAGTACTAGCATTTAACCACTGCGCCACCAGGGCATGCAAAATGTTCTAGTTTCAGTTCCTAATCTCACCAATTCAAGACTTAGAGTAACAGAGCTAAAACAGGGAACAAAAGCTGAGAATCATCCAGTAAAATCCAGAAGACAAAAAGGAGACATGTCAGGATGCTGAAAAGATGGGCTTTTATTAGTTGAAAAGCCCAATTTGTTTCAAACTATTGATACTTCTAAGGCTTTTTTTGAAGAACAATATAAAATCACAAAAGAATAAAATTGTTGCATGGGGATTGTGGAATTTCCAATGCATTTGGAAACTGTCAGCCTGAGTGTCCTAAAGTAGGGAATCTTATTGTACAAACTATTCACTTAATTTTTCTTTAGTTCTTCTTCATGGTCTCTGTGCCTCACACACTAGAAGCTTTTGCGCGTGTGCGGTAGCGTTCGGGCTTGGCAGAAACCCCTCCCCCATGCCGGTACTGCGCATGCTCGGCCCGCCGAGCAATGGTCACTCCCCAGTTCTTTCTCATCTGCCGTCGCGTACAGAAGGTTCTTGCTAGTGGCTTGTGCTTCGTTGCTTTTTTCTTGGCGTTTCTTGGATTGACTTTGGATTTTCGGACTTTTTGACTACAGCTTTTGGATTACGGACTTGTCTCTGGTATTTCGAACCCCCCCCCCCACTATTTCTCTCTACCTTCATTCTCTTCTCGAAATTCTTCCCAGACTTCTTCTCCTCCCTTGAGTTTCCTCTCAGTCTATGTCGGCCCTCTTTAAAAAGTGTGTCACTTGTGGACGGAAGGTCGCCTTGTCGGACAACCACTGCGAGTGCCTTTTTTGCCTGGGTGAAACCCACAATGTTCGGGCTTGCTCCATTTGTCAGGAGTTCACCACCCAAACTCTCCGTAACCACTTGTCGAGGTTGAAGTCCTTCTGTTGGGAGCAGTCCTTGCAAGCGAAAGAGCAGCCCGAGGCCCGCGTTGTGATGTCCAAAAAATCGAGGCCAGCAACCATTCCATCAACGGTGTCAGCGGCTGCCACACCGTCCACCTCATCGGTACCGGGCTCGGTACCGACGTTGAGGCTGTCCATCTCCTCACTACCAAGGATTCCTAAGTTGTCGGCGGCTGCCAAGACAACTCAGGAGGTGCCTGCAGGCTCCAGGCCTCTGACTGCCGCTCAGAGAAAACATCCTGCCTCCCAGGACGTGGCCAAGGAGAAAGAGAGGAAGAAGAAGAGGAAAGAGAAGAGGTGCTCCCCTTCTAAGGAGGCCCGCCTACTCACACCTCCACCGACCCAGCCGATTGAGGAGCCCAGTGAGCAGTCGGACCATCAAGAGGTCCTTGAGGTATCGGATGAGGAGCAAGCCGTAGAGGCTCTGCCCTCAGACCTGCCAGTGTTGACAGTCGCGGTAACCCCGCCGAGTCACTGTAGATCGGTAGACCATCAGGAGCAGGTGATGGTTCAACACCAGCCTTTGCCCAGGCATCGGGCAGCCTCGGGCAGAAGTGAGTCCCGCTCTCCGGAGCGGAGAGTCAAGCCGCCATCACCACGCCACCAGGTGTACTATGAGAGGCCTCACTCGCGCCCTTCGGATGACTCACACTATACTTCTGCCTCCCATCTTGGCAGATACGGTCCTGACCTCCATTGGTGCGAGTATGTGGGATCATACCTATCCTATTCGCCGTCATACAGGGATAGGTACCACGCTGACCCTAGACTTTGGTCACCCTATCGTCGATCCCGCTCGCCCTCCGGAGAAGGCCATCGCTCCCGGTATCGGAGGTCGCCAAGTCGGACGCCCCCTCCATACCACCAGAGATCAAGGGAGCCCACACCCCACTACAGGGCGGTGTCACCTCCCCCAAGGGTCACATCGACTGCAATGCGCCCGGTGTCGGAATCCACCTCGACACAGACGACAGTGCCGACCACGATAGTCACCCCAGTGACCCAGCCACCGCGTCCTGCGATAGTGCCTGTAACTTCGACGGCAACGCCTCGCATTACGGCTCTGACCATGACACCATCGATGGTATCGGTAGCAACGGCGGCACCCGCGGTGACCCTGACTCTGCCTCCCTGTAAACCATCCAGGGGAAGGTCTACCGAGAGATCTCCGATGCATTCCTCCCAGTCATACAACTCGGATACGGAATCAGAGGACTCTACACCAACGTCCCATGAGTCAGCTCCCCTGGGCTTCGGAGACCCTGCACCCGAGTTGGCACCGGAAGATGTGAGGCAGTTCTCCGCCATCCTCCTCCGTATGGCAACGGTGCTTGGCCTACAAGTTGCAGACCCGGCTCCAGCGGTGGATGACCCAGTTTTTCAGTATGTGGACACACGCCCAGCATCCACATCCCAGCTGCCTTTTCTGCCAGCGCTTATGGAGGCCCTTAAACATCCATGGGCCAAGCCTGCTTCTGCCCAGCCAATTCCACACAGGCTGGAACATCTCTACCGTATGCAGAAGGAGGACGCGGAGTTCCTGTACAGTCATCCGGTACCGAACTCGATCGTGGTCGAGTCTGCCCAGACCAAAGGTGGCAACAGGGCACATACCATACCACCGGACCATGAGGGCCGTAAGTTGGACACCTGTGGCAGGAGGTGTTACACCGCCTCCTCGCTGATCGCCAGGGTGTCCAACACTCAGGCGTGTCTGGCAGCCTACAACCTGCTTGATCGGTTCTCTCCCTTTCTCGCCAACCTCCCAGAAGAGAGCTGTGCGGGCGCCACCCAGTTCTTCAATGAAGCGGTGGCACTTGCAAGCCAGCAGATCATCTCCTCGAGGCACACCGTGGAGGTTGCCTCAACGGTGATGGTAGGCTCTGTCGCCCTTCACCGATACGCCTGGCTGAGATCATCTGAGCTGCAGGAGGACAGCCGCAGGTGGATCGAGGACCTCCCCTTCGATGGCCAGGGGCTCTTTCACGCCACAACAGATGAAGCTATGGACCATCTCGTCAAGGCGCGCCTGACCACCAAAAAGATGGAAATCCACCAACCATCCCAGCCTCGACGGTCTTTCGGCTCCCGACCATCGTGGCGCCGATCCTCGTCTTCCACTTACCAACAGCGCTCTCCTTGGTCTACCCAGTCCCGACCATTGACCGCCTCCTCGGGTGTAGACCGTTCTGGAGGCGCCCAGCTTCATCTTCCAAGAAGTCTTGATCTGGGATGAAGTCCTGGTTTTGACCACCTTCGCAGGTTGCCACCTCAACCAACCTTCAGTCTGCCAGCAGCCTTCCAAGATCAACCGAGCCTGGCCAGACACCTCGCCGAGTGGCGTCATGTCACCACAGCTCTTGGGTTCTTTCCATCGTCCGTCTTGGCTACGCCATAGAATTCTAAGATATTCCACCACGAAGCGTCTACTATTCCACCCCGGCCAGCTCGGCGCTGCTGGAGGAGATCCAGTCCCTGATCCAAAAAGGAGCGATCGAGAAACTTCCATCTTCAGCCAGAACCACCGACTTCTTCTCCAGGTACTTCACGGTACCAAAGACAAACGAAACCCTGCGGCCTATCCTAGACCTCGGGGGGTGAATGACTACATCGGCCCCAAGAGGTTCAAGATGGTCACGTTATCCTCGATCCTGCCTTTCCTTCATTGAGGGGACTGGTTCGCCTCCATCGATCTTCGGGATGCTTATTTCCACATCGCCATTTGCCCTCAGCACAGACAATATATGCTGGCAGTCAAACTCTGCCAAGACAGCAAGGTCCAGCAAGTTTCTTGCTTGTCTTGCAGACAACTTCATGGTCCAGAAGGTGGAAGAGGCCACAAGGGGATCAAATATTCTAGATCTGGTCTTGACCAACAGGGATGATCTTGTGAATGAGGTAGAAGTGGTCGGATCTTTAGGGGGGAGTGACCATGCCCTGTTGGAATTTAGCATTCAGTGGAAAGGAGAAGATAAGGGTAGCCAGACACTCATCTTAGATTTTAAAAAAGCGGACTTCTGTAAACTTAGGGAGCTGCTGGCTGGAATTCCGTGGTCAGGAATAGTTAAAGGGAAAGGAGTTCAGGAGGCCTGGGAGTTCCTTAAAAGGGAGATACTGAAGGCACAGTCCAAGACTGTGCCAATAAGGAGGAAAAATGGAAGGCATCTGAAGAAACCAGAATGGTTGACTAAAGAACTCTCAGCTGAGCTAAGAGTTAAGAGAAACATGTATAGGAAATGGAAGAAGGGGAAACCACCAAAGAAGAATTTAAGCAAGTAGCTAGGAGATGTAGGGAGGAAGTCAGAAAGGCTAAAGCACAGAACGAACTTAGGCTGGCCAGAGACATTAAAAACAATAAAAAGGTTTTTTTTAAATATGTCCACAGCAAAAGAAAAAAGAAGGAGACAGTAGGGTCGCTACGCAGAGAAGATGGCGAATTACTCACAGGGGGGAGAGAAAAGGCAGAGCTACTTAACATCTTCTTTGCCTCCATATTTTCCCAGAAGGATACAAGCACTCAACCTGGCGGTTGGGGAGCAGGGGAGGAAGCAGAGGAAATGAGGCACATAATAAGTAGAGAGGTGGTACAGGAATACCTGGCCGCATTGGATGAATTCAAGTCTCCAGGGCCAGATGAATTGCATCCTAGGATATTAAAAGAGCTGGCAGAGGTCATTTCGGAACCGCTTGCTATAATTTTTGAGAAATCTTGGAGGACAAGAGAAGTTCCAGCAGATTGGAGAAGAGCAAATGTTATCCCCATCTTCAAGAAGGGAAAAAAAGAGGACCCAAATAATTATCGCCCAGTCAGCCTGACATCAGTACCCGGAAAGATCCTGGAGCAGATCATTAAGCAGTCAGTTTGTAATCATTTAGAAAGCAACGCGGTAATCACGAGAAGTCAACATGGATTTCTCAAAAATAAGTCATGCCAGACTAATCTTATCTCTTTTTATGATAGAGTTACTAGCTTGATAGATGAAGGGAGTGCTGTGGATGTAGCATCTCTCGATTTCAGTAAGGCCTTTGACAAAGTTCCCCATGACATTCTTGCAACGAAGCTAGTAAAATGTGGGCTGGACAGGGCTACTGTTAGTTGGATTTGTAATTTGTTGACCGACCAAACCCAAAGGGTGATCACGAATGGCTGCTTTTCATCCTGGAGAGAAGTGACTAGTGGGGTGCCACAGGGTTCTGTCCTAGGCCCAGTGCTGTTCAATATTTTTATCAATGACTTGGATGAAGGAATAGAGGGCATGCTGATCAAATTTGCAGATGACACCAAATTGGGAGGGGTTGCTAATACGCCAGAGGACAGGATCAAAATTCAAAATGACCTGGATAGATTGGAGAGCTGGGCCAGGGCGAACAAAATGAAATTCAACAGAGAGAAATGTAAGGTCCTACACTTAGGCAGAAATAATGGAATCCACAAATATAGGATGGGGGACACGTGGCTGGATAGCAGTACGTGTGAAAGGGATCTAGGAGTCTTCATAGACCACAAGCTGAACATGAGTCAGCAGTGTGATGCGGCAGCCAAGAAAGCCAATGCAATTCTCGGCTGCATCAATAGGAGTATGATGTCTAGATCGAGGGAGGTACTGGTACCACTCTACTCTGCTTTGGTTAGACCCCATCTTGAATACTGTGTCCAGTTCTGGGCACCCCAATTCAAGAAGGATATTGACAAGCTGGAGCAAGTCCAGAGGAGGGCGACCAAAATGGTGAGAGGCCTGGAAGCCATGCCCTATGAGGATAGACTTAGAGAGCTGGGTATGTTTAGTCTGCAGAAGAGGAGGTTAAGAGGGGACATGATAGCCATGTTTAAATATTTGAAGGGATGCCACGTAGAGGAAGGAGGGGACTTGTTTTCTGCTGCTCCAGAGACCAGGACAAGGAGTAATGGATTCAAGCTGCAGGAAAGGAGATTCCACCTGAACCTCAGGAAGAACTTCCTGACAGTCAGGGCTGTCCGGCAGTGGAATCTGCTGCCTCGGAGTGTAGTGGAGGCTCCTTCCTTGGAAGTTTTTAAGCAGAGGCTTGATGGCCATCTGTCGGGATTGATTTGAGGGTGTTCCTGCATGGCAGGGGGTTGGACTGGATGGCCTGTGTGGTCTCTTCCAACTCTGAATTTCTGTGATTCTATGATTCTGTGATACCTACGGTTCGTGGTCGACGGCACCTGTTACCAATACAGGGCGCTGCTGTTGGGACTCTCTACCATGCCCAGGGTCTTCACCAAATGCACGGCCCTAGTGGTATCACACCTGCGGACGAAGGGCATCTCGATCTACCCCTACGTAGACGATTGGCTGTTGGTGGCGTCCTGCAGACAAAAACTCTACAACGACATCCCCCGGACACTGACACTACTGACCTGACTCGGTCTCCGGGTCAACACGAAGAAGTCCCACCTCAAGCCCACGGGGGTGCTAGACTTCATCAGTGCAACTCTGGACTCAGTATCAGCCAAAGCCTACTTACCGATGGACCATGCACGGACACTTCATTGGGCCGCGTCGACAATCTTCAATGCCCCGATGGTATCAGCAAGGAGAATCCAACAGCTCCTCGGATACATGGCATCCACTACCACCGTAACCTACCTCTCCAGGCTCCGTACATGGCCTCTTTAGCACTGGTTCGTCCGGATCTTCGACCCACTACTGGATGACCAGAGACATCTTCTTCGACTGCCTCCGCAGGTGCACACCTCCCTCCTATGGTGGCAACCATCTCCTATCAGGGATGCCCTTCCGGGAGTCAACTCCGCAGGTAACGGTAATGACAGACGCCTCCCTCTTCGGATGGGGAGCTCACTGTGGTGATCTCAAAGTCCGAGGCTGGTGGATCGACGACTAGAGGTGCTCGTGATCTGGAAAGCTCTAAGGCCTTTCACCACCTCGTTACCGGCTGTACAGTGTTGATCCTCACAGACAACATGACGGCGGTCTGCTACGTCAACAGGCAAGGAGGGACTCATTCGACCACCCTCCTCAACATAACCCTCCATCTCTGCAACTGGTGCGTCTCACTTCGAATCCATCCAGTGGTGGTTCATCTGGCCGGGCAGGAGAACACTACAGCAGATGTCCTCAGCAGGGACACCTCCTGCCACCATGAGCGGTCCCTCTCCAACAAGGCGTTGCAGATGATTCGAGACCGGTGGGGCAAGCCGACGATCGACCTCTTCGCCAACAGTTAGAACGCGAAGTGCCGTCGGTACTGCTCGAGGGCCGGTCACAATCGCAATTCCATCGGCGATGCCTTCCAGTTCCGGTGGAATGAGGGGTTCCTCTACGCGTTCCCTCCGTTTCCCCTCCTGGGCAGAGTGATATCGAAGATCCTCGCGGATCGAGCCAACGTACTCCTCGTCGCCCCGTACTGGCCGAGGCAGCACTGGTTCGGGCCCCTGCTCGATGCTGCACGCAATCGACTACTCAGGCTCCCAACGACACTGGACCTCCTGTCGCACTCCAACGGTCTCGTACTCCACCCAGGCCTACCGCTCCTGGCTCTCCATGCCTGGCAGATATCGCCGTAGACAATCCCGTCATCGGTAACATCCTGACCGCAGCCAGGAAGGAGTCGACATGCCACAATTATCACTACAAGTGGCAACAGTTTGTAACCTTTGCTGAAGCACGATGGAAGCCGGTATCGCCTGTCAACATGCCTACCGTACTCCACTTCCTTTTACACCTTCAACAGCAGGGCTTGGCCTTCCCTTTCCTGAAGGTTTACCTCGCCGCCATCGTGGCATACCAGCCTCCACAATCTCCATCGGCAGCCCTTTTTCGGGATTGTACCGTGAAGCAGTTTTTGAAGGGCCTGCAGCACCTGTACCCACCGGTATCACTGCCGCTACCGCCGTGGTCTCTATCTCTGGTGCTATCACAGCTAAGGAGACCGCCCTTCGAACCCATGGCGACTGCTGATGACAGGTTGCTCACCATGAAAACTGCCTTCCTGGTGGCTGTCACCTCGGCCAGGCGAGCGGGAGAGCTGACAGCCCTACGGTCTGACAAACCTTATCTTGTGTTCCACAGGGACAAAGTGGACCTTCGGCTGGACATTTCATTCTTACCGAAGGTGGTGTCGAACTTCCATCTTAGTCAAGACATCATCTTGCCAACCTTTTACCCAGACCCGACTACACCTCTGGAACGTTCCCTTCATTCTCTGGACATTCGTCGGGCCCTGGCCTTCTACAAGGACAGGACTGCCTCTTTTCGACAGACTCTGCACCTCTTTGTGTGCTACGGCAGACGTCGAAGAGGCCACAAGGTGTCCACCCAACACTTTTCAAAATGGGTGGCCGGGACAATTCTGCTGGCATACGAGCTTGCCAAGAAGCCTCCGCCAGCATTCCTCCGGGCTCGTTCCGCCAGAGCCATAGCAACATCTGCAGCCCTCCTGCAAGGAATCGACCTGCAGGAACTCTGCCATGTGCCAACCTGGTCCCAGTCATTGACCTTCGTGCACCACTACAGGCTAGACTCCCGGTCCCGTTGAGACGCTCGTTTTGGACGTGCTGTGCTGGCTTCTGTTCTATAGGACCTGACCCACCGTCCAACCGGTAAGCTACACAGTCTCCTAGTGTGTGAGGCACAGAGACCACGAAGAAGAAGAACAGGTTGCTTACCTGTAACTGTGGTTCGTTCTCTTCCTTCTAATAATGACTCCCACACTCATCAACATGTACACTGTTAATTTGTTCTTCCCTCATTGTTTATTAAAGATTCTGTAGGTAGCCAGGATGGGAGCTTGTCCCCAGTGCTCCGCTCCACTGCCTGCGGAAGGGCAGCCAGACTTCTTCCCATGCTGTGGCAGGGAAGGAAGCACGTGAATCCAGCCCTTCTACATGGCCAGTGGTGACAGAAGCCTCACGCAATTGGGGGCCATTGACGGAGTTTTTCCATCAATGATATACTCGGGAATCATGCTGGCTGGGGATGCAAGAAGGATGGGACCGTGACAACATCCTGTAGGTGCGTCATCACGGTCCTGTTCCTCTCACATCCCCATGCTGGGAGGGCACCATCCTGTAGAAAGGGCCATAGCTTTTGGAAAGGACTCTTCTGGTGCCAGACTACTTGTTCCATCTAACCAGATCCCTGGAACTGTATGATCTACTGAATCAGGGGTGGCTGGAAAGCTGAATAGAGGAGAACAGAAAGGAGAAAGAGTCAAGAGAGGGCATTCTTCTCCAACTGCTCCCCAGTCACAGTTCTTTGGTTGCTTTAGAAGTTGCTATTCTTCTACTGTTGCTGAGCAGCAGAGTCTCATGATGCATTTTTTCCAGTGCAAATCCAATTTTTCCTTAGCGCTTGTTCTCTTACTGTCAGAGAGGAAGCCACCTGTTCTAATGAATTTTTTTCATATCAATTAGCTCAGTAAAGCATATTATTTACCTCTGCTGTTAATCAGGAAGTGTGACAAGTCAGGCCATAGCACAAGGAAGTAATATAGTATGCTGATAACTTCATGAGTTAGTAAAACCAGTTATTTCCCAGTTCATACTCATACTCATCTGGAAGACTTGGATATCAAGTACATAACCTCCAACTTTTCACAGATAAAAAACTGAGACATGTGTGAGTTAATCAGCATCAGACTGTGATCAAGATGACAGAAGTTACTAATGAGGAAGAACACACAATCTGGGTGAGGATGCAGCAGTTTGCCAAATCAAGACAGTTGGAAGATATAAAAGTAGGAATGGGCAACACATGGTCAGAACTCAGGGGCTAACCCCACATATTTTCTGAGCCCCAAGGATGCAACTACCACCTCCAAAAAGCATGGTTCACTTTTAAAGGAAGGAGTTATGCCCCAGCATGCTTTGCTTTAACTTTTAAAAAGCAACTTGCATTTCTAGCTGCACCTTCTTCATCTTGAGCTGGTTGTATAGCCATAGCAGGTATCAGAAGTAGACAGTTGGCCCCAACGCTGACCAGAATTGCCTGTGTGTGTGTGTGTGGTGGGGAGAGAGAGAGAGAGAGAGAGGGAGGGAGGGAGGGAGGAAGGGAGGGAGAGGGATCCTGGTACTGAATAGATGTTTTCAATGAGCACTTTTTTAATTGAATAGTTGAGCCATTACAATGTAATCAGTTATGTTTGAAGAATAATGTTGGAGCTGTAGGGGTACAACAGCCATGTGAAAAGATCAATATATTTTTGAGTCACACAGGATCTGGAATCCTTACAAGGAAAGTATAAAATACACTCTTGGATAAATAGGAGACCATTTTTGTTAAGTATTTTAATGAATTCAAGCAACTGAAGAGCTGAGACGTAGGAAATGACTGAGCGCCAATTCACTTAGCTAATATCTTGTATTTGTGAACTTTCTATTTATGGAGCTTTCTAAAATTGCCTTCTCAAAATGATTAAGCCTGAAAAACCTGGAGGAGGAAGGGGGGTGACAGCTAACCTCTCCTGCCATCTCAGTGAACTCAAATAATTGAGGTGTGATGTTGTTTCCAAAGGGAACGCAGAAAATATTGCTCTAAGAAGACAGAACATTGGGCCAGTGTTGGCCTGTGTGTTGGCTTATTTGCCTTTGTGCAGTTTCTTGCATGAAGCAAACTGGCAGCTGTCTTGAGCTCTTTTGGCAAACTAATTTTAGCAGTTTTCATCACCAGAAGCAGATATTTTAAAGGTTTTAATAGCCCATTCAAAAACACTCTACCTAGCAAGTGAAACACTGCCACATTTTATTGTAGGTCTCTTATTACTTCAGAATTTCATCCTTTGGAGACTCCTTAGTTTCCAGAAGAGGCTGAAGGAGCAGAAACATTTACTTGGAGTTTTCCCCCTTGTTTTCTGATTCAGTTGATTTTATAGGAGACTAGCATATATACCTGGTGTTGCCTGGGATTTTATTTTCTCATAGGTGGTACTTGTTGGAAAGATTTGAGATCCTGTGTCTCTAATTCCCCAAACCGTCTTGTTCAGTACTTGTAATTTTTCCCGATATTCCCCAATCCAATCTGTATTCAGAGTAATTAACATGCAGAGATTGGGTTCCTGAGGGAGTATACTGTCTTCCTCCTTGCTGCTAGGCCTCATCTCCATATCAACTGGCTTATTCAAGACAGACACAGTTGAATGAGGCCCAAGAGCTCTCTGGATGAGAATTCTAAAGGCCATTGCCTAAACTACAGACTCCAGGATTCCATAGATTCTTAGGCAGCCAATCATATGAGGTCTTCCTCTGACACAGCCAAACAAACTCTGATTTTTATATATTAGATAATTCATTAATCTTTTGTCAACTGTGAGGGAACAGAAAATTTTTGTTCATTGAGATCTAGTAACAGGAGATTTCAGGTTGTCTGGAAGTTCCCTCATATGATGGAACTAGCTGTATGTAGTGTGTTTTTCTACAAAGAGATCACTACATTTACTCCTGACATTTACTCATACTGTTACCCTGTTTACTGGGGGTCCCATGAGGGACACCTAAATGGGCTCACAATTAAACAAGTTGGGGAAATTAGTCAAAGGGCACAAGCTAGCAATGTGAGAGGCAGGGCAACGCAGTGGAATCTTTTACCCAATGTCTACGGGGTCAGGCCAAGCCAAGGAGCATACCAAAGTATAAGAATAATTGTGATCTTTATTAAATACAGACAAACAGTGTATGCAACACACTCACACAGATAACTATAGGAAATAAAGGTTGGAGTGGAATAGAGGTATTTTCAAGAGAGATTGTTGGTTTGGGCAATACTACACCTGTCCTGGAGCCCAGGTAGTCTGAACATTGAGTTCATTGGTATGGAGTCTCAGTGCGTGGAACTGAGGGGAAGGCTCACCAGACACAGCGGCAGCAAGGTAGGATGAAAGTTCGGAGCGATCCGAGGAAGGTCTTGGAATCAGGGGTTTTTATAGGGAAAATATGACCATAGGCTGGTCCGAACTTAGGGGAAAACAATGAGTTGAGGGCTGGAGACAAAGCCTCCGAAAGGTCAGAATTTAGCATGATTGAGTTAGGTCCAAATTGACAATAGAGTAGCCGGTATGCAGATGCGCAGTGCTTGACATTTGAGTATCCAGCTTGTCAAGTTGCCTGCTCGGGGCAGGGAGTTCTTTGTAAGCAGCGTGCATACATAATAGAGTACTTGCCTTTGAGGTTTCCTAAAGCAGCAAGACGGCTATTTCTGGCTTGCCTGTATTGTTTGGAATATTATAGCAATTATGGGCCAAGCCTGACTGCGGGCTTCTCTGGTGGACCTCGCAGACACGTGGAGAGGGATGGTAGAGGAAAGCCAAATTATTGATATCAAAATGATATCTGAGGTCACCCCAAGTGCTGGCTAGAAAACGGCAGTAACAATACCACCCCCTGACAGCTACACACCCATCACTAATCCTGTATTCTTATGTTGTTTTGTGAGTCTCTAATTTGCTTTCCTCAGCTTTTTGTGGAACACCCTCCTGTCATCCTCATTATATTAATTTAGACATCAGGCTAAGAGCTTCCGCTTCCTCTTCCTCTTTTGATTCTCAATTTCATTGCTATCTTTTTGACTTTTTATTTTTTTAACATTTTAATGATAGAATTGACTGACTTACTGTTTTTATTGTTTTTTAATTGATGGTTGTTTGGGATTTTCCAGTTGGGTAATGTATCAGTTTAATGAAGAAATGAACAAATGAATCAACATAGTAATCTGAATATAGATTCAACAAGCTTCTTTCAGCTAGAAACACTCTACATCACATTATAAGAGGCTTCTTCAAGCTAGTGCCTACCAGATGTCTGGAATTACAACTCCCAGAGCCCTGGCCTGGGTGTTATCAGTAGTAGTCACAAACATCTGGAGAGTGACAAATTGAGAAAGGGTGGTTTATAAAGCCCATATTGGCTTTCCTTGATAAACTTTTAAATCAAGCGTGGGTAGGATCAAAAAACTGACCCAAAAAACTAGTTAAATCCAAGTACTTTAGCTCTTATCAAAAAAGGAACCATCCCCTTCTCTGAGTAGAGTGGCAAAAGGTGAGAGGTTAGTCCATCCTGGGAGAACATAAAAGAAGAACTGACCCACTCCACAGTGGCACCTCTTCTGGCCTTTTTAAAAGTGTAGGTGGGAAAATGGTGGCAGCAGCACAGCTCTTTGGTGCTTCCCATGAAAGGACCACGGAGAGAATAGAGGGGGATCGGTGATCCTTTTCGGTTCTTCTGTGATGGAGTGAGCTCTCACTTTTTGTCACTTTACTCAGAGAAGGAGATGGTTCCTTTTTTGATAAGAGTTCCTTAACTTTTGTCTTGGTATTAAGGCACAGTTAAGAACTAAGATAAAAGTTAAGGAACTCTTATCAAAAATGAAAAGTTAAGGAACTTAAGTTAAAATTACTTAAATTAAGTTGAGGAACTTAACTCTTTTATTATTTTTTTTTAAAAAAATGTTTTTATCAAAAAAACCAACCATCCCTTTTTTTGAGTAGAGTAGTGAAAGAACTTTTTGAATGCCTGAGCAGGAAAATGATGGCAGCAGCCAGGGGTGGCTGACCGTGTAAAATGGCACTGGCACTTTCCCCTTTCTGTGGAATGACTTTTGACTTATCCATAGGTCATATCAAACTCCACGATTTTGGTCCCCAAACCTGCACTGACTTATACATGAAGTGAAATTATATATAAGTATATATGGTATTTATGTTGTTTTGGGGTTTCCCTGCAATCTTTTTGGAAAAACAAAATACTGCTTCTGTTTGGGGGCCAGTAAAAGGGTGCTGTAGGAAACCAGGAGGGTTCGAGGGTGACAAAGCTGCATGGGAAGCACTAATCATGAGAATACTAAGTTTCCATCCAGGGAAATCCAATGTTCTTAGAAAAACTCCACATGAACCAGGAGAGTCTATGTGGAAGGATGTTTGGTGAACTGAGTTTTTGTGAAATTGTCAGAGCTTGGAAAAGTTACTTTGTGGATTATAAGCTTCAGGATCCCTTAACATTAGTGGCCATGCTGGTTGGCTGTATTTTGGGAGTTATAGTGAAAAAGCAACTTATCCAGACTCTGGGAATTCCTATGTGAAATGTCACAACTTGTCACTTTCAGGCTAATGTGAGTACTTAGCTACCCAACAGATTTTGTGCTTCTCCAAATGTTACAATACAGCTCTTGATAGCATAAATATCTCAAAGAACACATTTAATATATTGCCATATTTTAATGCAGAAACAGAACAGAATGGAACTGTAGGTACAATTTTGGGAAAGTGACAACACAAGATGGGCAGATTTTTCATCCTTATCAATGCTGCAAGATCCACAGGGGGAAAAGGGACAGAAAAATGAGTGGTAGGCAGAGAGGAAAGACACTTTTGGTTTCACCAGCTATCATGTGGTTCCAACAAATGATATTACTCCAACATTAAAAAAAATGTTGACCATTTTTGTTGTGGGAGATGGAGTTACTTTGGATGCAGTGTTGACTCATTTTCAGCATAAAACCATTCATTCCGGGTGCACAAGCTGTGGCCCTACTTCACACAACTTATAATTGGCTTCAGCTCTCTCTCAGGTAGAAGAAATACTAGAAATACACACACACACACACACACACATTCTGGGATTTGTACTTTATTAAGGCCAAAGAGCTCTCTGGCTGAGAATTCTAAAAGCCCCTCCTTAAACTACAAACTCCTGAATTCCACAGGATGGTGAAGGTGGAATAGTAGCACTATAACAGGGTAATGCTGAAAGGTGCTAAGTTTCTGTTACATTCTTGTTAATGAATTGATAACATGTGGATATGACTACTGTTGAATTGATTCACAGCTGGTTGAGCTACTGTAGTGAACAAATACTCATTAATAGTTCTGTGTCAACTTAGAAAGATATCTTAACTGAGAGGTCACAGGGTTCAGTCCTAGGCTTTATGTTATTTAACATAATTGACTGGAGTAAGGGTTTAGAGAGGATGCTTAGGTCAGGCTGAATAAGATCTGGCAGTACTGATGCAACTGCTAAGGAATCTAATACAATCTTAGGCTGCATTAAGCAGAAGAATGTTTTCCAGACAATAAGAAACAATAGTTCTGCTGTATTAGGTTAATGAAGCCAAATTTTGAGCAAGATGTTCAGTTCTAGACAGCACATTTTATGAAGGACATTGATAAATTGACATGTGTCCAGAGAAGAGCAGGTAGGATGGTCAGAGGTCTGGAAACCAAAACTACAGAATAATGAAAATTTCTGCAGGGAACCCAATAAGAGTTAAGGTGGGGGTGGTGGCTTCATATTGGCAGGAAAATAATTAATTTTATAATTTTTAACTTGCAGGTAAGTTTTTACAAAACAATGAAACCACAATGCATTGCATTAAAACAGCCATCCCAATCACCAGTTAAAGCAGGAAGCACTTTGGCTACTATGAAAGCTATGGAAAAACGAGGCATGAATTACTGAAACAAAACTGAGTAAATTTCCCTTCCAATGCAGTGTTTAAACAAAGGGGAAAATATTTAAGATGCTAGTAACTGAACACCTAGCCATATATAAGATTTCCCAACACATGTGTCTCTCTGTTACACTATGTTAAAAGTCAAAACTGTAGAAATGTCTTAGAAAATACAAGACGACACACATAAAATTTCAAGAGAAAAAAAAATAAAACATGAATATCCACCAACATTGAGGTGTAGAAAATCTCTTGACACAAAACTAGTAGTTAGGGCTGTATAGTGAGATGGTCAAATTTGCCAATGACAAGTGATTTAGGACTGTGAGAACTGAGGACAGATAAAGTAAATAAAGCTGAGGACAGATAAAGTAAATATCTAGAGCACAGAGTGCCAGTGTGGTGTGGTGGATTAAATGTTGGACTAAGAATCTGGGAGGCAAGGATTCAGATCCCTGCTTAATCATGGAAACTTACTTGGTTACCTTGGGTGAATCACTCTCCTAGTAAATCTTCTCAAGAAACCCTGTGGTAGAGTCGCCATTCTTGATGTGAAGGCACAAAACAACAAACCCAGAGCACAGTGAAAGTGTGGAATTAACTGCCACGTAGATGCAGTGATGATTGCCTTAAAAGGGGACTGGACCAATCAGGATGGCCATATGCCATTTCCAGTATCGGAAGTGATATCTCGATGGGCCTTTCTGCCCTACACTGTTATAGTGCTATTATTTCACTTTCAACATCCTGTGGAATTCTGGGGTTTGTACTTTACTGAGGCCAAAGAGTTTTCTGGCTGAGAATTCTAAAGGCCCCTCCCCAAATTGTAAGTCCTAGGAAAGGCCCTTTGTATCATTTGCTGGAGAGCAGAAAGATGCAGTTGCGCTCATGTTCTGCTAGAGGGCCCCAGAGAGTTTGCTTGTTTGTGTTCCCTCCACTTTGTCTTCCAGGTAAGTCTGCTTAATAGAGCCATGTGATACATTTCTTTTAATCATCATACTTCTTCTCTTGCTAAAGCTAGATTCTCCATCATATTACTAAAGGCTTTGGGTAGCTTCCCCTCATTTCTTTGTTTCTTTTTAATTACAGTTCTATCTAGGTCCAGTTGAGTAACACCATTCCAGTCTCCCATTATGATAATATTCTGACCATCAACCTCTCTTACCTTTTCCAGTAGATTCTCACAAAAATAGCTTTTATTTTCAAGTGGGGCATATATACCAACTACTAAAACTGTCATATTTAATACTTTTACTTCAGCCCCTATATATCTTCCATGGGAGTCATTTAACACTTCATTCGCCTCGTATTTTGAATTTACATATAACACTACCCCTCTTTTCTTTTTGTCTATTCCTGATACAAATACATTTCCTAATTTTCATTTCTTTAGTACATAATTCCCCTTCCTTGTTAAATGCGTCTCTTGGATACAATATATATCTGCTTTCTGCTTTTCCAAATACCGGAATATTCTTTTCCTTTTTATGATTGAGTTTAGTCCCCTAATATTCCATGATATTAATTTGACCCTCATTATCCCAGTTCTGACTAGCAGATTTACTCACCTAACTCAGCTGTTTCTGATTCTATAGAAGTCTCTTCACCAGTATCCTCTTGTTCGCCTTCCTCTTGTACTTGTTCTTGTTCTGTTTCCTCCTGCTCTTCTTCACCTGATTCCCGTTGTAGCTGTTGTCTGACCTCTTTTAAACGGTCTTCGTCTTTCTCTATGGGAGATCTTGGACCTTCTCTTCCTTCAGTCCTTGATGCTCTCCGTCTCTTATCTTCCTTCTTCTCTCCAGCTCTTACATCTTTCTCATATCCTCTTTTCTTCTCTTCTTTAAGTCTTCTTAAAAATTCCTCTGCCTTATATGTCGTGTTTATCACCTGTCTTTTTTGGTTATGTGTAAATATCACTCCTTCAAACTTTCCCCAATTGTACAGAATTCCCTTCTTCTTCAGTTCATGAGTCAGGGAAGCATAGTCTCTCTGCTTCTTCAATATCTCAGATGGAACATCTTTGAAGATTTTTAACTCAGTATCTTCTATTATCAGTTTATTTGTATAACTTCGTTGGATTAGCAACTCCTTCACTCTCTCATGTACCAGATATACGACGATATCTCTTGGTACCTTTCTCCTTTGGGTGATCATCGAATTGATCCTAAAAATCCGGTCCACTTCTATGTCCATCTGCTCAGTTGGCCAGTCCAAAAATCTGGCCAATTCTGGTACGACTCTATTGTAAAGGTCCTCTCCTTCCACCTCCTCCAGACCTCAAATTTTAATACATTTTTCCCTGTATTTTATTTCTGATAATGTGTTCCGTCTGCCCACCTGCTCGACTACTCCTTCGAGGTCCCCTGTCCTTTTCTCCAAAATCTTCATTCTCTCCTGTACTTCTTCCACATTTTTGTTCGTGTTCCTCACCTCCTTTGTAACATTCTCTAATCTTCCTGTCAAACTTTCAATTTCCTTCTTAATTTATTTGACTTCTTTTTTTTATTTCTGCCATCAATTCTTTCATATCCGATCTCATGTCCAGTCTGATTTTCTTTATCTCTTCCAGAAGGAGTTTATATGGATCCATTTCTCCTGAAGCTCTTCTCTGTGAGAGAGTCTAGATTTGAGCTTGAGCTTGGGCTGTCTTCTTCCGTATCACTATCCCCTGCTCTAATTTCCTGAACCCACTACCTTCTTAATCAATATTTACTTGATTTACTTAATCAGTATTTACAATCAATTCCAGTCAATCAATCAATTAGTGAATCTAACCAGTGTTTCTAGATGAAACCTGATAACTTATCAATTTATCTAATATGAGATCACATGTGCACTATGTTATTTATTTGTTTGTTTGTTTGTTTATTGTCTATTTAATTATCTATTTATAATCTATTTAATTAATTATTTATTTACTATATACTTATTTATTTATATAAGCTATCTGATTAAATTAAATTTTTTATTTTAAATTCAGTTCTGGTCTACCACCCTCCTGAGTTCCTCGTTGATAAGCTAAATAAAATCTATAGCTTAACTTAAGTTAACTTAAATCAGATTGCTAAACACTTACTTCAAATTATCAGTCAGTCAATCTATGAACTCTCAAAGTATCAGTTTTTCACCAAAATTCTTAATCTATTTTATATACCCCTCTTAAACACCAAAAATAAAATTATTTATATAATTTAGATATCTCTATCTAAGCTTATCAGTCTTATCTCTATCTAGACTTATCCGTCTTATATACTTATTTACTTATATAACTTGTATATACTTGTACACTTATATCTTATATATACCTATGCACTTATATCTTATAATTACTTATATGTGCTTATTGTCGGATACTGTTCCTATGGAATTTGTACTGTTCCTGGTACTGTTCCTATAGAGTTTGTGCTGTAATTCGTACTTTGAACCAAGCAGAGCAATAAAAGTAAATCAGGAGTACAATAAATCAGAAAAAAAATGGAGTTCAGTAGAACTGCAGATCCACCAGATGGCACTGTAACACTGTCTGACACTGTGCCTTTCTTGATAGCTGTGCCTTTCTTAATACCAATTTCCCCTCTCACAGGGCACAGCTGTGGACATTAGAACATATAAACAATATATTAGAAAAAACTGTCTGCTGACCTTGAAGTGATCTACTCACAGGCTTAACTCCCAAGGACTTTTAATCACAAACGCAAATCTCAGGCCATTTCATACAAGAGTTCCCCTGCCCCAGTGCCACATCCATTATTAAACTTAAATCATGTCCCCAATTACAATTGAGGACCTATACAATCTAGCACTGAGGACCGTGATATTCTGTTACTCTTAAACAGCTGCTTAAGTAGGTTCTAAAACATATAACATATAGTATCTGCAAATGTCACATCGGATCCGAAGACTGCAGCCTTGTTTCTCCCATTCTCTCTCTCTCTCTCTCGTCGTATCTCTACCCGTCTGCCCTTCCAACTACAGTCGACTTTCCTTGCCACCGTCTCTTCCTTCTTTCAGCTCCTACAGTCCTTCTGTCCTTCCAAATCTCTCTCCTCCGTGCTTTCTTATTTGGAAGTTCCAAGTTTTAGTCCCAGCTCAATTAATCTCGCCGCCGCTGTCTCTTTCCCTTCACTGTCACACTTACAGTCCTTCTCTCTCTCTCACTTTCTCTTCCAGTCCCCTTCCTTCATCCAACCGCACCAAACGTCAGTGTCTTCAGATCCTTCTTCCAGCTTCTCCTTCTCTTATGATCTCAGATCTTTTTTATTGACTTAAATAACAACATTTACAAAGGTAAACAGCAACAGAGACAGCTTCAAAATCCCTTCAGACTGTTCGTTAAATTCAAGAAAACTAGAACATGTCCCAAAACAAGTCCTTTGGCGGTTTTGCGTACTTTAAATACTTTACTCCTTAAATCCTTAAATCCTTTAATACTTTAATTATTAGTCTCTACTTAGTTGTTCTTTATGCTTGCACTTTATGCCTTAACTTGACTCTGCTTATGTATGTCAGTTGTTTCGTCAAAGCAAATCAGTCCAGCGGTAATAATAATAAATCCTTAATCCGCGAACCCTGTCATTTCCTTTTAGTTCCGGGTGCCGTACACCAAGCTTCTTTAAAACTAGAACTCATCACTTCACCAACACCTCCAGATACTTGTCCTTATTTCTGGGTGTCCCTCCGAGAAGGAGCTTCCAACTTACTTGAGTTTCAGCAAGGTAGTGAACTTTAACTTACTTGTTTAGAGATCCCTCTATTTGTTTAGCGGCATAGCGCTTACCGCAATGCGATGGCTTCCCGGGGTTTGGTGACTCCTCGGCCCATCAGCTGTTCTCCTACCCCTCTCCTCATCTGGATTTTTCAGGGTGTTGAGTGCCGAAATCAGCCAGCTTGGAGCCCCGCAATCTCCCTTTCCCAAGGGAGAAATTTGCCCCGTTTCATTTCTGTTAAAACGGACAGACAATCCCCAGGAGCCAGTCACCGATCTCGCAGCTGTGCGAGGTGCGACTGTATGCTACACCATCTTGCCAACCCAACCATCATACTTCTTCTCTTGAGGCAGTAGGCCTTCCTCTTTTGCAGAATCTGGCAAAGGAAGAGGTGTCCATCCTAACAAATCTTAACAAAATCCAACAGCCTAAATCGCTAAAGCATTGTTTAAGCTTCACTGTTAATTGGAGAGTATAGTGAGCTAGGGTAATTTTTCTCACCAATCCCTGCGCTATTTTCTTTTCTTTTGGCGTCTCAGTCATATTGAGTTTTGTAGTCCACCTTAGAAAAAAAATCAAAGGGGATGAAAAGACTGCCTTAAAAGAACCAGTAACAAAAGGTGCTCCTTCGGTGATAATTTCCTTGCTATTCTCTGTAAATCCCACAGTGTGTCCCAAACTGATGTTTTTAATGAGTGAACTAGTGACAACTAATTAAACAATTTCAGCTATTGGTGTTGATGATAATGAATTAATTTACCAATTTCTAATGCTGAATTAACATTCAAGCACCAATGAGGACTAACAGCAGAGCTGTTCAGGGTGGTAAGGGATCTGACTCAGCTACCCACTCCCCTGAACTCGCTGTTAGAACCTAGTGTAGCTTGCTGTGATGCTTTGAATAATCATTTCGCAGATAAAATCTCTCAGATAAGAGCTGACTTGGATGCTGGTGTTATAGCAGAGGTTACAAATGGAGTTTCTGGCGACTCTGTGAACAGTATTATATTGGATCAGTTTTAGTCAGTGAGTATCGAGGACGTAGACAAGCTCCTTGGAATATAAGAAAGACAACTTGCCCTCTTGATCCCTGCCCTTCATGGCTGGTCGTCCAGGGAGAAGTTGCAATTAAGATCCATTTAAGATACATTATTATTGCATCCCTCAGGGAGGGCAATTTCCCAGCTTGTTTAAAAGAAGCGATTATATGGCCGCTTCTAAAAAAGCCCGCCCTAAATCCCCTGGATATGAATAATTATAGACCAGTCTCCCATCTCCCATTTTTAAGCAAGGTGATCGAGAGGGCTGTTGGTCTTCAGCTCCAAGCTGTCTTGGATGAAACAGATTGTCTAGATCCATTTCAAACTGGCGTCAGGGCAGGATATGGAGTTGAGACTGCCATGGTCGCCTTAGTGGATGATCTTCGCCTAGGTATCGACAGGGGAAGTGTGACCCTGCTGGTACTCTTGGACCTCTCAGAAGCTTTCGATACCATAGACCATGGTATCCTTCTGGAACGCCTGAGAGAGCTGGGGATCGGGGGCACTGCACTTATGTGGTTCCGGTCCTATCTCTCAGGTAGATACCAGATGGTGATGCTTGGGGACAGCTGCTCCTCGAAAAAGGAGCTTAAATTTGGTGTCCCTCAGGGCGCTGTCCTGTCCCCAATGCTATTTAACATCTAAATGAAACCGCTGGAAGAGATCATCAGGAGGCATGGAGCAAGATGCTATCAGTATGCTGATGACACCCAGATATATCTCTCCATGCCTCAGATAATAGCATCAACTAAGGGTGGCATCTCACCTCTGAACGAATGTCTTGAAGCAGTAATGGACTGGATGAGGAAAAAGAGACTGAAGCTGAATCCAGATAAGACGGAGGTACTCGCTGTTAAGGGCCCTAGCCCAGGTATGGAGGTTTGTCAACCTGTTCTAGACGGGGTCACACTTCCCCTGAAAGACTGTGTCCACAGCCTGGGGGTGCTCCTGGACTCGCCACTTCGGATGACAGCTCAAATAGATGCGGCGGCCAGGAGTGCCTGCTATCAGCTTTGGCTGATACGCCAGCTGCGCCCCTTCCTGGAGCTGGAACACCTAAAAACAGTGGTACATGCGCTGGTACTTTCACGGCTTGACTTCTACAATGCGCTCTACATAAGGCTACCCATGTGCTTAGTCCAGAAACTTCAATTAGTTCAGAATATGGCAACCAGGTTGGTCACTGGTAGACCTAAAATTGACCACATAACACTAATTCTGAAGTCGTTTCATTGGCTGCCTGTTAGTTTCCGGGCACAGTACAAGGTGTTGGTTATTACCTTTAAAGCCCTTTATGGTTTGGGGCCAGCCTACCTGCGGGATCGCCTTCTCCCATATAATCCGCCCCGCACACTAAAGTCCTCTGGGAGGAATTTACTGCAGCCAGTCAGAACTAGGGTGGCTGCAGTTACCCAGAGGACCTTCTCTTCTATCGCTCCCAAGTTATGGAATGGCCTGCCGGAGGAGACCCGTCATATTACCAGTCTTGACTGCTTTAAAAAAGCAGTCAAGACTGCTCTCTTCTGACTGGCCTTCCCAGACTAGTACTCCACCGCCTCCCACCAACTGTCTTGCTGTTCTTTTAATAGTCAGTTGATTGTTGTTAATTGTTAATTGTTGTGTGTTTTAGGGGGTTGGTTTTAGCTGGGTTGGTGGGTGGGGAGGATTGGGTATGTTTTTAATGTTTTTAATATATTTAATGTACTATTGTTGTTCGCCGCCTCAATCCATGGAGAGAGGCAGGATAGAAATAAATATTATTATTATTATTATTATTATTATTATTATTATTATTATTATTATTATTATTATTGGTGTAGCATCCTGCTAGTAATATACATGTGCATAAAGCTGCATTATGCATGAGAGAAAAATTATTCACCACAGTGCAATGGATGTATTCTACTGACAGCAGTGGAAGGAGAGTTGTGTGTACTGCATTGTTTAGGCCTCATTTGGAATACTGTGTCCTGTTCTGGGCACTTCAATTCAAGAAGGATGTCGGCAAGCTGGAACATGTCCAGAGGAGGGTGACCAAAATGGTGAAGGGTCTGGAAGCCATGCCCTATGAAGAATGGCTTAGGGAGCTGGGTATATTTAATCTGCAGAAAAGAAGGTTAAGAGGGGACAGTATAGCCATGTTTAAATATTTGAAGGGATGTCATGTTGAGGATCAAGCGGACTTGTTTTTAGCTGCTCCAGAGACTAGGACAAGGAGCAATGGATTCAAGCTGCAGGAAAGGAGATTCCACTTGAACCTCAGGAGGAACTTCCTGATGGTCAGAGCTGTCCACAGAGCTGTGGAATATGCAGCCTCGGAGTATGGTGAAGTCTCCTTCTTTGGAAGATTTTGAGCAGAGGCTAGACTGCCATCTGTCAGGAGTGCTTTGAGGGTGTTCCTGCATGGCAGGGGGTTGGACTGGATGGCCCCTAGGGTCTCTGCCAACTCTAGGATTCTATGATTCATACTGTGTGTTGCGCATTGTAGTTGTACATTTCACACTGCAGTTTGTGTGTAGCACAATGGAACCCAGTCATTGACATGTTTTGTACAATGTTGCTAAATTGTATAGTATATCTCCACATGGAGATATTTATGCTATACTTGGGGGGATATTGGATTCCAGCCAATATTTGCTAGCCATTTAGAAACAACAGAGACCGCAAAAAGGTCTCAAACCCATTTTTACAAACTACGCTACTGGCATGGAAAAAATGGCAACACATTCTTGTACCTTATCCATGTCCAACCAGACCTTTTCTCTTACATTCAAACTTCTATAGATGTGACAAATTTTCTCAGTATAGAGGCTGTTAGGACAAAGGGTTGTTTACTATTCATGATCTATTTCATAACTCTCAGCCAAAATCACAAGAAGAATTGATACAGATATTATCCCCCGTGACCCCTATATGGTTCCCCTTGTACCAAACACTTAATTTCATTGCCAGACTGACCCATACAGAGGAACAGGGGAACTTCCATGCACTTTGACCTTTTTTGAAAATATATGCATCTCAAAAGATGTGTCCCATCACAAATTGGTAAATGGCTAACTGATGGGACCTATGGCTGAGGTCTTAATAGTAAACCAGAGCCCTTTTTGCATGCCAGTCCTGTTGCAAAATGGCCTTGGGAGTGTTGCATGATTGCAAAGACCATTCCGCCTAATGTCCCAGCAATCGTGCAACACTCCCAAGGCCATTAGAGGGCGATCGCACATTATATTTTTGGCTCATTGCCAAAAATGATGCGTGATCACGCATCCCTCCTGTGCTCCACATGCAGTTACCTTGCGTGCGGAGACTCCGGAGGCTCAGCCATCGCGCTTCTTCTCCCAGCGCAGCCTAGGAAAGTACCCAGCTGCGCTGTGGAAGGAAGGGGCAGAGTACTCATGCTTCCTTCCAGCCAGCACGGAGCTGGTGTGGAGGGGAAGCAGAGGGAACGCGAGTGTCTCCTGGACAAGGCTTTTCGTGCGATCCCCATGCAACACCAGTAGCACCAGGTAGAGTGTAAAAAGAGCCGAGGCTGGAAAGCTGACCTTGGAGCTCAGATATCAGATATGAATTGGTTGAAAATGTAGACATCACTCCCATACAAATCCTGCCCGACTAAATTTAAAGAATGCACCCTCAAATTGATTGATAGGTGGTATCTTACACCTGTTCAACTGATTCACATCATGAAAACCAACTGTTGGAGGGGTTGTAGCTCCAAGGGCACCTACCTTCATATGTGGTCATTCTGCCCTGTTGTAACCCAATTTTAGTCTGAGGTTTTGAAAACCGTCAGTACTGTTACAAAGCAAACAGTTGATCCTAGTCCTATCCTTCAGTTGCTTTCAATATGTGACTCTCAGTGTAAATAGTTGAACTACGAGGACCTCATTAACTTTCTTCTCATAAATGCAAGATTGGAAATTGCTTCCAATTGGAAAATAGGTAATTTTTCCATTGAAAGTGGTAGAAAAGGATCTGAGACACATGGCTGATGGAAAAGCTTGCACACAATGAGAGAGTGATAAAAGGATTCATCACACAAGACAACTTTGAAGACAAATGGTTTCCTTTTATGGATTACATCAATTATGCACTTCATCACCACCAGAACCTCCACTAACATCCACCATTCAGGATTCTAGCTAAGTGTTTTCCTGGGAGTGAATTTTTGTTCTTGATATGTTTGACCTTTCCTTTCTACTCTTTTTTTGTTTTGTTTTTTGTTCTCAGGTTGTAAAAATTAAATTAAAAAAAAAAGAAACAAAGTTTTGTATGTATATTTGCCTTCAGGTATATGTATATCTGCTGTCTGTTTATGGTGACTCCATGAATTTCATGAGGTTTTCTTAGGCAAAGAATACTCAGAGGTGGTTTTGCCAGTTCCTTCATCAAGTATTGAATGTTGTTGGCAGTAATTCCTGGAAATATTGCTGTGCAAACCAGCTATGTGTGAAAAGTCTTGAATAAGAAGAACTAAGATACAAGCTGTAAAGGTCTACTGTTGAACACAAAAATACTATTGAAACTGGTGTTGTTATAATGGTTGTTATTAATCCAACTAGTTGGAGTCTTGTTGGTGCCTTATGCTAGTGGTCTGTTCCATTGATATCTCTCTTCCAAAAAAGAAAAGTGTCTTGACAGCTCTTGAACAGCTCAGGAGCTGATTAAGCAGCTTTCTTTCTTGACAGAGATGGCTTTTGCAGCAGTCCCACAACTGTCACAGCATCTGCAACCTTTTTTAGTCCTCTTGCAACACTTTTTCCTGTGCTGCTTCTATCTATATAGGCATAGATGCACAAACCGAAAGTACTGTGAACCCAGAATCACCCTACCAATATGGCCAGTGGCCTTTTCTGTTTATGTATGTTTTTTTTAAAAAAAAAATTTGGCTAAAGAAGCCAGTAAGCAATGGAAGCTTGCATCATGTAATTTGTGCTTTTTAGTTGGCCCAATAAAGGTATCACTGTTTTGTAGATTTTATTGTATTTTGCTGCATGGCCAATATGGCTGTTCTTGAGTTATTTTTCCTGGATTCAGTCACTGAAGGTTACCATTGAGGCTTGGGAAATCCAGTTGTTAAAGAATTTTGGCTGCCAGCACTCTCTTTAAGTCAGCCATTAGCAAGTGTATGTGCCAATACATTTATCCCACTTCTTAATGGGTCCTAATCCCTTCTGATTAGGAAGACAGAGATTTTAAGGATAAGAAGTTCCATGTATAATTGCCTATGTGCATATACACACCTATGAAAATAAGCATCGGCATCAGCAGAAAGAAAATATTTGACAAACATGAACTCTGAGTCTTAAAATATATGTTCAGCTTATACATCAGGAGGACAGATTGTGTTCTGAATAATACATTTCATGTGGCAAGAGTTCTAAATCAAAACTCAAAAATATGCCAATGAACACCACCCAGATTCAGGAGGTCTCTCTACAGGAAACAATACAATGGACCTAAATGATCCAGCATAGTCCCAAACATGTCAAAACCTTCTCCATGCCCTCTGTTTCATTGCCTTGGATTTTGCCTTTGATTCATTGTGATTCATTGTTCATTGACATGGGAACTCACTACTACACATGTGGTCTAACGTATGCAAATGAGAAGATGTGTAGTGTAAACTGGAAAGCAAAAGCAGAGTTTACATAGAGAGAATCTACAAATTGTTCTTCTGTTTCTAAGTCAATGAGAAGAAAGCCAATTCCACTCCTATCCTCACTCAAAATGCTTTCTGAGAAATTTTAACTCAGATCAGCTCAGGAAGGAAAAGAGTGATACAAATTCCAGGGTAGCATCACAGTCATTACTGGCAAACTTACAAACCAGTTGTTGCTGCCTGGAGCACCCTCACAGCAACAAAGTTATGCTACATAATTCTCCAGACCATCCAAGGTACCCAAGAAACTCTCAGAATACCTCTTTATGTCACCTCAGCAGTAAAATGCAGTAACAATAAATTAATAACCAATATTTCCTTGCCTTTTGGGGATACCTAAAGTCTTCTGCAGGAACCTAAACATCCTAAAGGGATGGGGTCACCATAAGTTAACAGGTGAATTGAAGAGACACAGCCGGTACACTAAGTCTCCTGCTTCAGTCGCCTGACTTCCTCTGCCCAGTGGTGAGACTGAGGCTCAGCAACTGCCTTTCACTTGAGAAAAAACAAATGAATGAACAACACATGGCAATTCTGAATGAGTGCCTTTTCCTGGCTAGTCTAGCACTTAGATATGAAAAAGAAATCAAAGATCCTTCTCATTTCAGCTACAGATGGATTTTTAAAATCATTTGGTTATTCCACTTATTTCCTCATTTTAAAAAAATCTCTTGTTTTGTGATGCACTCAGAAAAGGTTCATTTATTTCACTGTCTGTTAACAATGGCCCAGTGGAAAATTTTGAAGCAGAGTCTGTCAGCATTACAGCTTTTATAGTTACACATAGAGGAGAGTCTAAAGATGCACGTATCCATGTTGAACTTTAAGAAAAAAATCTTAGCAGCTTTCATCTCCAACAGGAGCTGTTCCTTTGTGCAGCTAATGGCTCTTGCTCACTATGGACAAAACCCCATAAAAACACTTTGATCACAATAGGGAGAACCCGTAGCAGATCACAGACTTCCTTTGTGGGTGGGGGACTCTCCTTCTTTGGAGGTCTTTGAAGAGAGATTGGATGGCTGTCTTTTGAGAGGGCTGTTCCCACATTGCAGGGGGTTGGACTGGATGGCTGCCTGTCTCTGAGATAGGATGATCTCTCTGTTATGATAATCCTCCACAGGAAGTGTGTAAATGCATAAGCTAATCATATTATTATTAAATTTTCTGAAAAGTCAAAGCTTAAGATAGGCTGTACAGAACTCACAGGTACAATGAGGTAAGTGGTTTCTTGGCTCTTGAGTACAGAGGGAGTCTGTGGACTTCATCACACAAGGCAGGGAAATTGTGATGTCATCTTTGGCTGAGACTTACTGCACGGTACCGCTCCTCTTCCATTGTTCTCTTAGTGGGAGACTATTTGGAAGGCGTTTCTTTTACAAACACACACACAAAAAAACTATTAATTATCTCCCTTGTAAAAGAAATGCTTTCAACATGGTCTTTAACTGGGGAAACAACAGAAGAGGAAGGAGATGATAAGTCCCAGCCCAAGATGCTATTGGTGTTGTTGTGTGCCTTCAAATTGTTTTCGACTTAGCTCAACCCTAAGGTATCATGGGATTTTCTGTGGCTGAGTGTGTGTGATGCACCCAAGGTCACCCAGTGGGTTTCCATGACTGAGCAAAGAGTTGAACCCTGGTTGCAGAACTCTCATGAAAGTGGAAAAAACACAAATTACTCCCCCCCCCACAGTCCTCCTCCCATTCCCTTCTGAGGATCTTCCCTTCCCTTTCTTTGCCACTTCTGCACCTGTACCAGAGGCAAGAGAGTGGGAGGGAGGAGCTCCAGAAAGGAGAAAGAAAGCTTGTGTGAGCCTTTCCCCTCCAATGCCTTGCCTTTTGCATCGGTGCAAGTTCTTAGTTCTGGGGTCAGAGGCAAGGAAATGGGAGGGGGGAGCTCTGGAGGGGAGAAGCACACATGCATGCCCCCCTCAATTTCCTTGCCTTTTGTCTAGGTACTTCTCTTCTTCCTTCTCCATGCCTGGCCAAAGGCAAGGGGGAGAATGCAGGGGCAGGGAGGCATGCATTTACCTCGTGAATAATCAAATTTGTGAAGGTAAAACCCGTGAATGTGGAAGGAAGACTTTACACCACACTAGCTCTCAAAGGTGCTACTATCCTTCTGTAATTTCAATTTACCTGCTTCAGCTGATAAAGCAATTTATCTTTGACCATCTCTATCTCAAGGGAAGATTACTTTTCTCTTTCCTTTTCCTATTCTACCCTCCTTCTTGTCAGTCTCTTAGTTTCTTTCACAGCCCATGACCAGGTTTTTGCAGTTTGAAAAAAAATGCACTCATAGGTGTGGGCATCTTGTGCTTAATACTGAGGTTTGTTGGGAGAATCTCTTTTCCCTTGATCCAGGAGCATATATTATTTTGTGTGGTTGTACGCAATGCAACATCCTGTAGCTTTGCATCAGGGGAAATCAGGGCATTTCTGGCTGCAGCAGATGTATAGATGACATTAGAATCACACCTCTGCACATGCTACCGATTTCAATGAATGCTCTATACATTACAGATAGAAAAGCTCCAAGGTCCCTTGCTTCTGGGGAATGGGGCTACAATGTGGCCACATTGTATACAGCAACACAAAAAGCGTGGCATTCCAGAAAGATTTGGATAGAAACATCTCCCTTCGTACCAGCAATCTGGCTTCTTGTGCAATACAGAAAAGAAACTGGAATTAATGCTGGTGAGTCTGTTGCAACAATACAATGAAGGGCTCTTTGTACCTTAGAAATGAAGGAATTTATTACAACATGTTACTCAGACAAAGTTCTATGTGATATACTGGTGGAATTATTGGAAGATAATCAATTTGTCACCTATTTGATAGTATTATTTGTGGTAACTGCCAAGATACTTTGTATTTATTTGATGATTTTAAATGTTTGTAATTGTTAAGTTGACAACATGATTTTATGTCAGCCGTGTAGACAATTTGTTACAGTTTCAAGCTGGTTTATTAGAGACTGTACTTCCATATATTTTATAATGTTATAGGTTGTTCTTGCCACATGCAATACTAATCTGTCACGACCTCAGATAAATGCAGTAAAGATTGACTTACAGTAGCAGAACTGCAGCAGAATGGGTTGACCAGAAGCAGTTGTTACACTGATTTCTGGGGGTCCCATGAGGATACCTAAGTGCGCTCCAAATTATACAAGCTGGGGAAATTAGTGAAAGAGCACAAGCTAGCAATACGAGAGGCAGGGCAACGGAGCAAGATCTTTTACCCAATGTCTATGGGGTCAGGGCGAGTCAAGGAGCAAACAGAAGTAAAATAATTGTTGTTTTTATTAAAATACAATCAAACAGTGTATGCAGCACACTCACACAGATAACTAGAGAAATAAAGGTTGGAGTGGGATAGAGGGATTTTTAAGAGGAGGTTGTTGGTATGGGTAATACTACACCTGTCCTGAAGCCCGGGAAGTTTGCAGCAGAAGTTCGTAGAGATGAAGTTTCTCAGTACATGGGACTGAGGGGAAGGCTCGCCAAGCAAAGCGGCAGCAAGGCGGGATGGAAGTCGGGAGCGATCCGAGGAAGCTCTCAAAGTCAGGGGTTCTTATAGGGGAAAATGTGGCTGTAGGCTAATCCATACTTGGGGAAAACAGTGAGTTTCAGGCTGGAGACAAAGCCTCCGAAAGGTCAGAATTTAGCATGATTGAGTTAAGTCCGAATTATCAATAGAGTAGCCAGTATGCAAACGCGGAGTGCTTGACAGTTGAGTATTCGTCTAATCAAGCTGCCTGCTCGGGGCAGGGAGTTCTTTGTAAGTAGCGTGCATACATAATGTGGTACTTGCCTTGAGGTCTCCTGAAGTGGCGGGATGGCTATTTCTGGCCTGTCTGTATTTGTGTGGAGTATTACAGCGATTAGTGGCCATGCCTGTCTGCGAGCTTGTCCAGCGGCCTTGCAGCATGTAGAGAGGAATAGGTAAAGAAGACCAAATTATTGATATCAAAGTGATATCTAATATCCCACAAATCTGGGCTAGCAACTGCAGTAACACAGTAATCCTTTGCCGACATAGTAATCCTGATAGGATGAGCAGTTACACAGGCTACAGGGTGGCCGGTGAGCAACAGCCTTAGGAACAATTGGGAACTGTTGGTTAGAACTTAGTCAGAACATGGGCGCTGAGTCATGGGACCTCCCAGTAGTCAGGACCAAAGTGCAAGTCAGGACTAACTTCCTGTCAGGTTCTGGGCTATGTAGTTTACTCAGGCCAAAGAGCTTTTTGGCTGAGAGTTCTAAAAGCCCCTCCCTAAACTGCAAACCCCAGGATTCCATTAGTTATTGAAAGTGGAATAAGAGCACTATAACGTTGTAGGAGAAAAATGGTCTAAAGGACAAACTGGGAGGCAGGAATAAGGAGTAAGTTAAAGGTGAAAAGAGGACCATGCTAAAGCTCAGAGAAACCTTGATGTTCATGTAAGGCTCAACTGGAATAGGAAGTTTTGTCCAACAGGATTCAATTCAATTCAATTCAATTCAATTCAACTTGGGTGAGAGGAGTTGGCCCAAGACCTAAGGATGTTTAATTGAAAGAATTGCTCTCTGTTGAGCAGTATTTCACCAAAACAGGCCACTATTAACAGATCCCTGGAGTAATTCCTCATAGAGTGTTATGGGTTCCAGGAACCAAAGTATAGAATGCAGACTTGCCTAGCTATTATGTTCCTTATATTTGATTATTTATTCCATTTATATCCTGCCTTTTCTGAAGCAAGTTTAAAATGATGTACATGTTATCACGGTTATGATATATCTGGTGAGAGCACTAGATATCCTTTTGATATCAAATAATTTGGCCTTTGCTTGACCTTTTTCTGCCACCCTACTCCACGTGTTTGCAGAGGTCCCCTGGACAAGCATGTAAGGGCGCAGCCGTTAATGGTTGTACATTCCAAAACTCCATTCAGGTAGGCAATTTAAGCCTCTCCGTTGCTTTAGGGAAAAACCTCCCTGCAAACCGGCTCTGCTCTGCTCGGATCAACACAAAGCCACACTGCCAAGAGCCAAGCCATTTCTTTATGTCAGGCTATTAACGAACTGGCCACGCTATTGTCTTAAGAGCTAAACCCCTGATGCAAATCTGACCTTTTCCAACTCCTTTGTCCAACTCCAAATTTCCTTTGTTCTCACCGAGCATAACATAGCCTGTAGGTAAACTCCACGCTATAAAAGGTCCCCTTTTCCAAGTCCTCCTCAGATTCCTTGGACTACTTTGGACTTCCATCCCACCTTGCTGCTGGTTTGTCTAAGGAGCTCCCCTCAGCCAGCCACACTGAGCTTTCTTCCCGGGAACCCCATCTTTCTCTCCAGGACTACAAGACCAGGTGTTGTATTCCCCATTCCCTGAGCTCTCTATTTCTGTTTCCAAGTTAGCTAGTGTGCGTGTTGTTTTATTTGCTGTTTATCTTCCAATAAAACTGTTATTTTGTTACTTTAAAACTTGCCTGCTTGCTCTTTGACCTGAAGCTGTAGACATTGAGTTAAAGATCCTTGCTAAAGTTACCCTGCCTCTCGTTTAGCCAAGAGAGTGCGCAAGCTAAATTCCCCCAACTTGTGTTTTGATGTGGTAACTTGGGTGCCCCTCCCGGGACCCCCAACATATAGGGTAACATACATAGCTCTCTTTATCTCCAGTTTTATTTTCGCAACAATCCTGTGAGACAGGTCAGACTGAGAAAGGGAGGAGTTCACCCAAGGTTACCTGGTTTGTTTCCTAATTAAACATGGACCTGAATCTGTATTTTCCAACTTCCAGTTTTAAATGCTGATCACCACATCACACTGGCTCTCTTCCTGTTTTCAAACTCTTTCTTCAGTCATGAGAAGCCAAAAGTACCTAGACAGTTGTGATGGCGGCAGTGGCAACAGCAGCTGCTGCTGCTAGTAGTTTTTGAGAGCTAGATTCCTCAGGAATCTGGATTCTGGCCTGATTCTATCATGCATGATGCAAGCAATGAAAACAAATATGCATGCCTTCAGCTATTGTTTCAGTCAGTACCTTGTTTAAATCAAATGTTGTTTCCCACCCACCCCCTTTTTTTCCATTTCAAACCTCATGTAGCATTTTTTCTGGCATCATAAATATGGCTTTCTTATTGGGAGCAGAAGAAGTGGGGGGGGGACTGACAGCAGTTTTCACTCTGTTTAAAAGCTGGCCTCATGATGAGCTAAAAATGTCTTTATTGGAAGAGAAAGTGAGTAGCCAATACCAGCTTTCAGCACACTTTCAGAGTAACCTTGTACAGAGTGCATTCCAATGATCTGATATAATCAAGAGCTTGTTTAATAGTGCCCAGGTTTGCCTCTACCCAATTGCAAATGGTAGGGTGTGTGAGAGAGTCTAAGGATCCGTGCATGTATCTGTCTGCTGTTCTGAGATCTGGCAATATAAGGATGGGTGGATGGATGGATAGATGGATGGATGGATGGATGGATCAAGAGCCAGGCTGAGAGTGAATAAACCTCCTTTGAATAAATCTTGCCAAGAAAACTCTATCAAAGGCCCTTTTCACATGCGGGCGGAGAAACGGGGGAAGCCACGATAAAATGGGGCTTACCTCACTCCGTCACAGCATGGAGCAGCGCGAGTTCGCTGCTCCACACTCGTCGGGCGTTCCGCAGCGTCCACAGTGTCGGGCAGTGCCCAAAATGGCGGCTTTCGACTGGCAGAGGCTCTCCGCCAATTGGAGAACCTCACCAGCCGGAAATCCCGCCCCTGCCCGATCTGCAGGCACACCCTTGCGTGCACCTGCAAATCCACACGGGCACTGCAACAGGGCTGAACGGGGCTGCACGCCCCGCACTTTTTGAAAACCATTTGAAAAGTGGTTTTCAAAAAGCACGCGGCGCCGGCACTTCCGGTTGCCCTAGCGTGGATTGGGGTGTGGAACTACACCACGTCAGAGGTCGCTCTACACCATTTTTTTAACCCGTGTGAAAAGGGCCATAGATTCACTATAAGCTGGACTGGAGGCACATAACAACTGATAATAAATAAAAATAAAAGAAACCTGTTTTTTATCCACGATAACAAAGCAAAATCCAAAATCTGCCGTTGGGAATTATTCAAGTTTTTCAGAATTGTCATTAGGCTAGGTGGTAACTCATAGCTATAACATCTGGTCAAATTTTTGGACTTTCCTATTTCTCCCCACCTGTCCCCACAAAACATTTTTTGTACCACTTAAAGTTAATGAAGAATTCTGATGAACTCCGAAACTCTTGTGAAATTTTAGTTGGTTCTATAAAATATTGCCCTTTTGTAGATTAGAGATAGTAAGTGAATTCATGGCAGAGAAAAAAAATGAAATGAGGATTTGCATCTAAGTTTCTTACTCGTTGTGGTGGACCATGAGGTTCCAGCTTAAGTGAACTATAAAAGCTACTGTAATTCCACTCTTGTCAACTGTGTCTTGTTGTTGTTGTTGCTGTTGTTATTGTTGTGCTTTTAATTTGTTTCTGACCTATGGTGACCCTATCACAGAGTTTTCTTGGCAGAATTTGTCTAGAATGGAGTTGCCTTTGCCTTCCTCTGAAGGTGAGAGAATGTGACTTGCCCAAGGTAACCCAGTGGATTTCCATGACCAAGCAGGCATTCAAACCCTGGTCTCCAGAATCCTAGTCCTGTGCTCAAACCTTTACGCAGCACTAGCTCTCCAGCTGTGTCTACTGCAGGGAAATGATTTTGACCAGCCCTGGAATTCCATAACAGTATGCAGCGTTAGGTATGGCTCTCAATTTTATTTCTTTGTACCAACATTTCTTCTTGCAAATTTCTCATGAAATGTTACTTTGAGCAAAACTAAGCAATAGTTCATTGTCACCATGCACAGCAAAGGGATTCATCACGATTTTCAGTAAAAAAACTTTTCTTTGCAGATATGCCTATCTTGATGTTACCTTATGGGTACTGACAGAGATAATCTCCTTTGGGCTTGGAGATCAAATAAATTGCATTCCTTTGTTTGCCTATAGGGCAAATCAAGTGCGAGGATTTATGAAAAGGTAAAGTCATTTCTACCTGAATTTTGAGCTGTTACCCCAAAACGTAGGTGCCACAAGGTCCACCCTGTGATGCCAGTACCTCATTGCAAAGGTGGGGAATTAATTAGCTCAAGGAGGAGGCTTGTGAGAGGGGGACAACTTAGCAAGATCTTGCTACCAGTGTCTGTGGGCACCCACAGGAAAGACTCAACTGACACAGTGACGTAGAGAAATCAAAATTGTGTTTTATTACAATAAATCCACACAAGCATACAATGATGCACACATACACATACTTGCACAAGAGCTAACTGAGAGAAAGGGAGGAAAATGTAATAGCTACTGTGAAGGATTTGGATGATATTTACTGGATCAGATGGGGAGCGGAGAGCAGGATCAGGTGGCTCGGGTACTGGACCCAAGGGCAGTTCTCAGACTAGGAATTGGATGGACAGAGTGACACTCAGAAGGTGAGAGGCAGTGAGTTGTGAGCCTGAAATCAGGGGTATATGTACCAGAAAAATGGCCTGTGGCGGGAAAGTTCCCGGGTGAGAAACAGCAGGGAACCTTTGTCCTAATAATGGTCTATTAGCCTGTTAATGTGCACAGTGTTTGAATGACAAGGAAAGGATGGTTAATCCAATCAAGGTGAGGAATGCAAAGATTGGAGTAATAAAAGGAAATGGAGTAAATCTGGTGGGCTTCTGGCTTGGTATAGACATCCTGCTTCTGCCTAAATCATCCGCAGGGCGTTGGTTATTGTGCCTGGCAAGCAACCTAATCTTACCTTGGGGATTTTAGGCTCACTGTCCTTTCTTTTGCATGTTTACCATCAGAACAATCCTTTGCCAGCTTTCACCTTCTGGTCCTTCACAGGCTTGAGTTTTGATATCGAGGCCAATTAATTCTGTTGCCAATTAAACATAGTGCCAATTGGGTATGGTACCCATCCAGACCTTACCAGTATCAGGGACCCTCAGGGGCCTTACAGAGCACAAAGAATGGTCTGAAGATGCCTAGTAAAGTTGCATCTCTGAAGTGAAGCTGCCTTAGGATTTGACTGTCAAAAGATAGCATGGGGAAATGACAAGCAACCAGAGTTTGGAATATTTATTTATTTATTTAACCAACCTTTCACCCTATATAGGATCCAGGGCAGCTCATAATATGAGTTAAAAACGAAATACACTTTTAAAAAATTGAGAATATAAAAGTGAAGAAACAATTATGCAAACATTCATATTAAAACACTAAGTTAAAACAAGTTTTTAAAGCCTGTTATTAGATAATAATAAAATATGAAAATAAAACATAATAAATTACAAAAATACTATATAACACATCCTAATTAAAAGGCATTCTGCTATAGACAGTAAACACTCAAAGGTTTGGATATAGAGAAAGTTCTTTGTCTTCTGGCAGAAAGAGAAGAGACCAGCCTAGCTTCCTATGGCAGGAAATCGCACAGTCTCACAGCATCCACCAAGTAAGTTCTCTGCTATGTCTTCAAAAAATGTGCGTGTGATGGTGGTGGAACTCAGAGAAAGCAAGATAGTATGATCATACTCAGGCGGAGGTTCATATGAGGAGATGCAATCTCTCAATTAGTCTAGCCCTAAACTATACAGGGCTGTATACATCATAATCAGCACTTTGCAATGAGCCTAGAAACTGTCAAGGTCCAGGGCATGGACAGTGAGAATTATCAGATGGGGCTGGGACAGGGAACAGGCACCAAGTTGGGAGGCCAGGGTCAGAGTCCAGCAAGAATCCAAAGTAATAGAGGCTTAACCTGGTATCAAGAGTCCAAGGGGTCAGAAGCAAGAAGCAGGTCCAGAAAACAGGCCAAAGGTCAGAGTCCAGCAAGAGTCAAAGCTAACAGAGATCTAACCTGCTGTCAGGAGTCCAAGGGACAAAACACAGGCCCAGAGGTCAGAAACCAGCAAGGCCAGGAACACTGAAGCATCAGAAGAGGCTATAGGCAGCACAGAAGACCATGTTGCTGTGGCCAAGGTGTTGCCCTGACTTCTGGGGGACACCTGTATTTGCTTCAAAAATACAAAGGCTGGGGAAATTAGTGGAGCATGTCTTAACAAAATGGAGGACAAGGCAGCAAGATCTTTTATCCTATGTCTACAGGATCAGATTGCACAAGAGAGAGAGAAGTCAAGTGTTCAGTTAAAAGTATTTATTTAGCAAAATTGGCAGAATTTCCTGACACTCACACAGAGCAGTCACTCACACAAGAACACAAGGACTACTGAGTTTGAAAGTCTCAAGAGCGGGAAGAGTTAAGGGAGAGAAAGCAGTTATACTGCACTTGATCTTCAGGACTTCAAGTTCAGGAAGAAGTGAAGATAGATAAGCAGACAAAGAAAAAAACTGATGGGAGCCTTAATACTAGGAGATGCTAGCCAAAGGTGGAAATTCTCCTGAGAAAGGGAGCAAGAGAGAGAGAGCGAACTCCAAAAGGGGACTCAACATGCCTGGGGGGGTCGGACTCTTTCAGGAAAAGGACAAATGGCTGAATCAGGCAGATGGGGTAAAAGATTTTTATAGCAGTGTGATTAGGGATCAGGAAGAGGATAGATATGAGGATGGTGCAATTATGGATTTGTTTGAAAGCTTCCTGTTTTCCTGAACCAGAGTTATCAACCAAAAAATCTTTCTCTGAATTTTCCAACAACTGGGTGTCAAATTAAGTTGGTAGCCAGTTTTTATGGCTTGGTTTTCCATAGGATATGCAAACCACAGGGGTTTTTGCTCTTCTCCAGAGATGCCTTTTGTTCTCCTTGCAAGAGCCATTAAGTTGAACTCAAACATGCTCTAGGATCATCTCTGACCTGGAGTCAAGGAGTCACCTGTCACCTCTGACCTGTTTTTCCAGTCAGTTTCTCTTCCACATGGCCTTATCCAGTCATTGTATATGATTTCTATTTTATACCAATTAAACATATTTGCCAATTCAGAACAGTGGAGTTACAAAGGCTGCAGAGAAATATCTGGCTCCTGGCTGCTTGAGCTACCCTGAGCAGATGGCTGTGCCTGAAGTACAGGGCAAGATTCTGCAAAGACTGTAGTCTTGCAGGCAGAATGCTGGAAAGACTCCATCAAGAACTCAGACCCTTACAGAAACAAACTGGTAGCCATTGAAGTTGTTTCAAAGTTGGGAATTATGTGTTCCATGTAACAGCCCCAGTCAGCAGTCTGTCTTCAGCATTTTGTACCTGCTGTGGTTTCCAAATAGTTTTCAAAGGCAGTCTCAGGAGGAAGCATGTGTCACCATGGATAGATCTAACTTCACAAGGAATAGGCACAACTGGCATACTAGCTTTAATTGTGCAAATAAGCTCTTGGCAACTTCCGAGACTCAAGGCTAAAGTCAAGATTACACCCAACCTGAACCTGAGATTTCATGAGGAATATAACGTCATCCAACATAGTCTGAACCCCTGTTCTTTGATTTGCCTTTTGATTGACCTTGTTTGGACTGAGCTTCACTTTGTTCACCCTCATCCAGTCCATTACTGGCAGCACACTGGTCTAGCACCAAGACAGCTTCCTTGGAATTCTGTGGAAAGAGATAGAGTTAGGTGTCATCAGAATACAGGTAATAGCTGACCCAAAAGTATGGGTAATCTCTCCCAGAAGTTTCATGTAGATGTTGAATAGCATAGGGGACAAAACTGAACCTTGGAAGACCCTGCAAACCAATGGCCATGGAATCAAATTCTGGTAGCACCACCTTCTGGTTTGCCCCTCCAGGAAAGAGTGCCCTCAAGTCCCACCCTAGAGGTGGCTCTGAAGGACTCCATTACCGATGGTATTGAAAGTTGCTGTGAGGACCAGTAGAACCAAAAGGGACACATTCTGTCTGTCTAATTTCGACCATAGGGCATCCTGGACTATGAACTATGTCCATTAGATCTGTATCAACCATAGTATAGCCAGCCAATTGTTAGGTAGTGGTTTAAATGTTAGACTATGGCCCTTTTTGCACCTTACTTTTTCGCAGCACTGGGGTGCGCGGATCGTGCGAGCAGCCTCTTGCGAGAGGCTCTCGTGTCCCCGCTGCTTCAGCTCCGCAGCCACTGCCTGCTAGCGAGCAGGCAGCGTGAGGGCTCCTCCTTTTCCTTCCACAGCACAGCCTGGGAAGTACGAGCACCATGGTTCTGGAGACTCCACATGCATGGTAAGTGCGCTCAGGGCCCTGGAGCTAGAAGCCGAAAATGAAATGGTGCGCAATTGGTGCCTGCCGGCCTTGGCAGCATCACACAATTGTGAGGACGTCATGTGGACAGCTCCTTGCAATTGCTCGATGCTCCAGAGGCCCTTTCGCATGGCGAATGCTGTGCAAAAAGGGCCTATGACTCTGGAGACCAGTATTTGAATCCTTGCTTGAAACCTAATGAGTAACCTTGGGCATGTCTCACTTTCTCAGTCGAAGAAGAAGGCAAGGGGGGGGGAATCCTCAGAACAAATCTTGCAAAGAAAATCCCATGATAGGTTTCCACTACAGTTAGCATAGGTCAGAAACGGCTTGAAGGCACACAACAGCAACCACCATAGCATATAAGGCAGTTTTGATCTAAGTGCTATTACCAAGAAAGCTTTGAGTAAAATCTTCACAACACCGTTGACTGATCTATATGCTGGTTTTTGGCTTAGAGTGTAAAAGGCCCCTGACCACTTGCTGGATAACACTGTTCTGAAAAAATGGTAACAGGGAAGAATAATTCCTTTGCTGCCACCATGACATGGGCTTTCCAATGAGCTCTAGACTGTATTCAGTTGGACTTGCTCCAAGTCTTCTGCCATCATTGCTCTAGTCTCTGTTTCACTTACTACATTATTGCCAGTAAACCAGGAGATTCAGTTGGCTCAACAATATGGGAGCGACTGAGCAGGAGTAATTGTATCCACTGCTCTGGGCATTTCTCCATTCCAGTGATCAGCAAGGTCTTCAGCGGAATAACCTGACAAGGCAACAGGAAATTCCCAAGAGTCATCTGGAAACCATATCCATATGCTTCCTGAGGCAGGCCATCTTAACTGTCCACACACACACACACACAAACACACACACACCTGGCAAGACACTGAGTCCCACTGAGTCTACTCTATCAGATCTGTCCATCCACACCTAGATCACCATCATCCCACCTAAAACATAAAACTGTGCATAGACTGTGGATGGCACCAATACTACTGGGGACTGGTTATTATGGAGGACATGAAGTCCTGAGCCACTCCCAACAGTGAGGTCTCATAGAATCATAGAAATTCAGAGTTGGAAGAGACCACACAGGCCATCCAGTCCAACCCCCTGCCATGCAGGAACACCTTCAAATCAATCCCGACAGATGGCCATCCAGCCTCTGCTTAAAAACCTCCAAGGAAGGAGACTCCACTACACTCCGAGGCAACAGATTCCATTGCCGGACAGCCCTGACTGTCAGGAAGTTCTTCCTGAGGTTCAGGTGGAATCTTCTTTCCTGCAGCTTGAATCCATTGCTCCTTGTCCTGGTCTCTCAACATAGATGTTGGAGTCCCCAGCAAAACAAGTTGGGGGAACCCAACGCCACTGCTGAGACTAGCTCAGCCAGCACATCTCATCTTAGCTGTTGGGCAGTGGGATGAGAGGTAATCAACAGAATCTTAGCTTCCAGTACACGCTCTCAAACCCAGCAGACTGCAGGACAGGTCAGGTGCAGAACAGGGCAGTTGGTCAGGGAGATGGAATCATTATAAACCACTGCAGTACTACAGCTCCCTTGACCTTACTGCACAGAGAACCCAGGCAGATGGAGCTAGAAGAAAATAACACACAGCCACACAGCCTTATTCAGCTAGGTCTCTGTAATATAGGCCAGGTCAGCCTGCTCATCCAGAATCAGGTTCTGCTTGAGTGTTGTTTTTTTCCATTTACTGACTTAGCATTGTGCAGTAGCATTTTCAGCCCAGGGTATCGAGTCTATTTAATGTTGGGAACAGTTCAGGGGTGACCAAGACTGTGTGGCTCTCCCCTCTCCCATGATGGCACTGCCTTATCACTCCATTATCTCTTTACCCATTATCGTTTCAATGGCAGATCCTTGGTTTACTTCCCTTCCCCTGCTATCTGAATAACACATTTTATATTTATTTTATTTATAATTATTTTATTTTGTTCTAAAAGGCCGCTCTTTCATAAATGTACAAGCCTCTTCCTTCTCCTTCCCTGTCAGCAGGGGGACTGCCCCTCACATACCATCTCGAAAGTAGCTCCTCCAAAGAGGCACCACCTGTTGGAAGTGATTGTGCTCATTCAAGCAGCCAGCTTTTATCCTCTTACTAGGAGGAGAAAAGTGGTACTTTCTGGTTTATTCAGTACCTGAGAGGACCTGGTCTTGAAAGGAGTGGTATGTCAGGTACCTGCCCATGGGGGAAAGCGATGGTAGCAGGCAAGCAGGCCATAGCCCAAGCAAGCAGGCAACAGCAAAGCTTCTCTCCTCTCTGACATGATCCTCTCAGAAAGACAGCTTTTATCACCTAGGGGGAAGGGGATAAAAGGTAATTTGATGATCATTACTTTTTCAAAAATTACTTATTAATATTATTTGTTAGTTATTATTCCACAAGTAATGTATTACAATGCATTCATGACATTTAGTTTCTAGTTGTTGTTGTGTGCCAAGTCATTTCCAACTTATGGTGACCCTAAGATGATCCTGTCACAGGGTTTTATGAAGCTGAAAATGTGTAATGCACCCAAGGCCACCAAATGGGTTTCCATGGCCAAAAGAGGACTTGAACCCTGGTCTCCAGGGTTGTAGTCCAACACTCAAACTACTACACTACATTGGCTTTCAGTTTTTAGTTACCTTTCTATTTAAAAAAACAACAAATGCAAACACCATAATTAGGAATGCAATACATTATCCCGCAAAAGCAATGTTTTGCACTAAAAAGTGCAAATGTTTTACCCCAAGAAGTAATGTCACATCATTAAAAAAAAAATCCAAGTTATTATTCCTTCTTTACCCTGAAAAAAGTAAAGCAAAGGAAAAGTAAAGGAACATCATTACTTGTAATCCATTACTTCCACATTCTATACAACTGCTCTCCAAAGAGTACAACTGTTTAAGAACAGATTAAAGAATTATCTTTCATAGTCAACTAGGTTAGTACAAAATGCAGTTGCACATGTGTGTGTATATTGTGTGGGAAGGAAGCTGTAAAAGATGATGCAAAGATTCTGAAGGAATTTGCTAAAGATGATTGCTACAGTAGTGAAGTATGCCATATAAAATGATATATTATTGTTATGAGAGGTTATTGCTGGATGTTTAGTAAAGTTAGTTTTCAGTTTAATTCCTCTGCAAGAATGGAAAACCGGCAGTAGAAGGGGAGTAATGCTTTGAAATGCTTCCTTATGTACACTCAAGAGAGAGTGCTATGCTAATTTTTTCCCTTTATGAATAAATTTACTGCACACAAATAGAGTGGATTTTTGGCTGCAGTCAAGGATCCCAGAAATCAGTTGTTTGAACTGAAAGGCAACTGTAGGTCCAGCAGACAGAAAAACATGCTCTGTTGACCAGGTAACAAGAGAAAAGGCAATTCTTCTTTTGTGGTCTCTTTGACTTACACATATGAGTCTGTGCCTATGTTGAGATGTTCAGAAATTTCTAGTGCTGTTTTGATAGTAACCCCTCCCCCTGACCCATATGTATATAAGCTATGTGTTCTCGCCAGAGCCCAATTCCCTTTCATCTGCCATGGCAGGAGGATTGTTTGGATTTTCAGCATTTTAGCATTTTGTCATTTTGTCTTCTCTGGGAGCTTATGGCCCTGAAGGCTCTCTTCAAGAAGTGTCTAGGCTGTGCGTAGCACCTGTTTCTGATCAGCTGTGCATATTGTCTCCTCTTCTTGAGTCATTTTTGACTCATAGCCATTATGCCAGATCTTTATATAGCAAGCAAGGTGTAACAGAGCTTCCCATCTTAAATCTCTTTAGTAGGAATGGGCCTGCCAGATTGTGGCTCCTGCAGCCCAGAATAAGCTGCTTCATATGGCTTTCATGGCTATTTGCTCATACCCATGTTTAGCCATGGAGCCCCAGTGGCAGCATTCAGTGAGCCAGATTTCTTTGGACCCTCTTTAAGCCTCTTCTGAGGACAAATTAACACCATTGGCTGCAACACCCAAAGTGTCCCTTTCTGGGACTGTTTCTAGAGAAACAAATACATTTCCTCTTTGGTTTTGGTGGAGCCTGAGAAGAAGGACAAAGACCAGCCACTGGTCCTCACCACCAAAGACGTGGCTGCATCACACCTTTTACTCAAGAGCCACATCCATCCTCATCTTGTGTTCTCACCTCTCCTGTGTCTCCTTATCACTCCTCTGGCCTCAGTCGTGTAGAGATATGAGGGCGATTCACCCCAAGTGGCAATGTTTTGGGGTGTCCTGGCCCGTATCCATGCCCCTGCACACCCTGGCCATGCTCCCATGCATCACAGCCATGCCCCTGCACACAGAGGCCACGCCCCTCACACCATAGCCCCACTCCCCCATTCACAGACTCCAAGCTCTGCCACTCTCTGGCCTGATTCTGGAGACAATCATTGGGCAGTCTGACAAGGTTCAAATACAAGATCCTACTCAGAAGAGGAGATTCTAGACAAATTGGTGAGCCTTCTTCTGATATAGCTAGAGGGAAAAATCAGTTCCATCCCCAATAACAAGGATGTCTGTTGGAACCATCACTTTTTAATTTACCCCTGAAGGACATAATTCCAGCATTGTAAAGCCCAGAATTTTATCTACCTTCACCAGAGTGAAAACAGGTTTCTGTTCTTTCATATGTTGATGATACGGTTTTAATTTCACTGCTTTCTAAGCTCAGCATATTTTATTCTAAAGAAAAGTTGGACATTAACTATACTAAAACAAAGGTGATGTTATTTCGAAAAAGCTATTCTCAGTTTTGATGATCTGTCAGAGTTCCTCAGATTGAACAATACTGGGAATTTAAGTACCTTTGCATTCATCTTATTGATAACCTCTCCTGGTAGTAGCTTTATTGCGGGGATCATTTGCATTCTTTTTTCTATTATTGGGACAGATACCCAATATATTTGCATGATCCCCATCCCTATGGGTGAGACCAATAATATGATTACCGTGCAACTCACAAGGACCACTATAGAGATCAGCGCACACCTTGCCTCAACTGATTACTTGTGAGGTCTTGTACCTCAAAATCAGATGCCTTGTAACCTCTCAGGCTTCCACTGCCTTCTTCATGAGCTCCAGTACAGTCTCCTCAGCCAATTTGGAAACCTTCTGCCCAACCTCTGATTCAACTGATCCAGATCATTCCAGCTTCAGCATAGCCTTTCTTATCTCAACACTGACAAAAGTCAGTTCTGCTTAACTCCTTGTTACAGTCTCCTAGAGAGGTCAATAGGGACACTTCCACTTCAGCATCCTGTAGTGGTTGATATAGACTCCTCCACAGAGTCATCATCAAAGAAGAAATTAGGTCATTTATCACTAGAGGATCCTTCTGCTACCTCCCGCAATCTGCTGATGGGAGAGCAAAATTTTGTTTTCCTTTTGATGATCTGAGCACGTTTGCACAAGAGGTCTCCAAAATGGCTGGGGTCCTAAATCTTCAAGAAATCCAGCTACCCCTTGAGCACCCACTTTAAGAGAATGAAGCCTCAAAATACTCCTCTGGCAGCTATGCCTATGCTTCCAGTACTTTGGAAGGTGGCACACTACTCCTGGCAGCCTCTGGCCTTGGTTCCTTCCACTTAAAAGGAGGATTAAAAATCTATGCTGAGTGCAAGAAAAGACTGTGCCATACTTTTTAAACACTCTCACTCAAATATAATTATCACCAGACTTCTCTAGCTGATAAAGAGGGCCATAAGATCAACACCATGGCCCATAAGATGTATTCTATGGCAGCTCTGTCCCTCAAAGTAGCAAATTATCAGGTATGTACAGGGGTCTACCAGCAGTTCCTCTGACAAGAGGTTGATCCCCTCATGGAATGCCGGTCAGGCAATGATAAATAAGTGGCGTTGCTCTTCCACTCTGAAGCTTATTAATTGGTAGCTCAACAGATTATCACAGCAAAACATGTGGTACTGCCATTGCTCTTCACATTCATGCATGGTTATGGTCTGCAGGTCTAACCCATGATGCAGAGTCCATGACTGAGGACCTTCCATTGGACAAGCAAGGTGATTCCATTCTTCCACAAATGAGAAGTTAGAGTACAATCAGAAAATGAGATTGACAGCTAAGATATATGGGCTCCAGTCCCAGCCTGGACAAAAAATCGAGACTAAGCCATACTGTTCAAGCCATTCCAACTTAAAACAGTCTCAAGTTCTTGACCTCCACAAAATTCCAGAACTCCCTTTCAAGGTTCTTGCCCTTCTTAACTTTCAGACAGTCAGTCAAAGCTTTGCTCCTCCACCAAGAAATCACCACATGACTCCAAATGTTGTTTTTGACTCCCCCCTTCAACAAGCAGCTATCAACCTCACTCTTCCATTTCACAACTGGTTAGTGCCCTTCTTCCATAGATGAGAAACTATCACTACAGGTACATGAGTCCTCTGTATAATTCAATGAAGGTATTCGATAGAGTTCTGAGAACTTCCCCTAGTGGGAACTTTCTGATACCTGCAGCTTCACACCTAGTTGACCAGAAAATCACAATTTTCTTACCTAATGATGCAATTGTGTGATATGATCCATCCCTGAGATCCCTTGGGTTCTATTTGAGGTGCTTCATGATCCCAAAATGGGACAGAGGCTTGCGCCCAGTCTTGGATCTCAAGTAAGTCAGTTCCTGGATTCCCTGGAAACAGTTTGGAATGGTTACCCTGTCAAATATCTTTCCTCTCCTCTGCAAAGGAGAATGATTCACCTCGATAGACTTATGGGACACATACTTACATATTGACAGGAGATGATTTACAGCACCAGCACAGAATCCTCCCTGGAACCGCTACACTCTAGATAAAAAGTGTCCCAGAGGCAAGCATAAACATAGCAGAGCTTCAAAACAGCAACAAGCGTGTGCAGCAGAGTACAACTACAGCATCAGCTCTGACCCCTCTACCCACTGGTTAGTAAACTTACGGACACAGAGTTTGTCATCCAAAATACCTGGAGGCTTTAATCTTCACAGTTGCAGTATATACATCTATACACAGGATACGGAGATCCACAGGCAGAGATTCAGCATCAGAATACAGATGCAGAGTCAGAGATTCAGGATGTAGAGTGACGGAGTCAGAGAGTCGGAGTTTTAGGATCAGAGAGGCAGGTTCAGAAAGTCAGAGAGAGAGCAAGTATTCCCGCTTCTCTTTTATAGTCACCTGCTTCCATGTCATCACTCAGGTCTATTTGCATGATGCAACCTCTTGTCATGATTTCACTATCATGACTCAGCCCTTTACTCCATGTCCCCTAGGGAATGAGTCATACTTTGCCCAGTCATTCCCCAGGTGTCCCATGACATGCTCATCAAATGTATTTTCAACTGGGGCAAATGTCACCGCATTTATAATCCAACACATATCACTGTCCATCCTTCTAGCAAGCACTTCTGATTCTATATTGGGCTGGAGAATTACCAAATTTGCATCCTCTCATTCAGTCTTGATACAGCTTTGGTTCAACTTGGATAAAGTTCAAAGGAGTCTCAGTTCTCCCATGTTTGGATAGCTAACAGTCTCTGCTTCTTTCCATCAGGCTTCTCAGGGTATCCAAGATGTCTACCTCACAATATCCTTTCTTTGAGACCTGCTCTTCATAATAAATTTGAGGAAATCCTCTTTATGTCCATCCCATCATATCCAGTTCAAAGAGAAAATGTTGTACTCTCTAAAGTACAGAGAATTTCTATCCCAGGACAGAGAGTTCACCCCCAAAGCCTCAGTACAAAATCTATTATGGAATTGATGAGTCAAAGCCAAGTCCTTTAAAGTTCTGTTCACCTTTATGGGGGCAACTACTGTAGTTGTTCCTTTAGCCTGACTCTGGAGGAGGCCTCTGCAGAAGTTGTTTATGAGTCACTTCATTCTTGAATAGCACAATTCTGCCATGTTCCTGTTGGTACCTCACTTAGTTCTTCAAATGCTCCACTGCTGGACTAACTTCTCCAACATCATGCCCCATGTCTTTCACTTATCCTATCCATGTCTGACCACATGTCTGATATGGAGAAGCAGTGTCACATCAACATCCTCAAACTGCTTGCCATGTGGAAAGATATTTGCGTATCCCAGAGATTGCTTCAACATGGGACCATTTAAATGTCTACAGGCAACAAAATAGTAGCCTCCTACTTCAGCAAGTAAGGAGGCAGACATTCTTGCACCGTCCTTCAGCTTACTCTTCCAGTCTTGGTGCATAGGCAGGGGAGCAGTCCTCCTAGCGAAGCCTCTCCCAGGCATTGACAGTGTCCTCACTGACAGTCTCAGCAGGATGAGTGAAAAATGGACTTAGCCCTCCTCTGCTGAGTCTTCCACCATTGGGGAACACTTGAAGTAGACCTCTTTGCACCCTCTTGGCCAGCACACTCAAATATAAAGGTTTTCTTGAGGGGTTACATATACATTCATCTATCCAGATGAAGACAGGTACTGATGAGGAGCATGTAATTGGTTCTCATTAGGCTTGTGGTGTCCTTTCAAGCCTGTGGCCTCTATCTGCTCTCCTGGAAGATAGCTTTGCTTGTCACCATCACATCTGCTCATAGAGCCAGTGAATTGGCAGCGCTTAGGACAGGATGCAGCTTTTCCTGTGGACAAGGTGGTTGATTCCACAGATATCTCTTTGCTTCCTAAGGTGGTTTCTGCTTTCCATCTTAACCAACTGCTGGTGCTTCCCACCTTCACACAATCCTCATCTTCCACTCTCCAACTCACCCTTCATATCACAGATATTAGATGGGCTCTCTTGTTTTATGTCCCTAGGACAACGCAATTTAGGAAGTCTCCTCAGCTGTTTTATTGGCTATGGCATGCTTAAGAAAGGAAAGATAGTCTTGTCACAATATCTCTCTCACTGGGTGGCAAACACTACCCACCTCTCCTATTCCTTTGTTGGAAAGCCTCTTTCATGAGGTGTTAAAGTTCACTTGACTTGGGCAATAGCCATCTTGTTGGCATGTCTCAGAGGAATTCCTCTTCCAGAGCTCTGCCAAGCACTTACATGTTCATAACCATCTATATTCCTGTCTGATAACAGACTGGATGCTCAGTTCCAAGCCAGTGCCATATTTGATAGGGTGATTCTGTCATCAGACATAAAAGGAAATGGAAATAAAGGAAATGCATAAGGAAATAATGTTGAAAGGAAAGGAAAACTGCATACTGAAAAGCACACATATTTCCATGGGTATTTGTGCCCCCAGTCCTTGTAATCAAATGTAAAACAAGCATAGGGAGAAGATGACTATGGCATTTAGAGAAATGCAGGGAAATTGAGATTGACGGTCTGGATGCATAGCGCCTGTCATAGTGGATGTGCATTGTGCATTGAAATAGTGTATGGTAGGCAGTGTAGGGGAATGCTAGAGTTTAATTTAGTTAGTATTGAGTGTTAATTATTGATTACAACAATATATCAGTTTGAAGCTTGCTTGTGTATTCCAGTGTATTGCACGGTTAATTGCTTTGTTGTCTGTTGCTATAATATATCCAGTGAGGGAACAGCAGATCAGAGCAGGCAAAAACAGAATTATCAAAAGATGATTTGGGAACCAAAGGAGCAGGAAATACATTCCTGCCCCAAGATGGAAGAAGGGTAAACAACTGCAAGTATGGGAGATGTCTGAGGATATGGGGTGATGTTAAATTTATAATCCTCTCCAGTCACAGCTTTGTGCACCTAAAATCTGTATGTATCAGTATAAAACCTGTGAACTCCATGTATGCTTTAGTCTCAACAAGTTTGGAAAAAGTTTGCTGTGTTTCCCTACTACAAAACATTATTGGAGGAATTATTAGACCCCTTGCAAACAGTAATAAATGATATATTAAGAACAGGACTAATTCTAGATTCATGGAAAGAAACTAATATTATTTTTATTCCAAGGGAAGGATAAGACTTGACTTCATAAAAGAGCTACAGACTAATTTCCTTGCTGAATAATGACTATAAGATCTTCACTTTGGTTTTGGGTGAAAGACTGAAGACTTTATTAAACTGGCAGTCTCTTCACTTTGGCACTTTCCTTCTTCTCCAGGAAATGACATTTTTGGGACAACACCATTTCCTGGAAAAGAAAATAAGTGGCAGATTGAAGAAAACTGGTGAAGGGTGGTTTCTGCAACAGCAAAAAGAGGGAGTTCAAAGCCTGCCCAAGTCAAGCCAAGTAGTAGCACATGATTACTGAATAAATAGTGTCCTGGAGGAGGAAGGCCAGCAGGGAGGGAACCTTCCCAGCATGGAGACATCACAGATTTACAAGTGCAGTCTGGGAAAAGGGAAGAGAGAAAAATCAACCAAGTGAGCATTGGCATGATGGCTCCCAGTTCTGCCACATCAGATTCTCTTCTTTCTTGCCTAAGTAGCTCAAGTGCATGTGTAAAAAAACCTTCAGTCTATACACACACATACACACACACACACACACACACACAGTCAAATCATCAGCACAGTTGGCTCAACATTCTCCACAAAGGGGGGAGCTGTGGAAAGTGGATATATGTGTATACTTGTTCTTTTTTTGTATCTTGGTGGCCTAGGGTTACCAGGTGTCCCTTATAATAGGTTGTTGTTGCTGCTGCTGCTGTTGTTGTTGTTGTGTATATTCAAATCATTTCTGACTTATGGCAACCGTATGGTGCACCTATCATGGGGTTTTCTGGGGCTGAGCATGTGTGACTTGTCCAAGATCACCCAGCAGCTTCCCAGGTATACCACAATTGAAGTGTTTGGTTCTCAGGCTTTACTTCTATAAGAGAAAATGGAGGGCAGCTTGCAGCTGTCCGCCACAGATTGCTTAGTGGCCCTCCAGTAGGAAAGGGCTGTCGTAGGACTACAACTGCCAGAATTACCCCAGCCAGATTAGCTCCCCTGCCATTGGTCTCAAAATGTAACTTTCCTGAGTTCTTTGTGCTAGTGTAATCTCAAAGGTGGAGCCAGATCTTTGTAAAACCAAGAATTCCTATTGCAACAAGAACATCTTGGGATGATGGTGTGTGAGGAGAGGTGGAGAAAATAGCTTGAAGCTGGAGGTGGGGGGAGATCTGTTCCAAACAAGGCACAGAAAAAAACCTAGCAGTGGAAATACAGACAACTAAACAAAAAGGAAATTAAGGGGAAATGGGTAGTAAGTAATGATGGACCCATGGCCTTTGCAGTGCCAATGATTACAGCTATTATGTCCTTAAATATGCACACTTAATATGTGTGCGATGTCTTAATTCTATGAATGAAGTCCTTAGTGTCATTCTTAGAGTCAATCAAGGCTGTGCTATTCTGAGCTCTCTGACATCAAAACAGTTACACCAACCAAATCTCTGCACTAGTTTATTCAGGAAGGGCTCAAAATCTGGGCAAAAGGGTGTCCTTTCCTGGTACTTCTTGAGAATACTGTCATCTCTCAACTGAAATGCTATATGCAATACATTACCTGCAAGCAAAACCAGTGGCTGTTTTTGTTACAGGAAAGCCCTTTGCAGTGTAGCAGAATAAACCCTGAAAATGTCTTTAAATTGAAAGAGGGGGCTTCCAGTGAGAATTAAATTTTAAAAAACACAGGCATATCAAAATGATATCGTTTATGCATATTTAAAGAAACTACATCTTCTAAAGGTGTCCAGTTTAAATTCATGAAAGGGCAAGAGGGAATGCACGCTGCCTCCTTAGCGCACTACGTGTCATGTGCATTCTCAGAGTGTTGGAAATCCTATGCAATTGAAAAGGTGACTTTCAGACTTAGCTGATGTGTCAGGTGGAGAGGTTTATGAGTCCATTCACTGTCATGAAGGGGATGGGAACAGATACTTCTGTGCATTTCTAGTTCGTACTTAACAATAATTGAATATACAAATAGGGTTCCAAAACAAAATGAAATATGGTGTGGCTCTCGAGCTGTTGCTGCACTGGAGTTCCCATTGGCTTCGTTGGCATGTCTGCTCCAGAATTTCTACTCTTCACCTTCAGTATTGTCTCTATCCTTAGTCCCATCTCTATCTCTCTCTCTATACTACAGTGCCTAGCTCAGATTCTCCCTCACTGGAAAAATTTAAAGAAGGTCCAACTGGTTCCAATATACTAGAAATCAGGTGGCATCTCATCCTTCCCATTGTCCATCATCTTCACCTGATCATTCTTCATATCAGACCTCACCCCAGATAATCTTAAGGGGATCTCTACTGCTTCTGCCTCTATTACCAAAGTCTGTGTTTCACTTCAGCTGCTTCTCCCTGTCCAATTCAAGGAAATCATTGTCCTGGAGAAAAATTGAAGTTCTTCTTCATGTCATTACCATGTTAGAGATGATCAGAAAGCAACAAATGGTTTTCAGTTTTCAGTAAAAGGTATGGTAGAACCACATCCTTCTTCAAGCTCCTGACAGCTTGGACAGCTTGGCTTTCCACCAGATTAAAACATGTATTTGTTAGTGGCTAGACTATAATTGTGTGCCCTGGTTTGAACATGTATTTGCAATCAGCCCTAAGTACTTACATGCCTACTCCTGTTTATGCCTGAGCAGCAAAGGAGGAGAAGGGGGTGTGGGCTCACTTTTCTTTAGCATAGCTGAATTAAATGCTACAAGCAGTATATGGTATTCACTGTGTTGCTGGGACAAATGGGGTATCAGTCAGGAGCCTTGGTTGATCTCAATGGAACGGATTCTTTCCAAATAATATTTTGGAAGTTTAGGTTCCCATCTTGGTAAACATTTAAGCTGGCCAGTCACATCACTTCAGATATCCTGACCCACCCTAGCTGCCCCCACCTTATCCTTATTACTGCTAACTATGGACTACTGTTAGCCACTGGCACATTGGCTATCCCTTTAAGGATTTTGGCCATTCTCACAGCAAGTGGTTTCATTTGTAATTGGACTCTGGTTTTACTTCTGTATACTAATAATTCTGAAAGTCTGTTTCCTCTAACATACTCTTGGGTAGCATTGACCTCATTAAGCAGGATTTATTTTAAGAAGGGATGTGTGTGATGGATTATACTCCATCACTGGAAAGCCATCCTGAATAACAGATACTGCTTGGCAGCCTGAGATGCGTGGAGAAGATGGCCAATTAATAACAGGGGGAGGAAAGAAGGCAGAACTACTCAACACCTTCTTTGCCTCAGTTTTCTCCCAAAAGGATAGAAGTACTCAACCTGGGGGATGGGGGGCAGGTGAGGAAGCGAGGGAAATGCGGCACAGAATAAGTAGAGAAGTAGTACAGGAATATTTGGCTAAACTAAATGAATTCAAGTCTCCAGGGCCACATGAATTACATCCAAGGATATTAAAAGAACTGGCAGAAGTCATTTCTGAACCACCTACAATAATCTTGGAGAACAGGAGAAATCCCAGCAGACTGGAGGAGGGCAAATGTCATCCCCATCTTCAAGAAGGGGGAAAAAGAGGACCCAAATAATTATCTCCCAGTCAGCCTGGCATCAATACCAGAAAAAATCCTAGAGCAGATCATTAAACAGTCAGCTTGTAATTACTTAGAAAGCAATGCCATAATCACTAAATGTCAACATGGATTTATCAAAAATAAGTCATGCCAGACTAATCTTATCTCTTTTTATGGTAGGGTTACAAGCTTGATAGATGAAGAGAATGCTGTAGACGTAGCATATCTTGACTTCAGTAAGGCCTTTGACAAAGTTCCCCATGACATTCTTGCAAAGAAACTAGTAAAATGCAGGCTAGACAGGGCTGCTATTAGGTGGATTTGTAATTGGTTGACTGACCGAACCCAAAGAGCACTCACCAATGGCTACTTTTCATCCTGGAGAGAAATGACTAGTGGAGTGCCACAGGGTTCTGTTCTGGTCCCAGTGCTGTTCAACTTCTTCACCAATGACTTGGATGAAGGAGTGGAGGGCATGCTGATCAAATTTGCAGATGACACCAAATTGGGAGCGGTTGCTAATATACCAGAGGACAGGATCAAATTTCAAAATGACCTTGACAGATTGAAGAGCTGGACCAAAGCTAACAAAATGAAGTTCAACAGAGAGAAATGTAAAGTCCTACATTTTGGCAGAAAAAATGGAATGCAGAAATATAGGATGGGGGACACGTGGCTGAATAGCAGTACATGTGAAAGGGATCTAGGAGTCTTGGTAGATCACAAGCTGAACATGAGTCAGTAGTGTGATGCCGCAGCCAGAAAGCTAAGGCAATTCTTACTTGCATCACTAGGAGTATGGTGTCTTGATCGAGGAAGGTAATGATACCACTCTATTCTGCATTGGTTAGGCCTAATTTGGAATACTGTATCCTGTTCTGGGCACCTCATTTGAGAAGGATATCAGCAAGCTGGAATGTGTCCAAAGGAGGGCAACCAAAATGGTGAAGGGTCTCAAAGCCATGCCCTATGAGGAATGACTTAGGGAATTGGGTATGTTTAATCTTCAGAAGAGAAGGTTAAGAGAGGACATGATAGCCATGTTTAAATATTTGAACGGATGTCATGTTGAGGAGGGAGCGGGCTTTTTTCTGCTGTTCCAGAGACTAGGACAAGGAGCAATGAATTCAAGCTGTAGGAAAGGAGATTCCACTTGAACCTCAGGAAGAACTTCCTGATGGTCAGAGCTGTCTGGCGGTGGAATATGCTGCCTGGGAGTGTGGTGGAGTCTCCTTCTTTGGAAGTTTTTAAGCAGATGCTGGATGGCCATCTGTTGGGAATGCTTTAATGGATGTTCCTGTATAGCAGGAGGTTGGACTGGATGGCCCCTGTGGTCTCTTCCAACTCTATGATTCTATGGTTATCAACTCATCTGCTTTCATCTAAATACTGTGTGGGCCTGCTAGACTAGTAAATGCCTTGTTGGCCCAGCAAGCCTGTCACCACCACCATCCGCACAAGGGCTGATTGTTACCCTGATTTCTGGGGGTCCCGTGGGGGACACCTAAGTGCACTCCAAATATTACAAAGTTGGGAATTAGCAAAGAGCACAAGCTAGCACTAGGAGAGGCAGGGCAATGTCTACGGGGTCAGGCCGAGTCAAGGAGCAAACAGAAGTAAATAATAATTGTTTTATTGATATACAGTCGAACATGTGTATGCAACACACTCACAGAGAGAACTATTGAAATAAAGGTAGGAGTAGGACAGAGGGATTTTAAGAGGAGGTTTTGTATGGAAAATACAAATGAAGCCCGGGTAGTCTGAAGAAGAAGTTCATGGAAGTGGAGTTTCTCAACACGTGGAGCTGAGGGGAAGGTTCGCCAAACAGAGCGACAGCAAGGCAGGATAGAAGCCAAGAGCGATCTGAGGAAGCGCTCAAAGTCAGGGGTTCTTATAGGGGAAATGTGGCCTTAGGCTAGTCCATTCCCAGGGATAACAATAAATTTCGGGCTGGAGACAAAGCCTCCGAAAGGTCAGTATTTTACATGATTGAGTTATGACAGAGTTGTCAATAGCTCAGACAGTATTGAAACGTGGAGTGCTTGACAATTGAGTATTCGGCTCATCAAGCTGCCTGCTTGGGGCAGGGAGTCCTTTGTAAGTAGCATGCATACATAATGTGGTACTTGCCTTGAGGTCTCCTAAAGCCACAGTCTGGCTATTTCTGGCCTGCCTGTATTTGTTTGGAATGTTTCGGTGATTAGCGGCCGTGCCTGTATGCAAGCTTGTCCAGGGACCTCGCAAGCATGTGGAGGAAAAGGGGGTATAGGAGGCGAAATTATTGATATCAAAATGATATCTAATATCCCACAAGTCCGGGCTAGAAACTGTGGTAACATGATGGTCCATAGATGATTAGCCAGTAGAAAGATTGAGTGTTGTCTGATTCTTTACCATATGCCGTGCCAGATCATGTGAGCTGCAGCCAATAAAAAGTGCTTTGCCCACAGTCAGATTATGTTGTTATTTCACTCTTTCCACACTCCTTATTTGGCACCATGGATACAAAATGCAGGGATTTTTTTTTAATTGGAGAGGCCACCCAGGTCATTTCTACACTACACTGTAATAGTGCTATTATCCCACTTTGAACACCCTGTGGAATTCTGGGATTTGCAGTTTAGGGAAGGTCATTTAGAATTCTCAGCCAGAGAGCTCTTTGGCCTTAATAAATCACAAATCCCAGAGTTCTACAAGGTGTTGAAAGTGGAATAATAGCACTATAAGAGTGTAGTGTGGAAATGACCCCAATATCCATTTTTATACTTGGCAATGGTGTCTGCAGGGCAGATCAAGAGCAGATCAATCTGAATTAACACATTAAGGTCCCTTAGGACGAAGTCAGACGATTGATATGTCTAATCTAGAATAAGAAACAAAAGTGGCCTTGTGATCCAGGTGTAGAAACTAAATTCAACATCTTCATTAGATTTAGTAAAATGTCACAAATGTTTAAGAGTCGGGTTCTCTGATATATTTCTTAAGGCTGTCTGGCACCAAATTTAAGGGATGGGGAAAGAAACAAAAAACAGAAGTTTGCCAGATCTAGGGGCAATGGTCTCTGCAAGTCTTTCAAGGTAGAAGTCTCAGATCCTTATATGGAAATGTTAAATATCTGTTTGCATAATTCTCCTTTGCGAAGCAGAGTGACCTCTATATTGGCTTAGATCTGAAGCATAGGAAATCATGACAGTCTTTATGTCAGCAAAGCTTATAGTGTAGAACTTCTTGACTAGAGCAAAAGGGCAAATAGTACAAAACCTAGCACAACAATCTCCACTTTTGCTTACACAAGAATATTTGTGACATTATATTGATATTCCAGATAATATTAGTTCCTAATATCTCACACCTGACACCCACCCTGACCTACAACATTTATCATATTCTTACTCAAGTAGCTCAGAGTAGCATTTATTGTCTCTGCTTCCCAACCTGTTTTCAAAACAACCCTGCAAGGAAGATTAGTGTAAAAGTGAATGCTTGTTCCAAGTGTCGTAAGAAGCTGCCATTAAGGAGCCTGACCATTGTTCTATCTAGAGTAGTATTATTCACAGGAGAATTTTGGGAAGATAGCTTTCCCAGTCCTTCCTGGAATTGACTTTCTGCATGAATACTGAGCTTCAGCTGATGGTGGAGTAGTAAATGAAGTAAATGTAAGTAAATGAAGTAACTATAGAAAGCTCTCCATGCTGTTCAGAGGCTGTAATGAAAGCTTTGGACAGGAGAGATCTTAGCTCTTCTATGGATCTCTTTCATAAGAGAGGTTTGGCATGGACTAAAGGAGTAATCTCAGTTGTTTGGTGATGACAGTATATGCATAGAAACAAAAAAGTATGTACAGTTGCCCCTCCACATTCACACTATGGTTAGGGACACAAGACCCTTGCAAAAGTGAAAAAATCGCAAATATCAAAATGTGTGTGCAGAGGCATGATGGAGAGAACAGGCACCTAGGATTGAAACCAGGTCAGGGAAGGGAGGGAGGAGGGTCAGCATGGTGGCCCTATACTTCCTCTCTTTTGTCTATCTCCTTCTATGGGGTAAGTGGGGGCATCAGGAGAGGGATTGTGTTATTGAGAAAAAGACAGGCTGCAAGCTGTCATTTGCTGGCCAAACAGTGACTGGTGGTGATGGAGGAAGAGAAGGAGAAGGAAGAGGAGGACAACCAGTGATATTTATTTTTTTTAAAGGGTTGCATGACCTGATTGGAGTTGCTGAGAGGGAAGGTTCTCTGGAAAAGAAGCACCTGAGGTGGGGGAGAGTTTGAAGAAACTTACAAAAATTTAAATCTGTGAAAGTCAAACCCACAAATCTGGAGGGCTTACTATAAATAGTTGTCCTGATGTTGCAACCTCTTTAATTAACCAGTCCTATCAGGTATGTGACAAGACAATGCAGTGCTGCTCTTTCAGCAGTTGTGGATGCTTTCTTTCACTAGAACACCAAATCAGCCCCAGCTAGAGTAGAAAGCAAGCAGGCAGGCAAGCAAGGAACATGTGTAGGCAGCAGTGGCAGCTTCTTCTGGTGGACTACTTCTCCTCCAGCTGCTGTGCCTCCTTTCTCTGGTGAGCTCTGAAGGGGCAGAGGAGACCAAGACCCCCACTGACTCAAGGGCCAGAGATCCCATCCCTGCCAGACTAGTCCACTTATACTCTGTTTTGCTCACCCCCATTCCTTCAATTAAAGGGTTAAGTGGCAAAACAGGTTGCTGACCAAGAAATGAAGCTGCTCTGTTTATCCTTTTGAAGCAAATAATTCCATTATATTGATTTCACTTTATGTGTAATGGACCTTGGCATATTTGCTTTCATTACAGCTAGTAATAATAAGTTGTAATGTTTTATTACAACCACTGGGATGTTTGGCTCATTGATTTCAGTGTAATGTTAATATAATGCATTATTAATATAGAATACCAAAGTGTTTTTAGCTTCAAACTGTCACTTGAGGAAGTATTCATTAGAGGGATGATTAGAAGCCTATACGTAATAGAGTGGGAGACATTCCAGGATGAGACAAAGAATGCATCTGTTCTTATTTAGCACAGGAGCAATAAATATGAACCTGAACCCTATTAGTAGTCTTAACTACAGGAAGCCCATTGAATCAATGGCATTTACATTATTCACCAGTCATAATATGTGTATGGTATCAAATAGGAGCACATACAGGCAGAGGCCTTTCGTAGCCTGCTTTCTGCTCCTTCAGAAATATTTTAGAGCCATTATTTGATTATTTCTGTTTTCTTTAATACTAATCCTTTTCTCTTTCATTCATGATGAGAGAATTTTACTAGCAAGATATAAATTTGATTTTCATAGGCTCCAGTTGTCCCAATTTGGCAGGAACCGTCCCAGTTAATACTTTGTTGTCCAACTTTTTCAGTTGTTTTTAAAATGTCCCAGTGTCTCTCTCCTCCTCTCACTTTCCTCCTTTGTCCTCAGCTTATTTCAGTTGCTGAGAACTGAGTCCAAACTGCAAAAGTAGTTTGCACTCAATCAATTCAATGGGGGTAGGCAGAGAAGATCAGGTGGAATCTTGCCTTCCTGGTAGGCTTGGGCAAAAGCAAACTGCTGCAATCTCTTCTACCTTATCTGTTCTTTGCATTAATAAGTTTTGTTATCATGACCATGCTCTGATGTTGCTTGGTCACCCACATCCCAGTTTTGGTCTGCAAAATGATGGATCTTGAATTTCCTAGAGTTTGAAGGGATCTCAAGTAGATTAGTTCCACCTCCTCTCAATCAGGAAATCTAATAGGGAGCTATGCAGCTTCTGTTCACAATTCTCCAGCATGAATAGGTTCCCAAAGTGCCAAAATTCATGACATGCAGCACTCCCATTCTCCCTGGACTACATTTAAGCCTACTTATTCCCATCACTGCCACATCCATTCTTGTATTCACACCAGGCTCTTAAAAATTACTTCTGATACACTTCTGCTTGGATATGGCATTGTGTGGCAGTGCTCCCTAGTGAGTCCTGCTAAGAGGACATTGTAATTGGAGTGGCTGATGATGGTTTGAGATTTAGAAACCAGCAAGAATTGCCTCCTGGGTACCAGAGACTCCAAGCCACCCTTGTGATCCAAAATTCCTGGTTCAGGCACCTAGCGGACCCCATTAAAGTGCCCTTGGAAATGTAAAGGACTGATCTATGATCTATGCAGGTGCTAAATTGAAACCAGAAAAGATTCTGGAAGATGAGTATGGATATTATCTCAGAGTGGAGATACAAAAAAAATTGGTCTCAGGAGGGGTTATACCTCCACAGAGAACAAAGCCCTTTATTTGAAAAACCTTTGGAAGACATTTTGGAACTTTCTTACAATAGGTGGATTCTAATGGGTGATTAGAATGGTGCACTTAACCCTAAAATTGATAGATTCACAGAAAAAGAAAAGAAAAGGGATCAGAGAAAACTCCCAAAATCCTTTTTTAATCTGATGGACGATTTGGAATGTGTGGATGCTTGGAGATGGATGTATGAAGAATCAAAAGAATTTACATTCTTTTCAGAAAGACGCAAATCCTTTTCAGGGATTTATATTTTTTAATGTCTAAATCATTGGCCACCTCTATAAAAGACATAGAGATGCAACCAAATTCTCTATCAGATCATATTCCACTGCTGTTAACTCTTAAGAAGAATAAGACCCAATGGAATTGGAGATTGAGTGAAGCTTTACTTAAAAATGAAATCATACGGAATAAAGCTAAACAAATCTTAAAGAATTATTTTGAGGATAATATGAATTAAGGTACAGTTATCAGAACAGTATGGGATATGAGTAAAGCTTTTATGAGAGGGTTCTGTATACAACAAAATGCAGAACTTAACAAAAGACAAAAGAATCAAAGTATTTTGGATGAGATCAAGACAAAGAGAATGAACATAAAAATAATCCATCCAAATTAGTCTAGACAGAGATAAAGATCTTACAGAAACAATTATCCATGAATATTGCCTTTGACATAGAGAAGATGAAGTTTACTAAGCAAAAATATTTTGAATCAGCAACTAAACTAGGAAATGGCTTACTTATACATCAGGAAAAGAGAAAAAAATATTTTAAAGATTAAAGAGATAATTAAAGATTACAGAATTTATGTTCAATTTTGAAAAATCAGAGATTAAGCATGTCTATAATTGTGGCAGAAGTTGTGGAGGCATTCAAGAAGATGAAAATGTGGAAGGCTCTGGGACCAGATAGTCTCCCCTCAATTTATTATAAAATTTTGGAAGAGCAGTTGTACTTGCCATGCCAACAACTTGTGAACTCAATTATTATGACAGGTAAATTGTCAGATAGTTAGTCTCAAGCAAATATTACCTTGATTCCAAAGGAGAAACCAGATGTAACAGATCCTAAGAATTATAGACCCATTTCACTTTTAAATAATGGTTATAAGATTTTTACATTAATTCTCGCTGAAAGGATGAAGATATTACAGGATGTTATACATGAAGGTCAATGTGGACTTTTGCTGAAGAGACTTATGTGATATAATACAAGATGTATAACAGATATTTTAGAGTATCTTGGTTGTCATAATGAGAAACAAGCAGCCCTCCAATTTTAGGATGCAGAGAAGGCCTTTGATAATGTCAGTTGGACATTTATGATAGAGACTGAACTCTGGCTATAATTTCATTCAGTGGATTGAGGTAATATATTCATTTCAACATGCCAAAGTCTTGATAAATGGTGATATAACTGCATACAACTCTCACTTTATATAACTCTGTATATAACTCTCACTGTTACTTTTATTTTGATCTTGGAAGTTTTGAATAGAAGCATAAAAAAGGTAAAAAATGTGACCATAAATTCTAGCTATATGTCTACTGTATAAAAGTCAACGTTTGTCTGTTTGTCTGTGTCAGGCAGGTGAAGACCTCATATGGTTGGCTGTGTAAGATGAGAAGACTGTCCCCAAAAACAAAAGCAGGGGAAAGCAAAACAGCCAGTCAAGGAAAACCTCTTTATAAATAAGCAGAGATAGCCACACACAGCTATGGAAGCGTGCATAGCAGCAGAGAACATCATTAGCAGCACATGCACTAAGCCAGTGACACTCACCAACTCCAAATTGTAATCTTCCAATATGGAGGCTCTTTATTCTTTGTTACAATATATATACAATATTTACAAAGTCCAGATGGCAATCCAACATATATAGCTTGCTGTTTCCAGCAGAGCCCCCAGCAGACACACTTCAGACAATGTGTACAGTGCTGAGATTGTGCTACCTTTATACAGACACCTAGCGAATCCTGGCTAACCCTTGTATTGTCTGCACCTGGCACTCATCAGCCTGACTCAGCACAAACTCAGGTTGAGTCACATTCCTTTCCCAGGTGCACTTAACAGTTAAAGCAATTAAAGCAACATGACCTTTACACATACTTCACAAAGTATTTTCTAGAGATTTGATCCAACCTTCTCTGACATATGATTGACTGGCTGTGAAGATTCTATAGAATCCTGGGGTTGGCAGTTCAGGAAGGGGCCTTTTGAATTCTCAGCCAGAGATCTCAGGCTGGTTGCTGTGGATATGAGGCCTACCACCAAGAAGGAGAGCAGTGTATTCCTCTCAGGAACCCAACCTCTGCATGTTAATAACTCTGAATACAGATTGGATTGGAGACTATGGGGGAAAATTACAGTTACTGGACAGGACAGTTTGGGGAATTAGAGACATAAATCTCTATATTTCAACCGCATCTAATTCCTAAGGTATTTCTAACAAGTGTTACCTATGAGAAAATAAAATCCCAGGCAACGCTGGGTAAATTCACTAGTCATTTTATAAAAATGTTCTCTAAGATCATAACTCAAACTATATTTCACCTCTTTTAACCACATCTTTCCCCCTTGTTCCATCTGGATATGATGTCCCACATTTTGTGCCCATTTAATCATACAAACTTTCACTTGTTCAGCTTCTGTTTCAATTTTCAATAATAACTTATACATTTTGTCAATTAAATGTTCCTCCTCAGCACATAATTGTTCTTCAAATTCAGATTTAAACATTTCAAAACAATATAAATTCTTATCCATTTTAAACTTTTCAGTCAACTGTCTGTATAAAAATCAACCCACATCATAACCTTCTTGGATGAGGTCCTCAATTGATTTCATTTTAAATTGCCCATTTTCCATCATTAAAAGGTCTTTATAAGTCAACTAATTATCTTTAAAGAGATAAGCTTTCACAGCTAGAAGGCTTTTACAGTTAGAAGGATTTGATATGAAGTTTGGGTGGCATGCTTTTTTGTAGTATGATCAACTCAAAGCTGATGTTGATTTTGTTATGTTGGAAGTGCTTTATTAAGGGTATGGAAAAAAATATAAGTTGAGCGTATGTCCTAAAGTGCCATTATGGGCTTTCTCCACATGAAGCTTTAAGTAGAGGAGGCCGAGGGAGGTAATGGTACCATTCTATTCTGCTTTGTTTAGACCTCATTTGGAAAACAGTATGCAATTCTGAGCACCTCAGTTCAAGAAGTATATTGATAAACTATAACATGTCCAGAGGAGGGCAGCCAAAATGGTGAAGGGTCTGGAAGCCATGCCTTATGAGGAGCAGTTTTGGGAGCAGGGTATGTTTAGTCTGCAGAAGAGAAGGTTAAGAGGAGACAAGATAGCCATGTTTAAATATTGGAAGGGATGTCATGTCAAGGAGGGAGTGGGCTTGTTTTCCACTGCTCCAGAGACTAGGACAAGGAGCAATGGATTCAAACTACAGGAAAAGAGATTCCACCTGAACCTCAGGAAGAACTTTTTGATGGTCAGAGCTGTCCAGCAGTGGAATAAGCTGCCTAGGAGTGTGGTGGAGTTTCCTTCTTTGGAGGTTTTTAAGCAGAGGCTGGATGGCCATTTGTTGGGAGTTCTTTGATGTGAATTCCTGCATAGCAGGGGGTTGGACTGGATGGCCCCTGTGGTCTCTTCCAACTCTATGATTCTAGGTCAATGCTTCTTTTAGGTTCTCTCACAATGGACTAAGCACTCACCTTTTGCCACTCTACTAAGAAAAGGGGATGGCTCTTTTTTTGATAAGTTAATACTGTAACTTAACTTTGATTAAAAAGAGGAAGAAGAAGACGAAGAAGAAAAAGAGGAAGAACCATCCCCTTCTCTGAGTAGAGTGGCGAAAGAACTTTTTGAATGCCTGGATGGGAAGATAGTGACAGTGCTGGCACTTTTCTCTCTCTGCAGAATGACCTTCACTTACACATGAATATATAGGTATATTTGTTATGTCTGTATTCCCTTGTAACTTTGCCTCTCCCTTTTCTTTACATATCTCAACTGTATTTCTAAATACCCAACTGAATTTTTAAGTTATTATGATGCTCAAAATTTAGGAATTGATGGAAAATTTCATCGAGGGCATAATTCCTGTTTGGGGAACAATGCTTTCGTTTCCCTCTCTTCATAGGTACACTTCTGTTCTAAATTCCAGTACATATTTGTATGTGCTGAATTAGAATTGCTTTCTCTCTTTTCCTCCAGAGACTTCCTAATTTTTAACACCTTCATGCCAGACAGGTACAACATGGACCCTTCTTAGTGCTGAAATTTTCCCATCCCTAGTGGAAACAGATATGGGTTGAACACAAGTTTTACGATGTATTTTGAAAAGAGGTAACGTATTCCCAGATGTAGGACTGCTCCCAGCTTCCTCTGTTGTTTGTGTATATGGTAATGCAAGCCTATTTGCTGCTATGTAATGGTGATGAGCACTATTCTGGACCTGAACTAAATGAGCTGTAGTCTGCAGACCAAAAAATGCAGTCTGCAGTCTAGGAAATATCAATGGGTAGCTAAAGAGTAAGCAGTTTGGGCACCTCACTTTAAAAGAGTCTCAGAATCACTATTCCACATGATGAACAGTTCCATTCTGGGAGATTATTTGCAACCCCCTAAGTACTGGAATATATTCATAGCTTTCAGTCTTTGGAAGCTATCCAGGGAAAGAAAAAGAAATAATTCAGCCTTGAAATGTTCCACAGCAGGATGTCTGAATATGAATTTCAAGTTTTTCAAGCTTTCATTGAATTTTTAAAAAACAGTTCCACAGTCATCTTTGGCAATAGTCAAGGCATCTTGGGAAGGCACACTGCAGATGTCTGAGCAGTAGTATTTCTCTAAAGCGTATTCAGGCTTGTATGCCATCTTTAACTTTAGTTCCATCTCTGTCACCCAATTCTCCTGAAGTTGTTGTTGATTTAAGTGGAAGTTTCTACATTTTTTTCCTGCATTCATTGGTGGCTTTGAGGCAGGACTTTGGGGTAGACATCCAAGTTCCCAATCAGCATAATAAACAGGAAGGTCACCAGATGCTACAGCACAGGGCTGACTTACCACATTTTAAGCACATTGTAAGAGCAGAAAGTCCAGTGCCCAAAGTTATTTAATTGCATCACCACTTGCAATCCATCAGCTAGGAAGGCCACTGATTCTTCTAGCCTCTGATCTTGATCCCTAGAGAATTCTTCTCTGTGGTTAGAACATTGGTTGTGGCATGCATTATGTAAAAATGTACAATTATGTTCTCATGATGGAACGGTAATGTTGCCCTTCAAATATCTACTTTGGCCCAAAGTTAGGGCCAGCATCAACAGGCATCTAGCAAAGCCTGCATCCCAGCTTGGAGGAGGGTGAGAAGGACAGGTCCACAGATCCTGTAACTTCTCTGTGACTGTTTTTTGCCCTTGCTTTCACTGCCTCTATACTTATGTTTGAAAGCCAGTGTGCTGCAGTGTTTTGAGTGCTGGACTACAGCTCTGGAGGCTCCAATCCCTGCTCAGTCATGGAAACCCACTGGGTAACTTTGGGCAAGTCACATTCCCTCAGCTTCAGAGAAAGGTAAAGCCAAACAAAACATCTTGCCAAGAATAACCCTGTGATAGATTTGCCTCAGGGTCAATGTAAGTCAGAAACAAGTTGAAGACAAACAAAATAACAATAAGAAGAACACTTATATCTAACCTAGCCATGAGATGAAATGACTGCTCCAAGCCTTGATACAGCACTCTGATATGTCCTGACATTGTGAATAAGAATTGGTGAGAATTTTCTTAAAGTTCATTTTTGCTAGGCTTGGGAAAACCACTGATCCAGCCCTCTAGTTTTCTATAAGAATTTATTCAAATTCACAGATATCTTTATATTTTGAATGGAAAGAACTGGAGCTGAAAGAAATTCAAATATAGGAGAAACTGAAAATTGACAGAATTTTCAGTCTCAAACCTGGTTTGCAAGTGCTTAATTCTTAAAAATCTGACTTTGAATTCCATAGTATTTATGCTGAGTGCTGATTTAGGGATTCTCTTTTTTCCTTCATCTTCAACACCTATGTGGAGGCCAGATACTATATAGTCTTCTCTGTACTGGGAATAGCTGTACCTATTGCATTTGTCAGTTGTTGTTGTTTTAAATTTAAATCTTACTTGAAACTCCTGTGAAGATCCCTTCCTCTCAGGGCTGGTTCCCTCATTAGATCAACAAGGCAGCTGGATAGGGCACAGACCTCAGATAAGACTCAGTACTGATCCTCGCGGGGCACAGTTTTGTACAGGTTAGGGTTTTTTTATCCTTGTAAAAATGCATCTGACAATTTGTACCTTTTATTTTGATACTTTGATAGGAGCTCTGGTGGCGCAGTGGTTAAATGCCAGTACTGCAAGCCACAAGGTTATGAGTTCGATCCTGCTGGGCTCCAGGGTTGACTCAGCCTTCCATCCTTTCGCAGGTTGGTAAAATGAGTACCCAGCTTGTTGGGGGCATGTATAGAAATGTTTCGAAATACATGCTATTTGTAAGTTGTTCGCCGCCTCGATCCATGTGGAGAGGCGGGATACAAATAAATAATAATAATAATACTTTATTTTTTATTTATTTTATTAAATAATTATTATTTAAATAATAATTTAATTTAATGTCATAATTTAATAATAATTTCATAATTTAATTTAATAATGATTTAATTTAAATAATAAATAATTTAAATTATTATTATTTATTAAACAATAATTATTAAATATTTTATTTATTATTTATTTGATATTTTATTTTGATTTTATTTCAATAAATACCACAACAATACTAATGAATACAATTAATTTTGATGGCTGGAATATTGCAAGTGTTACAGTCTCTGTTTGGTAATCTTTCCTACTAGAGAGAAGTCTGGCTTGATTTTTTTCTTGGACTCATTTATTTATTTTTTTGGGTGACTGTGGTATCAGCTGAACCCTTCTCCAGCAGCACATTTCAAATGACTTCGCTGGACAGAACAGGTTCCTGGACTTACACGCCAGGGCGTAAGCTTCACGGAGGGAAGTAAAGGGATCTGCCATCTGGAAGACCAAGTCTTTCCAGGGGCATTTGCCTTTACTCAAAACCCATTTTTCTAGTTTCCCATGGACCTCTTCCTCACACATGAGGTCCTTTACTGCAACTACACTGGGGCTCTCCTTGGCCATTGCCAGGCAAGCCTAACGCTACAAAATGCAGGACCAAAACTGGAGTGACAGGTAGGACCACTGAGGTCCCTTGGGGAACTTTAGGGAAACTAACTCTCTGGAACTTACAGCGCTGCCTAAATAAACAGTGGGGGAAGAGGGACAAGGAACCAATCTCCAGCCTGCCCAAAAGGAGGAAACGGTTGGCGGATGGGGAGGGCACTCCGACTCAGGGGCCACCTACAGGAGTACTTGCCTGCCTGTGGTGGGGGGGTGATGAGCTCAACTCCGAAGAGGAACTCACAATGCTGTCTGGCCGAACAGCGGGGGAAGAGGGGTGAGGAACCAAAAACCAAACCGTCCCTAACTGGTTTTCTGGGTGAGGGGCACCTTCCTACACCACGGGCTAAACCACTAAACCTACAAACTATGCCGGGATTCCTACCCGCAGATTCTGAAAAGCCAGGATTCCTACCTGCAAATTCGGAGAAGTCGGGATTCCTATCCGTGTCTCCTCCAATACCAAACCAAAAACCAAAGCTCAAGGGAAAGGGGCACCAGATGAGCCACACCTTTCCTAAAGTGCTTCTGTGTGTGCCTTGCTGCTAAAGTGTTGAATGAGTGTGGACTGTTCCTAACGTACCCACTAGCGCTAGGTTCCCAGACCATGATAGACCCAAGATGGGGAGGTGATTCCCAGGACAAGACAAGAAGAGATGTACAGATTACCACCCGATAGAACTAACACACACACACACACAAGAGTTACACACACTGACCTGCCTAACTGCGATCTAACACCAGCTCGACTGACCATCCGCTAAGTCGATACTGCCTGCTCTGGGAAGGTTCCGGATTCCTTCTCAGATTGGGAGTACCGGGGTTTGCCCGCGTGGCTCCACCACTCTGTTACCCTGTATGTTGGGGGTCCTGACAGGGGCACCCAAATAACCAAATAAAAACACAAGTTGGGGGAATTTAGCTTGAGCACTCTCTTGGCTAAACGAGAGGCAGGGTAACTTTAGCAAGGATCTTTTAACCCAATGTCTATGGCTTCAGGTCAGAGAGCAGGCAAGCAAGTTTAAAAGTAACAAAAATAACAGTTTTATTGAAAGATAACTGACAAATAAAACAACACACACACACACACACACACTAGCTAACTTGGAATCAGAAATGGAGAGCTTAGGGATGGGCAATACGACACCTGGTCTCGTAGTCCTGGAGAGAAAGACGGGGTTCCGGGGAAGAAAGCTCAGTGTGGCTGGCTGAGGGGAGCTCCTTGGGCAAACCGGCAGCAAGGCGGGATGGAAGTCCAAAGTGATCTAAGGAAGTCCCAAAAGTGGGGATCTTTTATAGGGTGGAGTTTACCTACAGGCTATGTTATGCTCGGTGAGAACAAAGGAAATTTGGAGTTGGACAATGGAGTTGGAAAAGGTCAAGTTTAGCATGATTGGTTTAGCTCTTAAGACAGAGCGTGGCCAGTTTGCTAATAGCCTGACATAAAGAAATAGCTTGACTCTTGGCTGCCTGGCTTTGTGTAAATCCGAGCCGAACCGAGCCGAGCCGGTTTGCAGGGAGGTTTTTCCCTAAAGCGGCAGAGAGGCTTAAAGTGCTTGCCTGAATGGGGCCTTGGAATGTACAGTCATTAATGGCCGCGCCCGTACGTGCTTGTCCAGGGGACCTCTGCAAATACATGGAGTGAGGTGACAGAGAAAGGTCAAGCAAAGGCCAAATTATTTGATATCAAAAGGATATCTAGTGCTCTCACCCGACATATCATAACCGTGATAACATTTGCACTACACAATTATTGTACTATAATTCAACTTGAACTACCATGGCTACCTCCTATGGAATCCTGTGGTTTGTAGTCTTGGGATGTACTGGAGCTCTCTGGCTAAGAATGCTTAATATCCCTCCCTAAACTGCAAATCCCATGATTCCATAGAACAGTTTGTCCCAAAACTACGATAGCAGTTAAAGTGGAATCATACTGCAATAGTTGTGTAGTGTGGAAAGACTCTTAAACAAAGGCCATTTCTGCAGTACACTATTATAGTATTATTATTCCACTTTCAACATCCTATGGAATCCTGGGGTCTGCAGTTTAGAGAGGGGCATTTAGGATTCTCAGCCAGAGGGCTCTTTGGCCTCAGGAAACTACAAACCCCAGAATTCCACAGGGAATTGAAAGTGGAATAATAGGACTATAACAGTGTAGAAATGGCCAAAGAATACTCTTTTTCCAGTTCCTTCCTCTGAAATAGAGCCTAGAGCACCTAGTATTCATTGGCAGTCTTCGAGCTTCTAACCAGAGTTGACTTCAATTTGCTTCCATGGTGAGATGGGATTTGGTGCCTATTGAGTAAAGTTATATAAATAATTTGTAATCATTATTTTTGTTAATGTTCAACTGTAAACCTTCCTTTGTATTTTCTTTTTTGACTTTCTTCAGTGGTTCCAAGTCTTTGCTATTTTCTACTTAGTAATACGATATCATCTGAATATCTTAAATTATTAATGTTCCTTCTTCCAACTTTCACATCTCCTTTTTCTGAATCAAATATTCAGCATGCACATTCAGCAGGGTTATAAAATATCTGCTTCCCTTGCCAATTGGAAACCATTCTGTTTCTCCATATACCACCTCAACAATTGCCTCTTGTCCTGAGTACAGGATAATCAAATGTGGCACATCCATTTTTTGAGACTGATCTCTAGTTTTCATGAACTATACAATCAAAAGCTTTGCTGTAATCTGTAAAACACTGCCTGATTTGCTTCTGAAATTCTTTGATGTGTCCCATTATCCACTTTATGGTTGCAATATGATCCTTAGTACCTCTCCCTTTTTTTTCTATCCAATTTGAGCAATGGCATTTCTCACTCCATGTACGATGAAGCCTGAAATCTTGTTGAGCACTTATGCATGCATAACCTAGACTTACCCATTTTTGACTGTTGCATCTTCGGCATCTCTACATAGTCCCTAGTTTAGGAGATACATTGGTACCATTATAGTAGTTTTCAGAGAAGTAGCTGTGTTAGTCACTTACAGCATAAAAAGGAGGAAGGAAGTGGGGGGGAAAGGAATGTGGCAGCACCTTTAAGATGGACTAGTTTTTATTTTGGCAAGAGTTTTTGTGGATATAAACCCACTTCTTCAGATGCAGTACAGAAAGGTATTGAGGTTTTAGGTGTAAAGTGTATTTATATATTGGGGAGAATAGAATGTAATAGGATGTGGAAAAATCCAAATCATGTCTTTTGTCCTAAATTTTCAAAGGGCTGATCAAGGTGAAAGAGGTCTTTCTGTTACTTCGGTAACCGCTATCCCGGGGTCTACAATTTTGATATTATAATATGATTCCATGTGCTTGAGAGGTCACCTGGATGGGCACATAGGCAGCAAAGGTCAAAAGATCGAAAACCAGGTCAGGCCAGTAAAATCCCCAGTCACATAGTCCCTGGAGACCTCAAGATATGTAAACCCACAATAAAGAAAGGGTCCACAGCCCCAGGAAGCCGACTTGAGGGGATTAGTGTGTTTGCCCCAAATTGAGCAAATATTCCATCAGGTGAGGACCATTTGCATGGAGTCACACCACAAACTAACACAGCCAAAGATTCTGAGACTTTGGCTACACCTTGCAATCCCATCACACAAAGGAAATTACCATAGTGGAGCTTTGTTATTGCTCCAACACCCATTGTTCTCCCCGGGAAAGGATTAGCCATCCAGGTACCTTTTGCCCTACAAATAGTCCCAGTTTTTGAGCAGTTCTTTGGATCACTCCCAGTCATCCCAGCAGACCGTTTCTCTGTCCATTGAGTGATCCCCTCAGCCACCTTCGTGCTGAGCCCCACTTCTTCGCTGCCTTCTCGGACCCAGAACTTTAGGACAAGGTGCAGTATTACCCCAACAACACCCCTTCAAAACTCCGCTGTCCAATTTCCTCTCTTTTATTTCTTAATACCTCTTGGGTGAGTGAGTGCATTGGTGCATGAGACTTACATTCAGTAAAATCATTTATTAGGCAATTTGTTGTGGTTTTTGGCTTGGCCTGACCCTGTAAACACTGCATAAAAAGACCCTGCTAGTTTACCCTACCTCTGGCATTGCTATTGCTTGTGCTCTGATTAGTTTCTATTCCCCACCACATGGAGCACAGTGAGGTGTCCTCCAAGGGACCCCTGAAATCAGGGTAACATTTCAGATCGTTACAGTGATCAATTAGTGCTGATGTATGTGAGAAATAAATGTCCAGTATCAAGTGTCAAGGGGTATTACTGCGTAGGGTGTATCACATTGAAGGAAGAGCAAATAAATGCACCTGTGATGTTATGGATTGTGTTATTGGACCCTGTAATATTACTCCCTCAGTAGATGTGGGCACAGAATTGGCATCTGGGTTTGTGGCAGAGTATTGTCCCTGTGTTACCATCTATGTTATGTATCATGTTGTAAGTAAGTAGTTGTTTTAAGTTTTATAGAATGTCTAGCCCATTAAAGGCCTATCTCCCAGAGCTTGTGAGAGGGCTATGTTATTCTCCAGAACTGGCTATAGCTCACCGATACTGTGTTTGAGTGGTCTCAGTTGACAAAGTGACAACTAGTGTTGTTCTGTCATTTTGAGTTTTGGTCTGTCTTGTAGTAGATCGTTCCTGGATATTAATTTTGCCTTATTGATTTGTTTCTTCACCTCCTTAGGTGGTAAGTATTGTAGTTTGAGAAATGCCAGCTGTAAACTTAAGAGTTTTGAGTCTCTGGCCATTTCCACACTAGATGCCATTGGCACGTTGTAGTGTTACAATCCCATAATTGCCATTCATGTGATGCTGTTGGGTTAGGAACATTCTTTTCTGCACCCTTATGCCTTAAACGGTATTACCACTGGTGTTCCTTCCATGTTACAGCATCCTTGGGCACTCCCGTACCTGGCCCCACTGACCCTGTTTGGGTGAGGGGGAGTTGTTTTTGTTTTTGCTTTTGTTTTGGAAACTGTACAGCAGAGCCATGTTGTAACCCCATGACAGGCCAGTACACTATTGCATTTGTGCACTATGTATTTTGTATTTACTATGTACTATGTACATAGTACTATTTATTTACTTACTACGTACTATGTATTTGTGTGCTAAAAAAATGTATTTTAAAAAAATAAAAATTAACTCAAAGGACAAATGTAAAATGAACATGGAGAGGTGGTAGATTCCAAACTTGCCATGCCAGAGAAGTTGCTCAGGAAGGGACAAACTGGGCATACCCACAGCCCCCCTACTGCTCGATCCATGATAACAGGAAGCGCTATCAAGTAGTAGAACACTCCTGCACCAGTGTGCTAATGAGATTGAAGCACTGAAGGAGGCTTTTAATGGATATTTTCTGGAAATAGAATACGGAAGTTTGGCCATGCTTGAGGGCAGGATAACAGCTGGCTAGTGACGACGCGCAGTAGCATAGCTCCTGGACCAGAAACAACTTGCTGCCGTTGCACTATAGTGATGTTGTGTGGAAATGGCCTCTGTCCTGTAGGTCTGAGTAGATACAGTTGTATCAGAAGGCTTGGCTCCCTACCTCCTTTTTACAGGGATCGTGAAAGTCCCCCAATCTCCACCTAGCAGGTAGTCACTGCGATCAACGGGAACTTGTTCCCCTGTTTTTCAGGAAGCAGCAATCTTAGGATTAGTCCTTATTGTAAAATTTTAAGTATCACTTTGCTTTCCTAAGAAATTAATGCAGTGGTCCAGTGGTCTGATGTCCCCTTTCTTGGGAATTGGAATGTATATTATTCCCACTCTATAGGTCATTGTTTTGTTTTCTGTATTTGCTGGCGAATTTTACGTTAGAATTTAGATTCTGTCTCTGTAGCTTGGAACAGCTCTGTCAGTATGCTGTCTGTTCCTGGTGGTTTATATATCCCAAGTGCTGTAAGCACAGCTTCTTTTTCACTTTCTAAAACTGTGGGTTCATTTTCAAATGGCTCTTCCTTGAATTAATCTGTCATCCTTTTATCTCTTTTTAATAGTTCCTCAGTGTACCGTTTCGATCATCATTTATTCCTTCTTCATTGTGCAATATATTCCCCTGCTTATCTCAAAACCCTATGATGAGACAATTTTATTGTTACTGCATTTATATGCTGCCTTTCCTCCAGTGAACTCAAGGTGACATCTCCCAGCAACCTAGTAGGGTAGTTCAGGCTGAGAGAGTCACTGTACCAAAGTCAGTGGGAACTTGAACCTGGATCTCCCAAGTATCAGTCCGACACAATATTCATTAAATTATATTGGCTGCAGGCCAATTATCCTGAGGGCAACAGGATGATTACCCCAATCCATACTCTCCAGAGACCCATACCCACAGCTTCAGCAGTGAAGTACAGGAAGCCCCCGCCTTTCAGTACCCCATTATCTGACAATTTGCTCCTTTGATGCTTCCAAATTAAGGCCAAGTTTCATTAATTTAATGTGGAATTCACTCTTTTGTCAGTCTTCTTGCCAACAGAAGCTGACACACGCAGTCGCAAGTTTTGTCTACAGAAAGAGCAGATTGCTTGGTTGAATTAATAGAACTTGTCATATTGCAAGCATCAAAATAGCAGACTTCCCTTTGTTCTTCTTCTTTGCAGAGGCTTGCTTGGGACTGTGCATGCACTGCTTGCTAAGCAAACTTAAAGCAGAGGGAAGGCATCAAGCCAACCGAGAAACATTACTAGCAGCATGCATGTGCGATCAGTCCCAAGTGAGCTTCTGTAAGTCCTACAGTAGATGGGTTCTGCTTTTTCATAATTTCCACTTTCTGACACTGGTTCAGTCCAGTCAGATAAGCAAAGGAAACTGGTATGCATTAACAAGCATTGTTTGAAGTCTCTCAGTGGTTTTGTCGTGACACAAATGATGCAAAACAAATGAATTTACCTTGGAGACTAAGAAATCACTATCATGGTTTCTGCCATATGAGAATTTCAAAAGCTAAGTCTTGCCATTCTTGGCTAAAAATCGGAGAGGGGGGATGGAGGGACATTGTTATGTTCTCCTGTTGTGCAGCCTTCATTCTTTTTTTTTTCTTTTTTTTTTATTAATTATATAACTAAATCACAAATACAAAACAAGAAAAAAAAATTAAACACCATGTGATATACATAATAGTGAATTAAAAAAAAAATTTTTTTTCTTTTTCTTTTTTTCTCTTCTCTTAAGCAATACTAACTTTCATTGTTATTTTGCACCTTTACCCTTAAATTTATAAATCTGTTCAACTGTTATAATTTCACATTTAATTCAAAATTTTTCACATCCCCTTTAATCTATTTCTATTGTTAATTCTTTTAACTTTTTTTTTTAAAAAAACATTGACATCACTTATCCATTTAAATCTATAAATCACAAGTTTAACACACACACCTACTAAGAATTACAAAATATACAACATAAAAGAAAAACAAAACTAAAACTAAAAAATACCCACCCCCCAGAGCCAACTTTTTATTTAATCCACTTTCCAAAATTGCCATTCTTCTTTTGACAGGGTAGTATTACTATCGCTTTTCAGAACTTTATCCAAAAATATTTTCCAAATTTCTTCAAAATCATTCCCTTTAACCAAACCTTTCATAAACCTAATTCTACATGTTAGTTTATCATTAATTGCAATTTTCCACACTTCGTTATACCATTCCTCTATTTGAAATTTTTCATTTGCTTTCCATTTTTTTGCTATTATTAATCTCGCTGCAGTTAACAAATTTGTTATTAATTCTTTCTTTACTTGAGTACACTCAACCTTATCATATATAGACAACAATGCAATATTTGGACATACTGGTATATCTGCTCCTATAATCTCTTTTATCTCTTTAAAAACCTTTTGCCAAAACTCCATTATCTTATTGCAATTCCACCACATATGCATATATGTACCGCAGCCTTCATTCTTAAGGAGATTACATTACAGTCAGCTCCCTAAATTTCCAGGTTTCACTTTCATGGATTTGATTATTTGCAAATTTCTCCAACCTCATTGCCACCTCAGGTGCTTCTCTTCTGGGGGAATCCATCCCTCTGCCAGTTCCAGTCAGGCCACACAGCCCTTTAAAAACCCACCTCTGGTCCTTTTCCTCCTTCACTAGCTGTTGCCTGGCCAGCCAAGGGTGGCTCACAGCCCAGTTTGTCAGCACCACAAAGCCTCTCCCACTCGCCGGACACTGAAGGAAGGAGATGTGCAAGAGAGGGGAGAAGTATAGGGCCCCCAGGCTGACCTACCATCTTTCCCTCTCCTTGCCCTGATCTGGGTTGGACCCTGGGTGAGCACACTCCCCACCAGGCCTCAGCCCCCTTCTTACACACACGCACACACACACACATTTTGATATTTTGGGGGGGTTCACTTTTGTGGGGAACCTATATCCCTAATCCTAGCAAATGTGGAGGGCCAACTTCTATTGATCCTAGGCTAAAAGGCTTTAAATGTAATGTACATGCTTTCATTCCTTTCATTACCTTCACACAGCTAGTTATATCATGCCAATCCTGATTT